>RSEF01000005.1:4850289-4862579 GCA_003993805.1 Himantopus leucocephalus
CAGAGTTTTTAATAGCACCTGGATATCTAACAATGCAGTAATTGTTAGGAGTTATGCACCTAATGCTATTTGCAAGGTTTTGGAATTCAGTGTGCTCCAATACTTTAAAAAGCTGACCCTAAATATCTAAAACGTTTTTTTTAAACAAGCCTCTGTTCACCAGAAAATTCAATTCTTTCTCAAAAAATATGAATTTAAACCTGAATAACTGTTAGTGGTTAGCTCTTTTATAGAGGCAATCATTAATGGTGTAGTTAATGGCTACACCCACAGTTAGCCCAGAATTCCGGCTTGGGAAAGCTGCAACCTTCATCGTAAGTTGTCTAGGCTCCTGAGTGCAATTGGTTGATAGGGTGCATATACCATTGAAGCAACTGCAAACTAAAGAAGATGTAAAAGCCATGGATCCCTGGCAGCAGCTCTCTGCAGCCCATCACAGATGGAGGAGTCCCTGCCTCAGGGTACGGGAAACATCCTGGGGTGCTGGGGGAGAGCATTTGAGGACTGTTGCTGAGGGAGGAACCAAATCAGGGAAAGAGGGATCAACATTTTACAATCACTAAAATATGCAAAAGCAAGGATTTTTCAGATAAAATGTTTTGCACTGTAATCTGCAGTATTTACAATGTTATAAGCAGGTGCTGTTGTCTCTTCAGCAACCGCCAAGGCATTGCTCTCGCTGTTGTGAAGTGCCTTGGCGTACAGGGTTCAGTAAAAAAGGAGGAGAAGGATTTTTAGAAGCACAAATAGTTGGTAGGGTTAAATGAATAATGCACAGGAGCTTAACCATGTTGCTATTAATAATTCACACTTTTAAGAAACGCAGGGCTTTGAAGTTGCTGTTTTAGAAATCCAGCATCTAAATAAAATGGAAAAATGGAGTGGAAAAACAGCCTGTCATAAGAAAGCACTTATCATTATTGCTGTCCTTCCTGAAACGTGGTTGAACTCAAAGGTATTTCATGATGATTGATTTGGTAATTATCTTGAGCATACTTGAACATAAATAAAACTTTGCCATAAAGATTTTATGGATGTAGTCCACGCAGAAGCCTCACATACTCTCAGTGATAACAACAGGATTTCAATGGATGTACCTGAGATTTTGATTGGATTTGCTTTTATGGGGTTTAGCTATGAATAAGAAATGATGCATCCTGTATCTCATTATCAAATGTAAGTAGTAGATGAAGAGGAATTAAAAAGATTATATTAGTCATGCTCCAAAACAATAAGGAGAACAGGCTAATGAGGCAAGAACAATACTTCAAATTTTGGCCCTATGTAAAGAAAAGTTCCCTGATCTTTATCTCCAGGACTGTCAGAGGTTTTTCCGTGGCTGAGGCATGAAACAACTACTTTTTGGTATATTACTCTGAAGTAAATATAATGTGTTGTTGGGGTTCAGTGCCAACTTTCTATTATTTCGTAATGTAGGAAAGGAGCTTCTCCAACATTCTGTTATTTTGTATTGCAGGAAACCTAGAAATAAACATGAGATTGACTTGTATTCAGTCTGAGCAATAAACAAAGTGTTTTGAAATTTGCATTCGTAAGCGCTTGTACTTTAATGGAAAGATTTCCTTCAGAAGGAAAAATGATGCTTCATATTCTATGACTAGATTCATGTTCATATTCTATGACTATTTCTAGATTCATATTCTATGACTAGATCTGTCTGCTGTCAGTCTGACTGGGCTGTTTTCCATCTTGGCCACCACGTGTAACTCTACGTCCAATTCTGGTGCGTGGGTTCTGGAGTGAGTGATCTGAGGGGCCACAGATTTGGTTTCTGAGGTGTATGGGATTTGTTTGTACTGAAGTCTAGTGCCTAGCATCCAACCAGTAGTAGCACTGTAGTCGTTGTGTTTATTTAGTGATATAAACAGCTTTTACTGTTCTGCCTTTTATTATAGACTTAATGATTCGGTTTGGTAAGATTGGAAATTAAAGCTTCTCTTCAGATCACGGTGAACTTCTTTAGAGCTTTGTGGTGCTGTGACGTTTCTCAAAAGTGTATTAGTTGGTCAGGTGAAGAACCTCCTTCACATCTTGCATCACTCCTGTATTATTACTGTGAGGGAACTGCTAGCTCTTGAGGGATCTGGGCACAAGTCAGATGTTCTCATGGTCACAATAAACATGAAGAAGGAACCTGTGCTTGTTACCTACTAGTGCCATCATTCTTAGAAGTAATTAATTTCCTGCCTATGGCCACCCATAGGTATTTGCTGTCAAACCTTTTAGCTATGCAGAAGGAATCCAAGTTTCTTGACAGGCTGGAATGAAAACAAGGCAGGGCAAGGAATCAAGAAATTGACGAAACTGGCTATTCAGCAATTTTTTCCCTTTAACAAGGGAAAAAGAGAAAGAGATAAATGCCTTCAAAACAAGTCTTCCTTTAACTTAGAAAAGCATTTTTACTAGGGCTGGATTCTGTCTGAGGTTAACAGTCACCACTCCAATCCTGCAGTTATTTTAAAAATTTTTGAGAGTAACCTTGGGCTGTTAAGAAAGCCTTGTAATATAAGGAAAAAGAACAAATGTCTCTGGTATGGATGGTTAATGAAAAGTACGATCAGTAAAAGTATTAGGCACGACTTCTTGACTAAATAGTACGTGAAGTTCCAGGAAAAAGAGAGGGATCTGGGAAAAGAGAGATAAACACCTGGAAACCGGATGTTTAAGATTTCATATTACGAATACATGAGGACTGTGCATCATTAAAATGGACAGTCTTCTTTATAATACACCAAGCAGTATAGAAAATGCTTTTTCAAAACAGTGAATATTTTCAATGTGGATGTTATTCTTTGTTCAGTTCTTCATTATCTTCCAGGCAGGTGTTCCTGTGTGCCGCTTAAGCTTCAAAATTCAACCATAAAAAAAGAGCACTGGGGATGCTCTTCAGAGTCTTTCTTTTTTTAGCATGTAGAACAATTAGTTCAAAAATACCAAAATCATTAGGTGAAAAAGGTAATAGTAATGTGATGCTTGTCCATGAATTAAGAAGAAAAAAAAAAATGGGGTTTATAGTTTAGAGTACATCAATGGAAAAAACTCCCCCCGCCTCACCAAACTCTGAAGCTGTGGCTTTTTTTAAATCTACTGAAAAAAAATTAAGAAGAAATAACAGTTTTTTTATTTTCCAGCTTTTAACTGTGAACACTTTTCTTGCTCACACAGAGGCTCCCAGGAGAAATGAATTTTAAGATATCAACTCAAAGTGCTATGCAGAGGTGGAATAATTAGGGTATCATGATTTTAATTTTCATTCTGGTTTTGATAATTATTCACTTGTTTCTACTGTCAGTCACTCTCTTTCTACTGGAATTTTAATAGGCTGTTTTGAAAGCTGCTTTAGTGTGACTGGTTGGAAGAGCTGATTAAATTTCCAGAAAATTCTGGTCTACTTACTGCTGTAGAGTCACCATTTTGAGCATTTCTGACTGGTTCTGTTGGTGGTGTTATCAATTCATGAATAGGTAGCTAAAAAGAGTAAAGTTCTAGAAGGATTGCAAAGATACCTCACTCGGTGTCTGGTCAACTGGAAAATGCTATGAAGAAAGTATCTTACAAATTGAAGACTTAATCTCTCTTTTGCGCTCTGAATCCTCAGATAATCTAATCTTGTAACCCTGGAGGTGGTGAGAAAAATACCAGATAACATCAGATAGAGAAGAACCAAGAGAAAGTTAGTGGCTTTATTCTGTTGTCTCTATTGATGTCTGAAATGGTAGATGTTTGAAGTGACGGAAGTGACACAAGTGTGTTCTGCCACTCCACCAAGGACAGGACTTCGTTGCTAGATTTCCCTCCTGTACAAATACCTGGTTTTGTATTTTTTTGCAGTTAGGTCATTCTTTGTGACCAACGTATTTATATAGTTTTTTCTTTTGTAAGAGATCAAGCTATGCCCTTCCTCCTTTCCCATCCCAGCTTTCAGATAGTAGAGGACAAAAGGCTTTCCAGTTTCCCTTCTATCTTTCCAGTACTTTGTGTAGAAGACTATGCTATTAGGAAGAGCGTACGAGCGGTATCTGTCACTTTGTGCTTATCAGAGCGCTTCCATGACTTCTAGCGAGACAAGGAGAGAATAAGTGGCTGGAAAGAAGATGGAAGCTTCAGTAGCTGTCTCTTGCTGTTGAATATGTGAAACTATTTCTTCCTCTGCACTCATTTGGGGATCCTTGAGTGACATTGGGGCCTTGAAATAGCCCATTTCTACATGGTTATGAGATTCTAGTTCATTTCCAGCACTCTTGTTAAGCTGCCAAATGTACATTTATATTTTATATGTCCGGTATACATGTGCATACCTCAGAGAAAGGAAGTAGCTATCAGTGAAAAGATGCTAGCCTCTTAAACCATCACTCTTACGTTAATTATGTGAGCGTTAATACACCATGAGGAAGCAAATGATGGCAGCTGAATTCAAACAAGCAGCAGCTTTGTCCAGAATGTTTCATGGATTTCATAAAGAACATCCTCAAAATTTATACTTTTATGAAAAATACATTTTAGTTTAGAGATTTTAGCCTTTTAGTTTACTTTAGCCTTTTTTAGCTTCATTAGGATATTTTCCTCTTCTTTTTTTGTCTCTTCATTTGTAATTTGTGGTTTTCAGGAGGTGCAGGGCTGGAGGGGAAAGGGGCAACACTCCTTTAGCACATTTTGTTGTTGCTACTACTTTCATTCATTTTTACTCCATGTGTTTATTAGATGACTATTTAATATCGTCTTCCCTAGAAAGCGTTTATTAATGTGGTTTTGGTTATGTGCTTTCTTTCCCATGCTCTTTTGCTTTTCATTTCATGTGTTCATTTTTCTTGTAATGATCTGTCTTTTGTAAACAAAGGTTTTCCTCGCTGATTCTGTTTGAAATTTCATTTTATACTTGCTAAATACTTGAGTGCTGAAGTCACTGTAAAAAAAAAAACCCTCTAGACTAAAAATTGACCATATCTATTGGATGAAGATATATTTTATGCTACACAATAATTGTTGAGTTCCCAATTTTGTGATTATTTTTTTTTTCTTTTTTTTACTGCTTACTAAAACCAGTCAGATAGAAGACAGAAATCTGCATTACTATTGCAAGGTTTCTCACAAGTAATTTTGGATGTTGCTGGACACGTGAGCTTCTAGGTGTAAGTGAGCAGTTCATTGTCCATTACTAATGAGACTTCAGTTTTTTTCTTTTTTCCTAAGAACTGGCATCATGGATGCTAATAAGCTTATAACTGCATATGAGGTCCTTGTATGCTAAGAAGTGAACCAAAGTAATACATTTGATGAGAACTACTGCAGCATCTATCAACAGCACAGTATAGCTCTAGGGTACTGACAGCAGATTGCCTGGTGTTTTGCCTGCAGATTGTCTAAGTTTTAAAATGACACAGCACTGATGGTCCAATCCTCTTCAGATTTGTAAAATATGCTTTTATTTTTCATTTTTTTCACAAGAAACCATAGATAACTAAGAACCTGACCAAAAATTACAAATCATTCATTGATAGTGGCCAAAAAAATCTCAAGGTACTGATTAATCTGGGGTGGGTGTTTTTTTTGTTTTTGTTTTTGTTTTTTTTTTTAAATAATGCAGTAATCTGGGCATCCAATAGGTAAATATTCTATCACACTGCATTATGGAACAGATAGANAATCTCAAGGTACTGATTAATCTGGGGTGGGTGTTTTTTTTGGTTTTGTTTTTGTGGGTTTTTTTAAATAATCCAGTAATCTGGGCATGCAATAGGTAAATATTCTATCACACTGCATTATGGAACAGATAGAGACTGAAATACTGATACTTCCCATCCAAGAGCCTGCACTGAGAGAGTGAAGTGGAGATGGTGGGAGACTGAGAAGGGAAGAAGATTCTAACCCTGGTAGTTATATTTACGGGAATAACTTTTCCCAATGCAGGAAAAAGTACTACTTGTCAGAACAGGAAAGGACACTTTTTAATAAATGCCTTATGGGAAATTATTCCAATAAATAAATTGTCGGTTCATGATCCTCTTCCTGTTTTTCTCTAATGAATTTCACTCAGTTCAATGCAAATCTGCTTTGTCAACTTTTTATAAAATTGTGCTGGGTTATAGTTTTTGTGTGAATTGTAATTCATGAAAAAGGGGCTATTGAGGATGGTACCAGGAAATGTGTGACAACTGCTTAGGGAATAGCGCTGTTTCACAATCTCAAAATTGTAGGTGCTGAATGAATATATGATGCGAAGTCAATTTTCCACAAATAGTATTTTTCCCAATGCAGGAAGTCATGCAAAAACTCAATGTGTAATAGTGGGAAACTGACGGTTCTAAATGCAGCGTAGTCTCTCTTTCTTGGTGAGCAGATGAATTTTGCAGAGAGTTGTCATCTTGCTCTATTTGGAAGCTGTTGTTTCACTGAGGATAGTTGTAGCTGGAGTATTGCATGCTCCTGTAAGTGCAGAGTTTAGGCAACTTTGTTTATGGCCAAGTTCTCCAAAATGGACATCCATATTTTTAATAAAAAAGTGCAGGAAAAACAGCACTTCTCGATAGATCACTTAGGTAAACCTAAGATTGTAGAGAAAGGACTCAGAATTTCCATTTCTTCAGTTTTACAAAACCTTTACGTTTTTGGCAGTACTCTAAGAAACGATCCCTAAACTACCACATAGTAAAAATTGCATAGTTATCTTTAAAATAAATTTGCATAAATACTAAAAAATTCAAGACTGGGATACTTAAACAGTAAAGTAACCCTTACAAATGTTGTGAATATAAAAAGACATGTTGTTCAGTGGGATCATCTGCCATATCAGCTTGCAGTATTTATATTACAGATACAGAAAGTAAAGCTTTGTATTTTGATAGGTGTAACTTCCAGTAACAGCCACCTTGAATTCTCTGGATGTCTGACTAGCAAAGGTAAGTTCATTTCAGGCAGCTCTTTAAAAGTGGGTATGATTGTTTCAAAAAACTTCTCTACTCCTCTGCATGGTTTTATTTCCTTTTTTCCTTTCTCTGTTAGGTTGCAGAACTCTGGAGATTCTCCTTAATCAGCAGTTTTTGTCTTCCTATTTCCCCTTCTGTTACCATATTTTGAATTTTCATGAGTTCCGCTTAAAAAAAAAAAATCTAAAAAAATCTAAAAATCTTTTGTCTTCATTCTGCAGTAGTTTCTATATTAGCTTAACTCTTTCTGCAGGCCATTTTTTTTTCTTTTCTTTTTTTTTCTCCTTGCTCTGAGGAAAAGCTTCTAGAACTGTACAAGAAATTAGGTCATAAGGTGTCTCTGGAGACAGCTACTCTAAAACTCTGCTCCAAGCAGCCCAACTTCAAAGCTAGGTCAGGTTGCTCAGAGCCTTATCCAGCCACGTTTTGAAAATCTCCTGTTTCATAGCCCTCTCCATCCCCTTGCTTCACCACCCTCTGTGGCGTAGATTGTTTCCTTATGACCAATTGAAATTTTCCAGGTTGCATCTTGTGACTGTTCTCTCGTCTTTTTGCTGGGCACCTATGTCTCGCTCCTCTCTCTAACTGCCCTTTTTAGGTAATAGAATTAACTGCAAATAGTAGCCTGGACGTGCAGTTAAGTTGTCCCTTGGACTTCTCTAGTGAAGTGTTATTTCACCAGCTGCTCCTCCTGTGCCACATGCTCCAGCTCCTTAACCATCTTAGTAGCCCTCCATTGGACTGTCTCCAGTGTGTTGGGGGCTTCCTGTACAGGGAGGCCCCAAAACTGGGCACTGTTCAAGATGTGGCCACGGGAGGGTCAGCTAGAGGGGAATAGTCTTCTTCCCTTGACCTCCTGGCTTCACACTTGTCAAAGCAGCTCAACAAGGAATCACTGTTCATTTCTGGAAGGACTCACTGCTGACTCTATTGGGAGTCAGCATTTTGAGAGGTGCACTGTCAATTATTATAGCCAATAGCTATCACCATGAATTTCTAAATTAAATTGTTTTGTTGGTTTCAACTAGTATTAAGGCTTTCACCAGCAAAGTAAGCAGGGAACTATTCAAAAGAAGTATGCTTGGCTCTGTCATTTGATGTGAATGATGAATGATTTGGCTGCTGGAGTTGCTAACGTTTATCTTGAGAAGCAGAAGCTTGTAAAGTATTTGAATAAGTAACAGTTCATATATGAAATTTTGATTTCAAGGCTCCAAATACTGAATGCCTTCTAACTTGAAGTTCTGGCTGTAGTTGGAAGTTCTCACAGGTGTAGATGACTCATGGAAGGGCAGCTCACCAACTGTAGATGAACTCTGCTGTTTTTATTTGTTTTTAACCCAACACACGGAATGAATTGGGCCTTAAAAGCTACTATCAAAAAAACCCCAAACAAACAAACTATAATTGTCATGTATCCTACCACTAACAAGACAAAAAGAAAAAAACCCTCACTTTCCCCAAACCAACCCTTCAGGGTTTTTTGTGAGGGGTGGAAAAAAAAAACAGTGATGGGAGACTTCCCAACAGTTTGCCAATTTGCTAATTGAAAATAAGACTCTAGCAGTGATTTGAGTACTTAAGAAAAAGGCGTTCTTAGGGAAAGTGGTCCCCTCTCCTGGAGTGAAATATAGAAGTGCACAGAGTTTACAGGTAAAGCTTTGCAAAAAGGCAACTGAATGCAGTAAAGAGAAGTAGTCACATCTAACAGAAGCAGCTGAGGAGCCTCAAGAGATGCAAGATACGTGTCTGTAACCGTTGTCATTTACCTGGGTGTGCAAACCAGCAGGATAGAAGTGTCTTTTGATGCAAGGCTGTATTACTTGCTACAACTTTCCAGCAAGAAATCTGGCTTCCCCCCCTCCCCACCCCAAATCTTTTTATTTGCAATGTTTGAGGGGTTTTTTAATTATAAATTTTTAATAATTAATTAAAAGCTGTATAGCAGTAGTAAACCATTCCATTAGTGTTTACTGATCACACCTAGGATTTAAATCACTTAAGAAAATATTTACTGGCTAAATCTGAAGTTATAATTATCCTTTTATTAACTGTGTTTGAAAGTAAAGGAAAACTTTGCACCCAAATTGTTTTTGCTGACTAACGTTAACACTGACTCTATTGAATAGATGTAGCTTTACTGGACTTTTAGAAGAATTCTAATTATATTTTTGTGAGAGAATACTTATTTTTCAGTCAGCTCAGAAATTTTGAGGCACTTTCATTTGACACAATTTTTTGGAATAAATCCAACTTTTAATGTATGGAATGACTTTTCAAATCACATAAGTAATATCCATTGTTATAACACTAATTCAGTGAAGGCATGGAATATTTTACATTTAGTTTGGGGTTCCATTTAGTAAGCATTCAAATCTCAGTTCAGTGACCATTCTGTCGTACAGACCTGATTGAAGATCTCCAAGAAGACTTCAGTTCCTTAAATGTAAGCTTTCTTGGCAGTGCTTCTTCCAGTCTTGTTTGAGAATTTTAAAAGATAGGGAATTGCAAGCAATTTTTCATTCAACCTTTTTTATTAGAACAAAAAAGAGAAGTTTCAAAGATGTTTAAATTTCAGAGTAGCAGAAGACTGAAGACTTTTTTTACTGAAGTTTTCAGTTTAGAAGTTCTTTTTCTGTAAATTAACTTAAAATATAAACAAAGGATTTTTCTATTTAATTTTTTATGAAAATAATGAATGATTTTCATCTTCCAGGTGTATCAGAAAAAGCAGACTTTAAATGAATTGAAAGACTTACATAAATTTGTGTTTTCAGGCTAGTTGCTTATATACCCCATAGATAACATCTTTACTATTGTGCAGAAGCTAGTTCTTTACGGCATTGTCAGAGCTTTAGCACAGAAAGCCATTCTTTTGCATCAACCTCACTGAAATTTTGTGTGAATATTATAAGAAAGCATGGTGCTTTTATTTTTTTTTTTAAAGATACTCCTTTAAGTTCTATTTTGCTGATAAAAAAGGTAATATTTATTTTCACTGTCATCAATATTTCTTTTTGCTTCAGTAACTAGTGCAGCAAGAATGTAATCAAAAGGAACAGCTGTAGTGAATAAAGTGTTTCTAATTATAATCATAGAATGGTTCAAGGTTGGAAGGGACCTTAAAGATCATCTAGGTCCAACCCCCTGCCATGGGCAGGGACACCTTCCACTAGGCCAGGTTGCTCAAAGCCCCGTCCAACCTGACCTTGAACACCTCCAGGGATGGGGCAGCCCCAACTTCCCTGGGCAACCTGGGCCAGTGCCTCACCACCCTCGGAGTGAAAATTTTCTTCCTGATGTCTAATCTAAATCTACCCTCTTCCAGTTTGAAGCCGTTCCCCCTCGTCCTATCACTACATGCCCTTGTAAAAAGTCTCTCATCAGCTTTCATGTAGGCCACCTTCAGATACTGGAAAGCTGCTGTAAGGTCTCCCCAGAGTCTTCTCCAGGCTGAACAACCCCAACGCTCTCAGCCTGTAATAATTTTCAAAGGTTTTCTATTAGCAGAATGTATTTCCCTTAGTATCTGGAAACAGCATTTGAAGTCAAAGGCTGAAAGATTGTGGAGACAGACAGCTGGAATTGCTGCGGCAGAAAATGTATAATCTTTTGGCTTCCCTGCAAACACCAAATAAGAATATTTTTTATTTTATCTGAAATTGAATCTAAACCGTTGGTCGGATGTAGTATTATGGTATTAATTCAGCAGCAGGGCTGAAAATCCATTTGGTGAATTTGGTTCATTTGGGAAGTTTTGGATTTCTTCTTAAGGTGGAAGTAGTTCTCATTGGAAACCACTTTTATAAGCGCTGGCCAAACTTCATATAATAAAGCACAATAATTGCTCTTATGTAAAAGCAAAAAAAATGAGGGAAAGAATAGTGTTGAGATTCCGCTTTTTCTTTTCTAGAATGTGTTCTTATTTCTTTTGCTATTTTACCTGAAGGAATATAAAAGCAGAATACTGGGTACAGCTGCAGTGCTTTCAATTGAAGCCAAGGAAGAATACAGAAATTTTCCTGTATCAAAGGAATGTTTCTATTGAGTTGCTTCACAAAAAACATTTTATAAGAGGTTGATTTTCCCCTTGCTTATGGCAGTCAAACTCCAAAACACTTTTTAAAACAGTGAATACATAAAAGTTATTCTCCAAACTCCTTTCTTCCTTTTGTCTTTCCCTCATATAATAGCATTTTTTTCCTTTTTTCTCCTGCCTGTTTTCGCTGTTGTCTTTTAAGCAAGGAAAACTTACCCAAATGTCTTAGGCGTAAAAAATAATCATTCCTTAAAACCAATTGCTGATTGATTTTTAATTGGTTGCCATTTGATTTTTATCTTATTGGTGTGTAGTAGCTCTCCTTAATGATAAAGATTTCCCTTGTGTCCTTTGTATCTTTTTATTCAAGCAGTATAAATTAATTGAAACTATCTCTTGCAATTCAAATCCTGAAATCATCATTGTGTATCTCCATCTCTCTCTTCACCATTTGGAAGTAGAGTCAAATCTTTACCATGTTTGGAGAAGTTGTATTCCGTTTGTGTTTAGCAAGTCATTAATACCAATTCAAGTGTGAGAGGATTTTGTTTCTCCTAATTTATAGCCTGGTTTTGTTAGAGCAAATAAATAGAAAAAAGGATTTGTTGTCTCACATTCCCCCACACTCTTGCCAAATTTTATGAATATAGTTCAAAATATTATTTCTGGTCAATGTGTGTCAAAATGAAAGAAAATTTTAAGCAAATTAAGATTTTTAATTTGTTTATGAGAGGGAGCTGCTTTCTTGTCTGACAATTTCATTATCAGAAACACTAAACAATTTCATAAAGGTGCCTAAACTCAGAGATAATCCTTCCTAGTGAAATCCGCTTTATATGCTACTTCTAGAATATAAAAATCCCCATTCCTTACCGAAGGAGTTCCATTTTTATACTTATGCACATGAAAGAAAAAGAAAAATAAGCCTTAGCTTAACCTGGTATTCTGATTACCCCATCCCCACACATACTTTTTTGCTTCCACATTAACTTACTTCTATTGAAATAGTATAAAGATGCCTGGCACAGAGGGAAAGGTTTAATTTTCTTGAAAGTGAAGCTATGCCTAGCCCCAATAATGAAATCTCTATGCCATGCCTAAACCACACTAGGTAACGTGAGTCCTCTATACCTTCCTCTAAAGCTTTTAATCTAAGAGAAACATTCAGAATTATCGGTAAGGTGGAATATTTCATTTGATACCTTGAAGAAGTGGGATCATTAGGGATGTCCATCTTAAAAATTTCAGGTTAAAGCAGGAGGATGACAGATTTCTGTACTGAGAGGGTGGTCAAACACTGGAACAGG
>RSEF01000005.1:4863579-4875016 GCA_003993805.1 Himantopus leucocephalus
AAGCCCCTTCGAACTTTCTGTTTTCAAAATCAGCTAGGAAAAGGTACTTCCTTAAAAACGTCTTGAAGCACCACAGTACTTAGCACTGGCTCAGCACGAGGCCACGCAGCAACCTTTTCTCCTATTTCTGTTGTATGCCTGAGAGCGATGTTACTTTTCCCAACCAACAATTTTACAGGCGCCCATCACCGGAGCGCTCTGTAGAAGCGGTACTCACGCTCCGCCGGCGCAGGGTTCGGGGCAGTCCGTTCCAGCAGCTGCGTTTGGCAGGAGCGCGGGCTCAGCAGAAGCCGTCCATTTATGTAGTTTGCTGTTAGCAGAAAAAAAACCAAAAAGGGGTGGGAAAAAAAAAGAAAGTAAAAGCCAAGCAATATGACCATCAATATGATAGTAGGATAAAATATCCATAGCATAATAACACATGCAACCTGTATTCCTTTACTCATTCTGCTGAGCGGCAGTAGGTACTTACTAGTGACAGTGCAGAAAACTTCTCAGAAACCTGCATTTGACCTATGCAGTCATAAAAAATGGCCTATCATCACCATTTTTACTTGTATGCAGGGACAGATTTTAGCTAAAATATACTGGCATACCCTCATTGACTTCAGGGACCTATGCCTACAGGCACGTACTAAGAATGTGACCCAATGTTTATTTGTTTTTCAGACCACAAAAGTAGTACTGCACAATCTACCAATGTATTTTAGTAAAGCTGACCAATGGAGACTCCCTTTGCTTTAACGCACATATTTTCATGTTTCCCACAGATCTGCTACTTTTTCAGGCCCTCACTAAACCAAAAATGCATCTGACTTCCAAACATCTCCTGACTTAGGCGAGTTTGTTCCCATTACTTCATTTTTTCTTTTGCACATACATCAACTAACGTTAAACAATGAAGACAACCAAAGCTGAGAGTTTTGCTCACAGGTTATTAAATGACCATTAATCTTTTCCTTTCGTTTTGAAGTTCTCCAAATAACTACGGAGTTGGCTTAAGTCTGGACATTACACAGTTAGAAATACAGATGTGAGAGCTGGAACAGAGAACACAGCTGAAGTAGTACCCAAGATGGTGTAGCAAATGAACAGACATGTTTGCATAATATCATGGCAGCCTCCTGAAAGGCAAAACTATCGAACTTGCCAGAGCAAACAGATGGTTACACAGCACGGGAGAATATATTTCTTTCGCACAAATTCAGCTGAAGGAATATAAAATAATGAGCTCATAGTTAAAGAACAGATGATGAATGAAAGGTAAACAAGGAACAGGAAAATGTGATTAGTCATCTTTCATTTATTTCACTGGGCCTGATATTTTTGCTATCTGAATCGATGACAAAACCACCCTTAACTGTAGGCGTAAGTCTTGAATCCATTGTGTGTGCCTGCTTATGATGTGGTCGGCTTCTAGCTGCACCTGCCAACACGTGCTTTCAAGCACTCCAGCAATTCTTACAGAATTAGCTCAGTTCGTCAGAAATAAAACTATGGGTTTGAAGAAAGAGTGCAAGCAAAGACAAGGTGGTGTCATTTTAAATGTCAAAACAGGGTTTAATAATATTGCGAATGTTAAAAACAAAATCCTAAGGCCACCTGCGATATTTGATACCCCATTCCTATGTTTCTCTCCATTTGTTTGTGTTACGCTGCTGCAAGCTGCTGAACAGGAATAGCCGCATTTTAATGATGGATGTAGTAAGCCCATAAACACAGATAGGGGAATTTAGGCTGACAGAGGGAAAGGGAGAAGGCATATGTTAAAGAGAGAAAAAGCAAGAGGGCTTAAAGACCTCAAGTGAGGATGAATTCTTGGCTCCGCTGCAGATTATGGGAGTTTAATCAATTATTTCAGCAGGATCAGTATGGTAATGGTGGCTAAAGTGCACTTGGATCTTGTGCAACAAATTTCAGATGAATGTCAGCTATCATTAGTCCACATACAGTTAATGAACATTATTTTCTTCAAATTGCCTTTGTACTTGAAATCCATTATCAAATTGCTCAGATTACCAAATTATAAACTCTGTTCCCATAAAAAAGTAAGTAAATCATCTCCTTAATAATCTCTTGAACAATTCACTAGCTATAGCACACTGAGTAGAAAGCTGACTGGAAATAATGAACTTCGTGATAAAAACAAACACACTAATTTGCTCCTTCCTTCATCAAAAGTTTAGATGACCATTCCAGAAATAAATTCCAGTGATTGAGTAGTTATCTCTTCAAATGACCAATGAAATAAAGATGAATGAAAGAAAAAGAAAATGGTTAATTCTTTTATGTATGTCTGTGTGGTCCAAGAATGGAAAGGAAAGTAATACAGAGGATTTGAAAATATGGAGAAAGAGTGAGGTTAGATAGATATACAGATTACGAAGCCACTTTTAACAACAAAATATAAAAATTCTCTATATTCCTTACAGGAGGTTATTCAGTATGGGGAACAGTCACAGAAGGTCTGGATATAACAATAAGTTCAAGAAAGCACAGCTGCTGGTCATACAGATCATGTCTTAACACCTTTTCCTTCAACTGCAGAGCACTTACGGACAATATAGTTTCTCTTTAAATGGCCTCCTTACAATGTTCCATTCAAAAACCTATCCACAAAGAGAGCCTTCAGAAGCTATAAATATGATCTCATGGGTAAAAAAAGATATATTTTAACTTTTCAAATAAAGGAGGAAAAATTAAAATACTGAGATTTTTCCCCACAATTACATTTACCACCCAAAATACTGGCAAACATTAAAAGCTTTTCTTCGGACTAGCTTCCACTGGGCTTTCTCAGCATCTCATGAAGTCCGCCTGCATCCCATTTCTGTGCTTTGTGCCAAACTTCTCCATGGACTACGCTTTCCACCGTGATCTGATTTCTGTGATGCAAACTGTGTGTTGTGTGGCCATAATCTGGCATGAAAGACGTGGCTCTCCCAGTGAACCCAGACCCTGCAGCGGGCGTGAAATAAGGCACGGTGGAGGTATCATAACAACAGAGATCAACACAGTTTAATAAGAAGCAGATCTAAAAGGAAACGAATTGGCTTAGGTTCACAAAGTGATGTTTTTAGAGCTAACCTGACAAAAAGTAAGTGCTCTCTTCTCAGCTGCAATTTCTTTTCCAGTAGTAAAATCAGAACTTCAGCAAAATAGTTTTAAAAGCACTTTGTTTCACTTCCCACAAGACGACAGAGCAATACTCCCCAGCTCGTACAAAAGGGCAATGTTTTTCCCACTTGAAAATTCATCTTGAGGGCTCCTCCAAGCACAGAACGGGTCTGACGTGAAGCTGTCAGCTTTTGTTGGAGCGGATGAGCCGAGCTTTCGCAGTGTTTAGATAGCAGAGAGCAAAGGAAGAGGGCAGGGAGCAAAGGAAGAGGGCAGGATGTGGTGTGGTTATTCAGTAGGTGGCACTTTTCTCTATGAGGTTCCAGTCTGGCAAGAAGCCGCGGTCAGTCAGACCCCAGACAACAGATACATTGTCCAAAGGTTCAGAAATGGAAAAATGTTTTGGGCTGGTGTTTGTTGTTGGTTTTTTTCTGATGCTTTTCTCTTGCAGAACATAAACATATGGTAGATTTCAGCTGGACTAAACTAGTGAGGCGAGGAGTCCATCTGCACGGAGCTGCCTGCAGGACCGACCCTGCCACTACCGATTTACGGTGCTGGAAGAATACAGCCTTGTGCCTCGCCGCAGCAGGAGGTGCAGGAGGCTGGTAAATATTGTAGTGAAGCCTTGTGTTCTGTGTTTTGACCAAATTAAAATCTGGTCGATGACACTCTGCTATCCTAAAGCATCGTCAGGGTTTAATTTGGCTGATACGTTCTTCTCTGTGTGCTTCGTACACACTTCTTCTGTCAACTGCTATTTCTGGGAGAGTGGCTGCTTTCCAGGAACGGAGAAATTGATCTCTGTATGCAATNAAAAGAGAGAGAAAGAGGGAGAAAAAAAAAAAAAAAAAAGAATCCAACTGAGTTCACAGTTCATCTGACACTGTTAGAAACTCAGAGAGGACACGGTACGAAACTGTGGTCTCCTGAAAACAGTTAATCAGGGACAACAAAATAGTCACCTTGCTTTAAGAGAAATTTCTCCAAAGGGTTAATGATGGACCCACAAAAAGACTAACAAAACAAAACAAAAAAGCATGTGGAAGGCATCAAGCCTAAATTTTCAACATGAGCAACTCTAATAGACCTTTTCTATAGCCAGGCACAACCCCTGTAATTCTACAAATTAGACTGAGCCCCTGGGAAGTATGTGCCTGCAGCTGCTACACAGATGTGCAGACAGAAAATGAGGCAGATTCTTCCAAATAACACTGGCTGGTTCTGAGGCTAATAAAATTACCGCTGATCCAGTGTTAACTGACAACTTTCCTTATTAAAAAAAAAAAGCCGTATATTTCATCTTATAGCAAAACACAATTAGAGCTGAAAAGTATCCTCCCACAGATGGGCAACAAATTCAATTCTTCTCACTTCAGAGTGATTCCCATCTTGTAAATATGAATTTATTGTTAAACGTCTCTCTGTGGGAATAAGGTATGTTCTCCTTGGTGCTTGTTTGCGAGTAAGAGCTCTTCCTCAGGAAGCTGGTTAGTATTTTTCAAGATAGACAAATGCACGTACTCTCCTGTAGGTATTTATCCAACATTTATAAACAAACTTAGTTTCTGCTTATGAAAGATGAAGGAATAGCCCCAGACAACCTGTATGGTTGGCGGGTTGTCAAGATCAGCTAAGAACCGAGTTGCATATACTGCCTTCCTGCTTCGCTATCATGTGACTACATTCTTATCTGCTTTTCCTATCGTTTCTGGCCTGCACATTAATGCATAATGAAGCTTGGATTCTACAACAAACACAGAAACAGAGGTTCTCGATGGAGCTGGGAAAAACTGGGTAACCAAACTCAATGGCACTGCAACAAGCACGAGCAAAAGGATCTGACCGCTGCAAGTATATGTTTGGCGTGGAGTCCACACGGATCCTACAAAGATCTTTAACAATATGATTTTTAGAGTCATATGAGCTTGATAATTGAGAACCTTTTGTACATAGGTCACAAATGTTCAGGCACTGAATTGACCTTCAACAAGGTTTACAGAAATCCTAATTAACAGGAATGGTGACAACACACCAAACTGCAGAATATTGCTCCTTTATGAGAGCGTGCTCGTTCATAGGTAGATTCAAAATGACCAAAGCGGAGAGAATTCCCCTGCATATGGTGAGGGAGAACCAAAAATAAACAAGGTGATGGTGGATACAGAGCGTGAGTCAGGAAGGGACAAGAAACAGAGCAACCAGAAAGAAAAAGGAGGACAAGGCCTGAAAATGGAGGAAAATGGATGAACACTGAGAGGGAATGTTACTGATGTGATGAATCCACAGGCAGGCGGCAGGGGCAAGAGATCTTTTACCACTGGAAAACAGAAGGAAACGGGCAGGTCAGAAAGGAAGCAGAGGTATCTGACAGGAATCACTTTAGCAAGCATTTTCCCCTCCCTCTGTCACCTTACTGCAGAATTGAAATTCGTTTAAATCAAAAAGGGGGTTTTTTTTATATGCTCTTCTTGGAACCTAATCAAAGTGTTGTCAATATATTTCTTAAAGTCCCCAAATATCCCTAAAACGTTGCCCTTTGCTATAACTCTAATGGCCTACAATCACTTCAAGCTGTGGTCTCCTCAGTTCGGATAAACAATGTTGTGCCAATGTTTGACTGAGATGAAAACCTCCAGAAACATACCAGGAGCTGAAAAGGGAGACGTTGTAATTTTGTAGAGGGCACTCCTCCCTGAGAATTACTGTTCTGTTAGCATCCCACCATGCCATTAGGAGACACCACTCCGATACTAGCGGTAGCTGTCCTAGGGCCTGTTTACAACGAAGCGTATTTGCTAAGGCACCACCACACCAACATAACTGCTCCCTTTCTGCTCCCCAACCACTATAAATCTCTCAAAGCTTTGCATTAAGCGCCACAAAAGTCCCAGAGACCCCTGTAATCTTCCACAGAAGACAGCAGTTTAACAAGAGCGCCCTTGCCCAGTATAGACATTGCTAACGTGTTTCTTAAGCCAAATTCTTCCTACATAGTTTTCTCGGAGCGCAGGGCGTTTTCATCCACTTCCAGGCCAGAGCTACTCATGTGGACTAATGGCTCAGTTGCCATTTTCCACCCTCAGACGCTGGTGGCTGGAAAGTGTTGCCCATAACACCCTGTTTTTAAAGCTCTTTTCTGGATAAATATGTGATCGTATTTTTAAGGCTGTTTTTCTGTAGCAGTTGAAAACATTACAGACTCTGACACCTACCTCATGGGAAACGCACGCACGGCTGACGCCCAAAGCAGCGGTCAGGGCAGCACCACAAGAGACGATCCCATTCCCAGCCCCCGCCTCGCAGATGTCCCCTAGCACGTGGTCGATTCTGTGCATCCTCCACCGGAGACGTGGGTCGGGATGAACCTCCTGTCACGTCTATTAGCACACGCTGAAGGAAGAGACACTGGTCTGGCTGCCGGTCCCACTTCCTCCATTTCCGTCCCTTGGGGACCACTCTCACCAGGGGCACTCAGGCATCAACACGATGCCAGAACACGAGGAGCAGCTGCTACTTCTCCACATCCCTTTCAAGAAGTGAAGGGAGGAAGCTACAGCTTCACTTGTTGGGTTTTGGCACTGGCTGTTTCTTTACGTGTGAATAACTGGAAGGCTGGATGAACCAGGGAATTGGTAATAAGAGATAAAATACTTTCTAGACCATGCATATGCTTCTGATCAGGCTTGCCTGGACAGCAGTCCAGGGCTGTCATTGTTGCAGAACAAGGCTGCTTTGTTTTTATTTATTATTGGTAACATGGAGGCAGCTAATGGCCCCAGCCAAAAGTCAGGACTGTACTGTATCAAGTGCCGTTCTGTAAAATCGTAAGTAAAAATGTTTGTCCTCAAAAGCTTGCACGTGAGACAAGCAGTGGAAGGAAGGAAACAATATCTCTGTTTTGCTATGGCAACTGATGCACCGGGATGTTTGTGCAGGGTCACATAGGAAATCTGTCCCAAAGCCAGAATTTGAACCTTCTGCATGCAATTACAGCACTACCGCAACAGGTCCTTCCTTCCTCTCAAGCATTTGTTGTCTGACTCCTAGCTGAGGGCTTGAACCCAGGAACATCAGCATGGAAAACAAGCCTTAAACAGTCACATCGAGAAAGTAACTCCATCAGCAATCGGCAGTCGAAAATTCCAACTACACCTGCAGATCAGGACAGAGCAGTCGTTCCACCGGTGACTGCAGTCAGACACAACCTAGCTCTATTTATAAGGCTCCACCACACATATGCATCTTGCCGAGCCGAGTTTGAAAGCCATCCACGAGGCAAATCGGCAAAGCTTGTTCTCCTGCTGTATCATCGCACTGTGGAGGTGTGAACGCAGTGCCAGGGGACGCAAATTCAGACCTACCCCTACCGGCAGGAAGAGCTGGACGTGCCTCAGGATATTGTTCAACATCTCTGCTGGTTCCCTGTTCACTGCCAATATCTTTGTTTTCATCGAGGAGCCCTAAATAAGGTCTTCAGAAATGACTTGTTCTTTCCCAGAATGCCATGACAGTTGCGTTCCTCTGGGGGAAGGTTTGCAGATACAGCATTATCAGAGCTAATGTCTTTTGACTGATGTTGAGCTTGTACAGAGCAGGTTGCCAGTTCACAGAACAAGCACAGTAACAGAAAAGACAAAGAGCAGAAAGGGAAAAAGCAAGGAAACTGATAGCAGCAGATACTGTGAAAATGATAGCCTTAATTTACTGTGTATCCTTCTCAGAAGTTATGGTAACAGGACATTTAATTTCGTTTATTCACAGATTTGAATGAGCAAAAGTATGCTGGCTCACTAATAGGAGAAATCCTACTATTAACCGTAAACTAGCACAGCAAATTCTACTTCAGAAATTCAAGTTAAAGTGCATCTTGCACTATTTTTCCCCACTTAGTTATCGCTGCATGTCTCTGAAATTCAAGACTTTCAATTTACACCACTTTTTTAACGTTTTCCAGCAATCCGATGCACTACAAACATATGGTGAAATAGCATTTATTTTCTGAAACAAAATTGTTTTTGCATATGCAGCTTTGTTGCCTGCTGGCCTAGGAACCCAGATGTTTTAACAAAATGGCATTTCAGGGCAGCTCAGTGGCCATGAGAGGTTTTTGGACCCCCAGTTCCCTTACTGCTTCAGCTGGGACCCTTGGCCCAGCGCAGGCCATGGGCTTCTAAGCTCTTGTCTCCTGGACATCCCTGGAGATGCAGCTTCTACAGCTTGGGGAAGGTCACCATTCGGAGTGATCCGGTCATGGAGAAGCCAGATAAAGAGAACGAGGACAGAGCCCATTAGAAAACTGCCTGACAGGCAACCCTTCATTTCTTCCAAAATCCATGTTATTGAAGAAAGTTACCAAAACAGGTAGCGCTCCACACTCTTGTTTTCTCAACAGTGACTGGGAATGAGCCAAGGGACAAAAGGTGTTGATCCGATTTGTTGGCCTGCTACTACAGTACTACAAATTTCAAAAGCTGTTGTCATGTAAACCAAAATCCTCTAAAAGATGGATGAGAGGAATGTGGATTCACTGATTTTCCAGGACGCGCTCTTGGAATTTTGTAAGGTGACTCGAGAAATCAAAATTTTGATGGTTAAAAGGTGGCAGAAAAGTTTACAGGAACAAGCAAGCTGCACTGTATGAAGCACCATATAGCCCTTCCAGCTAGAAACTCAAATGGAACAGGGGACAACATAGTTAACAAAAATCGAAACTAATAAATGTCAAAATAGTGGACTTCTCTGTGGACCTGCAAGACGTTATCTGCAAGGGAAGGAAAGGGTGTTTGAGGACAGAAGGATACATTTCTATACTACTTCTAAAAGTCTTTCCTAACATACCGGGTTAATTTAGGAAGTTTTACACACCCCTTTAAAATGCCTTTTCTTCAGCTGTTTTTGACATGCCTTTGCCATTAACGTAAGTGGGAAATGCAGGCAAATTCAAATAATCCCCTCAGGCTATTGTAGGGAATGTTCCTGCCACTTCCACCATTGGCTCAACTCCACCCACCACAAAACCTGTAGTGGGAGAACTGGAGTAAAGAAAGCATCAGTGACCTTGTGCACACTACACGCCCCTAAACTGGAGTGTGCAGGGGTCTGCTGCGCAAGGCTAGAGAGCCCAGTGGTGAAATGTTATTATTCAGAGCCTGATTTACCACTAGTACTTCCAGCATGGTTGCCTGGAGGTTAGCAAACCTAGGAAGTACAAGAGATTTTTATGGAGCAAGGAAACCTGGCAGCAGGAAGGGTACAGAGGCAGCAATCACTGCATCCCTTTAGGTCGTAAGATTTAGGGCAATATCTGACCGTACAATACGTACTCATGCAGTTCTGTGCTACTCATGACTTTGAAATCAAAAGTGGGACTTTTTTTCTCTTCCCAGTCCAATTTTTCACCAGTATTTTATCAGTTTGCACACAGTAACTGTTGGAACAGTTATTATTATGAGCCGCATGTTGATATGCTCACCAGTACAAACAGTCCCACTGAAGCAAACAGCCCCACTCATGCTGTAAGGCACCAATATTCAATGTGAGAATGCAAAGCAAAACCTGTTCCTAAATCTCAAGGGTTAAAATAGGAGAAAAACTAAACACAATTTTTTAGTTACGAGACACTTTTGTTTTAGAATTGCTTCTCATAATTGTAATCAGTTAAGTGATTGGCTTAAAATCATTATCAAACCAAGCGTTCAAGGATTTGCTATAGTAATAGTCAGATTTTTATACAGGGAGCTGTATTACTACTTAGTAATTGTCCTCTTTATTGAGGGTATTAAAAACAAATAATTACACTTCACCTTTTCACAGTAGCCTAACTACTATTAGAACTGAAAAAAGGCTTGTTAAAGCCTGCACTTTTGGAACTATTTGTTTCGAAGTTAGAAAAACCAGCTGGACAGCCATAGATACAGGACACAATCTAACTAGGAGTAATCCTTAGATCCAGTAAAATTAAGTCCTAAACCCACGATTTCACCTGAATAATAAGGGAGATTAGGCTTTGATCCCATGTCCCTGATGTTAATTTGTCACCCCATATTGCCTGGCAGTAAACAATTAAGGGCCAATCCTGGCAGGCTGGTAGGAGTCGAGGGAACTTCATGCCTGGCAAAGATAAGGAAAGTATATTGTTTCCTGTTTACACTGGACATGAGCTTTATATAATTATCCTACCAGTTAGGATTAACTGGGCAATTATCCTGGCAAACAATGGGACATTGATGACAGCAAAACAAAGGCATCTCAGAGCAGCCGGAGCCCCGCCGAACCGCCTGGGTGCTGGCTGGGCTCCCAGCGCTATCAGCCCTCCAACAAGGGCTGCACAGTTACAGGGGGAGCAGCAAGGGAAACAGTTTTCCTAACCTGTCAGCGTTTAAGAACTCAAACATTTTTCCTTACCACAAAAGGAGTTGAAAATTTGGAGGGAAAAATACTAAGCGTATGCAGAAGAACAGATTGGCTTCGCTTTCCACGCTTTTGAAATGTTTCCTTCAGATTTTGACCTCCTTTATCTGAACGAAAGCAGCATTTCAACACTGGAAAGGAAAAAAAGAGAAAATGTCAGAAGGAGAATGTCAAAGGGCTTTTTTTTTTTTTTTAACCCAAAAACCCTCTAAGCTGGAGACTCAGCTAGTTGAATCTTTGTTGGCAACAATTCCAGTTCAGTGAATTGACTCATTTTGTCAGAAAATTTCTGACCAGCAACAGTTGGTGGTTCATACAAGACAAAACAATAAAACAACAGTGCCATTCCCATGACCGTTTCTAGCACAGGGGACGCCGTTCAGGCCTGGCAGGCACCATGCTCCGTCCGTGGTAGCACTTCTATGTCCCTTGCCATACCCGTCCTAAACAAAGCCTGAGTCGCAGAAGGCACTCACTCTAAGCACCGATTCCCATGTTAGACAAACCCTTAAAGCTACCCAGCCTGAGCAGCCACATAACACAATTTCTAGAGATTAAACAAATCATTTCAAATTTTAACACTGAGTTTATAATTTTTCCAGCATATTTCAGAGACATCTGAAGACAGGTCTGAAATGTACTGGTGCCTGCTGGTCCCTTGTTAACCTGAGAATCCCAAGACACCAGATGTTTAGACCTAATTAAACCAGATGTTTAGACCTAATTTATAATCTGGTCAATTATATTTAGCCCTAACGTTTTCCCTTCTGTACAGAGAAAAGTGAAAATTTGCTGCTTCTTTTCTGAACACAAATCAAAAGATGGTGGTGTCTACAGAGCACCTCACGCTAAATCTTTAAATAGCTACAATCTTAAATACATAAAAACCTGAATTTTTAGATAGAGA
>RSEF01000005.1:4875116-4892030 GCA_003993805.1 Himantopus leucocephalus
AAAAAAGGGGGAAAAGGGGGGGAAAAGGAAAGAAAAAAGGGGGGGAACAAAGGAAAAAAAGGATAGAAAAAAGGGAGGGAGGGAAAGGAAAGAAACAAGGGAGGGGGAAAAAAGGAAAGAAAAAAGGGAAGGGGAACAAAGGAAAAAAGGATAGATAAAAAGAAGGGGAAAAAAGGAAAGAAAAAAGGGAGGGGGGAAAAAGGAAAGAAAAAAGGAAAGAAAAATGAAAGAAAAAAAAGAAAAACCAAACTGGGGTCTTTATATGCCAGATGTAGCCTACAGTAAGCATCACCGAATACAGTAAACATCACCGAATACAAGAGATGGCCTTTACAGGCAAGATTTAGTGTGACTGTGGCCAAACAGAGCCTATGTTGTGGCATAAAACATCCCTGCTGTTTCAGCTGGAGCAGCCCTTGTCTGTGTTCTCCAACTTAGTGGTGCGGATTTGTATCCAAAATACAGCAGGACTAGGGCAGTGATCGTCCCCCTGTACTCAGCACTGGTGAAGGCACCACCTCTAATATTGTGTTCAATTTTGGGCCCCTCACTACAAGAAAGATGTTGAGGTGCTGGAGCGTGTCCAGAGAAGGGCAATGAAGCTGGTGAGGGGTCTGGAGAACAAGTCTTATGAGGAGCAGCTGAGGGAACTGGGGCTGTTTAGCCTGGAGAAGAGGAGGCTGAGGGGAGACCTTATCCCTCTCTACAACCACCTGAAAGGAGGTTGTAGAGAGGTGAGGGTTGGTCTTTTCTCCCGAGTAACAAGCTGTAGGACAAGAGGAAACAGCCTCAAGTTACACCAGGGGAGGTTTAGAATGGGTATTAGGAAAAATTCCTTCACCGAAAGGGTTATCATACATTGGAACAGGCTGCCCAGGGAAGTGGTTGAGTCACCATCCCTGGGGGTATTTGAAAGACATGTAGATGTGGTGCTGAGGGACATGGTTTAGTGGTGGACTTGGCAGTGCTGGGTTAACCGTTGGACTCGATGATCTGAAAGGTCTTTTCCAACCTAAACAATTCTATGATTCCATGAGATGATTTTACTGTCAAACAAACCTTGTGAGCAGTAAGCTTCGGGCAGATGAGCTTGCTGGGAATAAATTTAAAAATAGCATTAACATACCTTCATTATTTAGTGCCCAATACCCTCTGGCTGGCAAATACGTTAATGCTGCATTTATTTGAACACTGTGTTTCTCATGGTTGAAGGGAGAGGGGTTCTAGCAGACAGCAATGTGGCCTGGGTAGCTGAAGGCAATGGTGGGACGTGGCACCTACCAGTTTTTGGCTGGAGTGGCCCATGTTGGTCTTCAAGTTTTCAGCATGTACTGGACTAGAATCCTCACCTTCTTCAGTACGCATAAGCTGGTGGCATGACTGACATGGAAAAGAAGAGCTGAACTAAAAGGGAAAAGGAAAACCTTTATTTTCCTCCTGATGGGAAGCTTTTTCCCCAGCTGTGCAAGAGGCACCTGCTCCACTGGGCACTCGGTGACCAAACCGAGTCCAAAACTGAGACCAAAGCACCCAGAAAAGTCCTGCTGCCTCAGTGTAACCAATACAGGGAAAACCTTCAACATAAATATTGCCTAAGCAGCACTTTTCACAGACAGTAAAGCATTCACAAAGATGAAAAGTTGGCTAGTTGGATGGAAACGAGTACATGCAGAAGTGAAAATATTCAATGACTGTTTAGAGACTGTCTAAGCATTTTGGCAGTTAAAAAGGGCTAAGACTGAGTCTGCGACTTATAGGAAATTAAATATTTTTGTTGGTAGTTATCATTCAACATCTTCTATAAAAAACAATCTTCACGTGCCAAAGCAGTGCTGTAATGCATGGAGTTGGATGTGTTACTTTCTTGAAAGGAAAGAGTGGTAGGGATTAGTTGCTTTCAAATTAGGTCCCAAATCCATTTTCCACCTTTCTTTCACATTCTTGCCTTGTTTTTTTTTCTTTTTTTTTTTTCCCCATTTTCTCTATGGAACACACGTAGTATTGGTTGTCGTGGCTGTCTTCCTGGGTTTTTTTATTTTTTAATAAGTAACTAATGTATATCTCCNCCCCCCCCCTTAAATACACTGTTTGAAACTGGGAGCTTGAAAATTCTAAGTTATTTTCAAATAAGGTTTGATAGGTTGGGATGTCTGGCAGATAACTGGGTTCATTTTATATATACTGCTTACAAAATATATTCTATTTACAAATTGCTTTATTTATTTATTNAAAAAAAAAAAAAAAGAGAATTCTGTACCTGCAGATATTTTATAGAGTACATACCTTATTCCCTGTGTCAGTCGCACAGTAGGAGCTCTTAGGAAAGGGCAGCGTGAACACCTTCTGCCTATGCTGAATGCAGATTGTTGCTCGAGAAGCCTCGGTTTTTAATTTCCTGACTCTTATGCTGTTGGTTTTGCAACCTATTAGATTAACACTATGTTTCTCAAGTATTTTTTGCTTCTTTGTTTTCTTTTAGAACCAGCGCACACCCTATGAAATGCATACTGGCTGAAAGAAAACATTTTATATTGTATACCTTTATAATTCAGGTCTTATTTTTACTAATTAAAGGGAGAATCAAGTGAATCAATTTGTTTCAAGTGTGGCGAAACAAATCAAGTTGTGTCAAAATAATATAGTTAGAGGTTTTTAATGAGTGAAATCTGTTATTAACATAAACTAAGCATGTAAGCATACATATAAATCCCCATCAGGCTGGAAAAAAAAACAGAAGAAATTTTGCTTAGACCTTAGGAAGAAAAGCTGTACGCAGACCAAGAACGGCGATTTTTTTCCAAGCCAAAAGGGGAATGTTTTGAACTATTATAAGCGTAATAAGGAGGGTGTAAGAATTGAAACGGTCATTAGTCTCATTTGGTACTTGGGGCGCTCCAAGGTGTTTGCGAGAGCAGGGCTCTATTTTTATAAGGAGCGTTACATAATACGCAAGTGGAAAAGTATCCTAGCCGAGTGGAAATAAAAACAAACTGCCTTCAAGATGACATAACTCAGCAAAATATGAATCATTAGTGCTGTGCTTGTATTTGCTGAGTAGCTATAAAATAAAGAATTTTAAAAGAGGTATGCCAGAAGTGCTATATAATGAAAATCTGGACCTTATTTATTTTACAGTACGTTTACGTGCCTTTTTACTGTCACAACATCATTTTGCTGAATCCTGTAGTGCAAGCTCAGTTTGCCGATTCCCTTTGGGTTTTACTCTGTCGCTGTCATTCATACGGGGAAGTACGATACCGGGGGGGGGGTTATGCCGTAGGTTTCCATGTGACTACTAGTCTATGCGGCAAGTTACTGCCAAATATATTTAAGGTTGGCAGCAGTTAGCAAGTAAAAGGCATTGCAAAATTTAAAGTCACAGGCTAACATGCAAAGAGCATAAGAAACAGAACATCCTTAGGAAGCAAACTCTGATGTTTGCCCGATAAATTTGTTACCCTGACGTGACAGTAGAAGGCTATGAACTAGTGTTCCCAGTGGAGTCAGACGTACCAACAATAATGATGCCTTCCTTGGTCCTGTGAGCTTCAGCTCTGCGCACGTGCTGAGGAGATACAAGCGGCGACTTAGAGCGGGGCTGAGATGTCTGTGCAGCAGGGCAGGCCGAAACGTAGCTTAGAAATGTAGAGGAATTAATATTAGAGTCAGTAAGACTATGTAAGTAGGTACATACCACGCAGCCTGCATACGGCTGCGGATCCAGACGCAATGGAAAGGTGATTAGGATAGGAGCTATAAATCAATATAGACGTAGCGCAGGGGGATGCCTGGCTTTTTGGAAACCCTAATTTCCACAGAAATATAAACATCAGAAACAAAAACTGGGCCTGGTTGCAAATTAGCTTCTAGGGTAAATGAGCACAGGGTGAACTTCTGTTCATTCTTGATGTACGTGGACAGATTTATTCCTCTGCACTCATTTCAGGAAAAAGAAATCACTGAGCACGGTTTATGTCTTGTTCATTCACTTGGCTTTTTCTAGGGTTACGCTTCTGAAATCAGAGGATACACAAGATATTTAAAATTACAAACCTAATAGCATCCTGCCTTGTGTGCTGACCCAGTTATGAACTAGCTTGTGTTTTGTTGTGCCTCTGTTAGAATCCACAGTTAATAAGTATATAGCTTTGTAAGAGAGCATCAAAACGTAAAAGTAATTTGCAAGGTATGTAACATACGCACCTGTGTTACTCTGACTTTTAATGCAAATCTCAGTTAAATCACATTAAATTAGAAACAAATTCATATTCATTAAAAAGGAGAAAGCCTGCTATTACGAAAAGTTAACTGCTTGACCAAAGAGCTGTTAAAACAGAAAATGTGTGGGAAAGAACTCTTTATCATTACCCAGGTAAAGGCATAACAAGCTCTTAGACAAATGTAAGTAAAAAAGCAGAGAACCTAAGACCAAAGGCCCACTGAATTAATCGTCTTGGACCTAGCACTAAACTGAAGATCTTGGTCACATTATTTTTGCGAAGAGATGATAAGTAGACAGAAGAAAAACATCTTGCAGTTTGGACAGTCTGTCTGTAGTGAAGACTCTATTATGTACACTAAAACCAATTTATATTGGTAACTCCTGTTGCAATGAAATGTTTGCAGCGTGGAAGAAGTATGGAAAATATGATGCAAGTACACATAGCTTTTTCGGTCATCCTGCACGTGCCAGTATCTAGCGCTGGATAATGAATCTCTCCCTAAGCCAACCTTCTCCAAGGACTTTTTTTCCCCCCAAAGAAAACTCAGACACAAACGATTACTACTACATAGGCAGTTTCTAGGCACTTAAAGGAGGTAATACAGACAGCCTAAGGAAGGCTGTCATCTGAGAAAATACGATACACTTGGCATTGTCTTTTCTCATGAAAGAACGTTAATGGTATGTTGGAGACCATCAGCGATACCTCCCCAAGGTGAGGCACTTTTCAAGGACGAATGACTCTACAAGCCATGAATGACTGTCCAAGCCACATCATTAAAAATGTAATGATTATGGAGACCATATGTTTTTCTTGTTACAGAATTAGTCATTAAATTCTGCCTTTTCCAGTTGTAAACTGATCTTGTAGTCAAGATGACAACTTTATGAAGAAAATAAAATAAGCGCAGAGTTACAGTCTTTTTATACGTATATACTCTAATAAAAGCTTTTTTTAAAAGCATGTAGTGGGTTCGGTATTTTTGCCAGTTTCACGTACTTCAGGAATGAAATACGAACCCACAAATTGTTCAATTTTTGGCTAATGGCTTGCCAAAAATCAAAGTAATAGAAAATAAATTCCCTGATGGGCTGTAAGTAAAAATACATTTTACAGGATAGAAAAATGCCAGATTTTGAACATACAGGATTACTTCAGGAATAATGGCTGTCAAGTACCTTTCACTCAACAACACCTCAGTGTTAGCTGAAAACTTTACCAATCACAAAAGCGATATCCGAGAAGCAGGAGCGAGAAGCTGGCAAAGTAACATGAAGCCCATCTAAATAATCAGCTACAGCAACAGGCGCACCCAATAGAATTTCTTTGCAAAATACACGTTTTCAAGGTAAGATTGTAACCAGAGCTGATGCTTTCTCTGTGGCTCACCAGGTTGCTTCTATTGACTAAGGCAAGTATATTTTCTGCTCCCGAGGTACCCAGCTTGGCAACCTGCATCTGAGCAGATGACAACCTACACGAGCAACAACTTCCCTTCAGACAACGCACACGCCCGGCTTGGCACACACAGGATTTTTGAGACGCTTACCATGTTTTTTGAAAGCTTCCCTCGACTTCGCTGCTTCTCAGGATGGCCCTGGGTAGGCCAACCTGTGAAACTTGGGAAGCTGCCATTTAGAAAGCCACAATTTGCACACACGCACACACCCCAAATTCCTAGTCATTGACTTGTCACGAGGCAAGCACAGCCTTTTCTTTCCCAAGCTTTTATTGGTGCTGATGTGAGATGGCGCAGTTTGCTCCATATTCACATTCTGAGCTTCCTTCTCCCTCTCCATGTGTCTATCAGTAGACGTGAGAACGTCCAGAGCAGAGCACTGCCTTCAAAAGTGAGCTGTGTCTCTTAATGCCTTGCTTTGACTCTTGATGAGCTAAATCACAGGCAGAGTGGCAAAGAAAACTGAAGTATCGTAGGCTCTTTACGACTGTTCCAGCTGCATTACTTTATTTTTATTTCTTTTTTTTCAGCAAACGTTGTCATCTGCTCTTCAGTACCATCAACACTTTAATAAATTCAGAAAACAATATGTATTTTGAAAATCTCCAGAACACCACAAAAAAAGACCAAGTCAGCTTAATCTTAGTTCATATGCCTGCATTAAAAAAAAAAAAAAAGAAAAAAGAGCCCAATACTGATGCAATATTTAAACACAACAGGAGGAGCTATTGGGTCAAAGTAGCTGCTACAATCGTCCTTCTAAAGCTCTCTGCTTAAAAGTCCTTACTGAGTTTTCAATGATAAAAAGGCCTTTACTACTTGAAATAGTCTGCATAAAACCAGAGGGTCTTCATCTCCTCTAAGTAAATAAGTTTTATCAGATAAGAAAAGCAAAAGCAGAAAAAAAATATATGATTGCAAAGAGGATTGCAATATGATTTTCATAGTTTTTAAAGAACTATTTTGAATTTGAAACTTTAAACTGCCTGGATATCACTAAACACCCAGTTCTTGCAGGAACTGCAGATTTATAAAGGCTATTTAATGTATCAGCTGTGACTCAAAATTGATACATTTAATATATACATTTGCTTAGACCAGCCAAAATGATGTAAATCAAATTCTAGTAGAGTTCAGTGTCCTAGAAGAGTTTTGTACCAGCTTCATTAAATCCACATAAGATTGACACTTTTTACTAGACATGTGAACTGATACATAGACCAGATGTATGCATTTTCTTTTTGAAAGAGAACATTTAAAGCCTTTTATAATCAATATTACAGAGCAGAGTTCTGATTTTGTTTCAAATATTAAAATATTTCTATTTCTCTGAAACATAAATCAATGGGAAGTATTTATCAAAATATTCATATTTGTCATACGAGACATTAGTGTGGATTTTAAAGAACCATGGTTTTGTTTCATTAGATGACAATTTACAGACGGGGTGTCGAGCAGAATGAGTGACGCTGTAGATCTCCCCAGGTCACGTAATCTCCTGCTTTGAAAAGTAAGCGCTCTGCTAACATTTACTCTCTTGGTATGCTGCGTGTGTTGGGATAGTTTGAGCTTGACTAAAAGTTTGCTACTGCAAAGAGAATAGCCAAGCTGCTCCAAGCGTATTCAAGAAGTGGCATTTTACACTACTACTAGTACTTTTCTATTAGGTTTTGAATACTGTTCTTATATGGCTAAAAAACCAAGCATAGTTTCTTTACTGATGTTTAGAGTTCATACTATCCCCAATGACTCGGAAAGTGGGTAAGCCAAGACTAAAACGCCTTTTAAGAAGCATCTGGGCACAAATGGAACCGCATGACATCTTTGGCACCTACTTCTCAAGGGGTAAGAGAAAGGAGAGACTGGATGCGAATGAAACCCTCAGGGACTTTCAGAGCTTGGTCCATCCCAGAAACGCCGTGTGGTTTGCTGTGACAGCGGGCAGACAAACCTCAGTGACTCAGATGGCCCTTTTCGCTCCTGTGTTGTTACATCTAACCCTAGTGGCAAGGAAAGGATCACAAATAAATTAACTTTGAAGAGCTAGAAGCCGTCATACCTTCTAACTTGACAACATACTGGAAAAGAATACCGAGTTGTTCCACTGAAGTCAATCAATAAAATGTTTCTTTTTTTTTCCAGCCAGATCTTTAAAGATCCTGGGGACCTAAAGGTGCAGATCAACATCTGAAGTACCCTGCTGGGAGCTACACCTCACTGCCATTGGTGAAAGCGAGCTGTCTGGATGGTCCAGAGGTTCTGTAAGCACGTACCTTCATCAGGCATGTCCCGGTGCCCTCAGCACTCTGGTCCCAGGTGTCTTATGTTGTCCCACTGCGCTGCTGAGGAACTTACCAACTGGATGGTTTGCAGACCCGGGTATAACTGAACGTGAGCACGGTTAACAAGATCACACCTCAGATATGCATCAAACAGCTTCTCTTCCAGTGCCATGAGGCTGCTAGTTTCTTAGACCAGGCTTACAAACTCCCCAAAAATCCACCCTACGTGCCCTTCTGTATCATTGCTTTTAACAAAACTTGCTTACCTCTTGACTCTCTACATTTTTATTTGTTTTTACTAACAAGCAAGTTATTTCATTTGGCAGGATCTACACGCTCACAAATTTTTGCTGAAAAGACATATTACAACATGTTTTAAATCAAGAGTGTCTCAAGCAGACCAATAAAAGAAAAAAAAAAGTCCTTTAACATTGTTTTCAAATATTTATTAAAACAACATACGAACTTCATCCAAACAGTAATTCTGCCTGCAGTATCTGTAACCTAGTAGCCATATTACCCCCAATTGACAATTAAATAGCAATGAATCTAAAAACCCAAACAATCCTCCCCCTCCTTCCCACTAGGCACTTTTGCTATTGTCTAGGAGCACAAATAATTTTATTAATAGCTTAGCTAGCAAAAGTACAAAGGCACCAACAAGAAATGTCACTGCGCTGGCACGGACAAACCCTTTTTTGTCTGCTTTAGAAACAGGCTCTAAGAAACCCAGCTCTCAAATCTGGGATCTGAAACTACAGCCACCACTAGGGCTCCTTCTTCTTCCTATAAAAATCTGCATCAGCATTCTCAGGATCTGACATAAGCCTTTTTGGTTGGCTCTTGGGGTTATGATAGCTTAAGAGTCACAGATAAGCAAGCCTGGAAGAGTACAAATCCCGCCAGAATAGTTCCCGTTTTTCAAAACGCAAATGGAAATCACAGCTTTCAGTTACGTGTAGAACAAAATGTTTAACGCGCGTTGAATACATACCGTTACAAAAGGTTAAGAAAGTTAACAGAGGGCCAGAGGTTTCACCCTGAGGGAGAGTAACAACAAAAGCAATTTAAAGCATCTGCTACACGCGAGTCCGGCCGTGGCTGGCGAGCGCCGCGCTTTATCCACCTTTGCGGCAGGTGAGCCGCAGTAGAACAGGCGCTATATAAACCCACGCCAGGGAATCGGAGACGAGAAAGCTTACTTCGCTTTGTAACCAAAGCTGAACGGTGCAACGCGGGGTAATTCTTTAAATATGGGATTATTAACTTAGACATACCTCTAACCTCCTGGTTTATAGAAACGCGCTATTTGGTTAGGAAGTCAAACGTAATAAATAAGTTTTTTTTTCCAGGATGAAGGATGGATTTGCGCGAGGAGGTGCTCCTTCCAGCAGCCAGACCCGGCACCTCCCGGGGTGGGGGCGGGGGGCTGGCGGCAGGGCTGGGGGCTCCGTCCGAAGCCCCCCCTCGCCCCCGGCGGTGCGGAGCGTTGGGGGGAGTGGGGGATGTCGGGCTCAGCCGCGGAGATAGTCGTTCTTGAGGCGGCTGAGGCGGGCGCCGTGGCTGCGGACGGTGAGGGCCAGGAGGTCGTGCTTGTCCCGCAGCCCGCTGGAGATGTGGCGGGTCTCCCGGAGCAGGGCTCGGGCGTGCAGCAGCAGCCCCAAGAAGCTGTCGCCCAGGCGGGCCTCCTCCCGGCCCCCCTGCTCCTGCCCCTGTCGGAACTTGCCCTCCAGCTCGCTCAGCGACCGGTCCGAGCTGGAGTAGGCGTCGCTGATCTGGGCGGACTCGCGGCGCAGGTAGGTGCTGTAGCTCTCCTCCCCGTCCAGGTCGTAGGAGATGCTCTTCCCGATGCCCTCCAGCACCCGGCCCGCGTCCTCCACCTGCCGGCCCAGCACCGTCAGCTCCTCCCGCAGGCTCAGCCCGCCGCCCGCCGCCGCCGCCGCCGCGCCGCACCGCCGCTGCTCGCTCACCCTGAAGAGCAGCTGGCACCGCTCGGGGTCGTCGTTCTCCTCGTAGTCGCCGTCGGGGACGAAGTAGTGGTGCAGGGTGCCGTTGGACATCTCGGGGTACAGCGGGCCCTCGAAGTAACCCCGGCCGAGGCTGCAGAGGCAGCCCAGCCACAGCAGGCGCAGCGCCGCCGGCATGCTGCCTCAGGGGCGGGCGGCTCCGCGCTGCCCACCCGCCATGGGGCTCCCCCCGGCCGCCGGGGCTGCGGTCGGACCGGATAGAACGGGCGGCGGCGGAGCTCTGGGGCCGGCTGCCGGCGCACCGCCTTTAAAAGCCGGGCAGCCCGAAAGGAGGAGGAAACGGCCCCCGGGCCGCCCCCCGCCCCGGGCATCGGCCGGCGGGGACCGGCGGGCACCGCCCCCGGGCATCCCTCCCCCCGCGGGGGATGTCCAACCTGGNGGGGGGGGGGGGGGGGGGAGACGCGTACACCTTTCTCCCCTTAATAACAACAGGAAAAGCGCCCCAAACCTTTAATTGCTCAGCTCTGCTCATTTTCCCCCGTTAGAAACGGCTGCTTGGCTGATAATCTGATTTTCACAGCAGCTCCCCCCAGCAATCGCGGGGTGCGGCGCGGGGGGGAAGGTGGTGGTGGTGGGGGGGGACACGACTTCGCAAGGCTGCCAACACAGTCGCTCGGGCCGCGTGGTTTGTCACCAATTAAAAACTTGAAAGGGAAAAAGATGCAGGTTCAAGCGTTAGGTGTAACGGAATAAACCTTGATAGGGTAAAGATGGGGAAGTGAAACGCAAAGTCTGTTCTGAAATAAAATGCCCGGTGAGTTTGAGGAAAATCCCAATACAGTTCATCCTACGGGGCCGACTATATAAAATTTTAAGCCTTTCTCTTTCATGAAACAATATTCTGGGTGAATGCAGTAGCTGGATTACAGCGGGGTCAAACCTTGCACGTAACTAGTATAAATCTGTCTTTGCTATTTTGAGTTGTTAAATCGAGGTGAGATCACAAAAAGAAAGGGTCTGTAAAGTTACCAGCTCCTTTCACATCATCTTTCCTCTTTCATGGAAAAATTCACCAGCTAGCAGAGATTATACCAAATCCCGCAGCCATCCAGAGTTAAAACTCCCACTGCTGTTTGTGAGGGCTTTGCATGCAAAAATATTTATATCGCCTCTTTAATGTAAATATTTTAACTATCGCCCTGATAGTTTCTGCATGTTGCAAATAACTGTGATTCTTCGAGTTGACTGTATTGGGAANATAACTGTGATTCTTTGAGTTGACTGTATTGGGAAATAGGCCAGACGCTTACGTTGTACCTCTACTTTTTTCACTATTATGCTGGGCATTGTAGATTAGGGACTTACGGGGCTCAGCAGAATTTGGCTCTGCCATGTCTTACGCTGCCATGACTTTAGACACCTACGTTTCAAATGCAGCGTCTCGAGCCCCTTCCCTCACGGCGGCTTCCATCTGTAATCACGAGCTATCCTGTCTTTGGGCACACAGGAAGCCAATAGGTGCTGTAGAGACCAGCTGCTCTTCTCCAGCTTCTCTTCTCCAGCTCAAGCCTGCTGAGCTCCACAAGCTGCTCCTTTCTTCGCTTGCGGTTCCTCGAGAAGCTCCAGGTGGGTCCCCTACCTCCATGTATCTGGCTTTGGTGGCTGGCCGCTGCTTCTGTTCCCAGCTGTCCCCGCTACCAATGGATATGTTGGTAGGTTCCTGGGAGCCCAGTGATGGGCTTCACTATGAATCCGGGCCCTTTAAGGTAGGACACAGCAGCACTGTATGCAAGTTCTCACTGTCAGTGTGGCCTTTAATAGTTAATGATAACCTGTGCTATCAATCTTCCCAAGTATTGATTTTAGAGCCTACTGAAGCGCTTTACGTCAGCGCGGGATGTCATAAGACTAACAAACACCACGGAATGAGCAAAAAATAAACCGACCAGTCAGCCGACCAACAAAAGCCTAACCCAGAGACAGCAAGGGTAATAGCCGAGCCCTTCACTTACTCAATTGCTGTAAGTAGACGTTCCAAGCCTCAGACTCAGTTAAGAGCACGCACACATACGCTTCAAGGTGAGCAATGTTTGCAGAGTCCAGGCAACTTCTTCTGCACTGCTGAGAACCCAGGCCAGACAAGCTATCCAAACAGAAACACTCCACACATTTGGAAACATTTTAAATTTGTAATTAAGTTCAGAAAACACTCATATAAATAGGCTGGATTAGGCTAAGCTTTTGTGCTTCAGCTTTCTATAAAAGGTTTAAAGCTTATTCAACTGAGCCTACTTGGCATTTGTCCTTGGTCTGTGTTTGCCAACAGGGGCTCTTTCAAACAATTTTATTCCCAGGACGCTCTTCTTTCACCTAATATTTTATTTGGTTCCCAATTCTTTGCCAGCCATAGTACTTTATCTACATAAGTTTCCACCCCGGCTGGCGTTACTGCCAGTTGACTGGTTTGGCTGATACTTGGGTTGTGGTGGACTCCACTTTTGAGGTCTCTTCATGGAAGTACCGCGCTGTAAATCACTCAGCTATAGCTTTGTCAGCATGGTTATGCTTTCACCAGTGCCACAAGTGGGTAAAAAATTCAGCCCTAGTAAATAGTTTTTCTCCGTCTCTTCATACATTAAGAGACTAAGAGGTGTCTGGTGCTCCCCGCTGCAGCTGCCGACTGCCGGCCACTGCTGTTTTCAATCCAACGTGCATTATCCAAGTTTTATTTAAATTTTACACCAAAATAGTCTCTCCCCAAGCAACCCACTTGGAATGTCTGCTTCTGAAGGGAGTCTGCAATATGGGATCTGCAGCCCTGGTGACTCAGTGGACAAAGCTTTGGTAAAACCTGGAACTTGCCGAAAGATACACAACAGCCTGATCCAAGGCAATACCTATACGGTATTCAGGATTACGACGCTACAGAATCCTAAGTATTAACCGAAAAGCATCAAACTATGGAAAAGATGACACAACAATACTGTGCCTGAGTAGCTATTATTCATTCCAAAATCACATCTGAAAGACAAAAGTCTTAAGACTGCAGTGAGATAATCTAATATGAATACCCTTAAACTGGCCATAAAACCATGTGCATACAAATGAAAATCAGATTATTTTTTTTTGTTTTTGAAAGACACACACTGAAAGTAGTAATTACCTTTATCCATCAAGACCTGGGTTGAAGGGTCAGACATTTTCATCACAGTTAACAGCAGCAGGAACACCACAGCGAGGGCTGAAATAACAACATAAAAATCAGTGTCAACGTCGCGTTTTCAAAAGTAATTTCTGGCATTATCTGGAAGGCACAGAGGGCAATAAAACCAAAGGAGGACAGGAAGGAGTTTCTCAGGAACACCAGGAACGTGGGGTGGAGTGCAAGCCGTTTTCTGCTGAACGTTGAATTTTCTGCTGGGAACCCATAGGGGTAGTTGTATGAGATCAGATATCTGGGGAGCTTTTGGGATGCGTCCAAGAAACAGCTGCTCCTTGTGGCACGCTCCCATGAAGGCCCTCATTGAAATCCTGGCATTGTCAAAAGGCCCATTGATTTCAGCATGACAGTATTTTACCCTCCGTGCCTGCTCAAGCATTTAAAAATTCCTTTTGCTTAAGATGAGGAAAAAGCACTGGAAACAAAAATAAAGCAGCACACTGATACTGTCTTTTTACAAATACTTGGCATGATACACTCTGCTGTGGTAAAGCCATTGTTTTTCCACTGAACGGCATTAGGTTTATAGTACTATAAAGAACTGCAGAATTTACTTTGCATAACCTCTTATGCCACAGCACCAAAATCGGCCTCAAGTCCAGAAATTGCCTATAAACTGGGGGCAAATACGCAGCTCAGCACTGGATTTCAGGTGACGCTCACATAATCTTCCTCTGCAAGCACTGCTTCGTCTTTGGGTCTTGGCTCACACGTGCTTGCTATTTCTGTCCCACAGGACGGTAAACTTTGCAGCGTCAGAACGTTTCAGATGGAAATGGCCATTAATTTGGAGAACAGATATATGTTATATGGTCCTAAAGGCCCCACAGGCTTTAGGGTATAAATGCTGTTTTCTGAGTACTGGCTTCTGTTTTCCTGCTGTGAACTGTTCTATAGCTTCACATAAAGATACCTTGTTTAAACATGAGACTAACAAGTATGTGTGTGTAATTTCTAATTGTAAGGTGTGGCACTAAATGCTCAAATGACATCAAGGTAGGTGGGCGGGAAAGAGCCCGTGAAAGAATAATCCCAGTTTTCTGTAGGAAAATTACCATAAGAATATACCAGAAATTCTGCAGAATAAAAAATCATTTGTCCAATGAAACTTTTATAAAGCACTTAATATTCATTCCATGTAACTTTGGTATACAACAGAAATTAGGAATGAATATGCTGAAGCATGAACCGTACTGAATGTTCCAGGAGCAGCATGCTTATCTGTGATTACACTGAAATTTTGCATTTCTCAGAAAGGCGAGTTTAACTCAAGAACAAGAGATTTCTCAAATGCAAATTTGTAGAGGAAACAACTTTATTGTTAGCTTATTTTTAAAGGTGGTGGATTCTGATAACTCTTTTCTTCTTGACAGATTTCAGGCTGAAACCACAGCTGTGTCCAGGCACAGACTGCTCCGAGTCCTTTAGCACTGGCCCTTCTTGGACAAGCAATACAGAAAACCCAACTGAAAAAACACGAGTAGCTATAGGGAGCATCGACTATGATGCTTAACATGAATACAACTAATAGGAAGAGTCTGCCAGGCTGGTTGTCTCAGCAGAATATGCAATTAGTATTGGATCTACTTCAACTTTAGCCAACACCAAAATGAGCTCAACCTTGGCAGAGAAATACGGAAAGAGATTTTACCCCAGCCCCTGTCTGTAGTGGGTGCTTTATGTAAATAAAATTCGCTTAAAGCAGAAAATTGAGGATGTGCTCAGGTTATTTTTGAAGAGAGAAGCGATGCATCTGGATGCTTCCTCAGAAGGGAAGAGGTTAAAAAAGAGATGAAGAGGGATGAATATTTGCTGGTATTATACTAGTGCAGTTTCTGTCTGTTGATGAAAAACCTCGAACCCCAAAAGTGATATTGCTAGTATTTCTTCAGCAAGGTTCCTGAAGTGGAAATAATAACATTTCCTCGGTGGAAATGAAAACACTTTAAAAAGCATCATCATTGGCCAGCACACGGAGAAGTTTTCCTATTACTGTAAATGTGGTTTGTTACAGAGACAGCGTATCGTGCTATTAAAATGTTGATTTGATTTTCAGTCCTTTCTGTGTTATATTTATGCTCTACATGAACATGAAAAGGCTGTATGTGAAAACATATACTTTGCAGATGTTACAGAAACACAGTTCACTAACTATTCACGATAACACATTCTCTTTGCCTCTAACCTGTTAGAAGTAAAATAAGATTTATTTTAGGACTTTAAAAAAGCGTGCAGCTTTTCTTCTCTTTCCTTCTCTCCCTCTCTTAAAAAATAGAAAAGGCTTAAAACCTGACATATTTTGCTCAGGCAGGGTTGGAGAAGAATTTGAGTAAAAGCCTTGGAAGAAATCTAAGACAGTCTGGTGGGGAAATGCTGATGTCATTTCCAGTGGGATTAATCCATTGATAGAGTTGCTCAGGATTTGCAGTCCTGTGATCTAATATATTCATTTGAGGCAGGGTCTTGAAAACACCTACGTTTTCTGAGAGCTGAATTTCACCAGGCCTGTTCTCTAGGTCGGTTCTCCAGTAATTTAAGCAGATTTTACACTACAAAATTTCCAGTTTTGCCACCTTTATAAGGATGGCATTTTCTCATTTACACACATAATCTTATGTATTAAGATCAGGGATGAATTCCTGAATGAAAGCTGGATCCTGACACATTTTATACTGATTAGTCATCAAATTTCCCCTTCTCACCAATCCTTGAAAGTCCCTCCAGTGGGAGCCTACATGTTCAGGCTAACCAACTGCACGTAGTTTTATTAAACAGGTCTCCGCGATGGTTTAGCCTTTCTATTCTTGGCCTCAGGTAAAACTGAAATACATATAATAGTATCCTTTGTGCAGATAAAAGTGAGAGAAGATGGAAAAATGACAAAAGAAAAATCCTAGGATTTAACTGGTTTAATCTCCTTTCATCCATACCTTTCCCAATGTAGCAAATAAAGAATAAAACAAAAGATGTGTCTGTAGTAAAATTCACTTGTATTCCCAGATCAGTTTTTTAGGAGTTGGAAAATGTCGTTTTTATATCCTAACACATTCACTCAGATTTTTATTTAGGTGTTTTTAACAGTGTACTGAATTTAAAACTAGACTGACTTGGTACTTGAGCAGCATAAGACCACGCGTATGGTTTCAATTGAAATATACCAAAATCTCCCTGTTTAAAAAAAAAAATAAAATAATTCCCTTTAACAAACTTTCTTATAAAATTCTACTTGAAGAAGCAGGTGAAGGGGTACTATTTACAGTCAGCTCTATATTTATTTTTGTGCAGTCATGGTTGACTGTTCCCCAGGTTTTTAATGACTCGGTGCGCACAGAGCACTCATTCAGCAGCCCGAACACTGCGGTATTCTCCCATGCCTGAGGTCGGTGCAGAATATCGATAGGGAATTTATACCTCCTACTACAATTTAACGACTTTTATTCAGAACGGCATGGCTTAGGAGCCAGCGTTCGAGATGACTTGCTTGTGGCTCTGCGAGGCCTTCTGTAGAGGATTCGCTGGCCCCTGGTAAGTCTTGCCTCCACAGCTTGACCTGGAGCCCCCGCATGCTCGTTTGCTACCACTGACTTTGAACCAGAGTGCGTGGGGGGCTCTGCAGAGCTGCAGGAACCACTACCCGCCTGTTTCCACATTTATGGTCAAGAAGCAAAGATGTACAATCAGCTTTAATGGAAAGAAGGTGGATTGAATAAAGTTTGCAGACTATTTTAGGCTTAGAAAATATTACAGAATCACAGAATCACAT
>RSEF01000005.1:4892130-4921036 GCA_003993805.1 Himantopus leucocephalus
TTAAATGATTATTTTGTAATTCTCCTTAATAACAATATCTGTTCCAGGACAGTTAGCATATGACTCTAGGAGAAGAAAGGACCTCAGTTTGATGAATCTCATCATTATTTAGGTGTAAATGCGTGCTGCACATCAACCGAGCGACTCTTCTAAGATACGAGCTAACAAAGGTCAAGCTGTGCTACTCTTGCTGTATTTTTCTTGGACACTTGCTCTTCCTAGACAGCAGTGGGAAGCTGTCTTGTAATTGCTTATATATTCTGTAAATATGGCAAATTGCTCTGTGATCCTGAGTGCTGCCTGAAATGAAACATACAATTAAATTTTGAAATGATGGTGGTAGTGGCATGAATCCAGTGATTTCTGAGAACTGGAAGGCATCAGGGAAGAAACACATCGGTTTAGAGAAAAAAAATAAATACTGCCATCAAGAGTTCAGCTAGATGTACCCTTCTACCTAATTGCTTGCTGAAGGTATAAATCCTAGTCCTCAGGAGAGTTATCAGAATGATAACCTTGGAGACGGAAAGCCATTAGCTGATAAATCAGAGAGCCGGGCTCCATGCTGGGAAATCCTTGGGATTACCGCCGTCCTTGCCAGCAGTCAGCGTGTACTGGGTTGCCTTATACAGGCACAGCTTAGACATGCGTTATCTCGGGAGTACCGACAGCAGCTATTTGTGGCCAGATCTCAGCTCAGGATAAATGTCCGGGTATTTACCCAGCGTCACTCGTGACACTGCGGGTTGCAGTGAGTTCTGGACCACAAAGGCTAGCGAATAGTTATGGAGCTGGCTGGTTCACAGCTAGCTCCTGCAGCTGCGCCAGCTACCGCGGCTATGTTTATATTAATATGACTAGAAGCGTCTTTTCAAACTTAAAGCAAAGTTCTGTCCCAATATGGGGCAAAAAACGTATAAAGCTAGCCTGGAGTCGGTGAAAGCATCCTCCTCCCTGGAAATACCCTGTGGGGATGGTAACGAGGGCGAGGTTAAGCATTTCATCTTCCATCTGTTCATATTTTTTAACGACAGCCACTACGGAAGAAAAAAAAAATCTGATCAGTTTGTACCACAGCAGCCCTGAGGAGGGAGCAGGGGGGGCTTTAGCCTACACGGAGATATTTCCTTTATCGCCAGCTGTTATCGGTGAACCCGGAGCAATGATGAGGTGATAAAAACCCAAGGCGGCGTGTATGGAGAGCACACACCGAGGGACCAGGCAGACTAAAGGAACCAGCCTGGTAAGTTTAAACCATTTCTAGAAGGTTTCCAAGGAACCCAGAGGAAAATGAAATCCCCACCTAACTCACTGAGCCAGAATCACGCTACTGAAAACCTGAACCCCCCCCAAAAACCCCTTTTCAGTCAAAACCCCAGTGCTTTTGGCTTTTAAGCTCTTTGAAACAAAATACCTGAGAGGAACAAGGCAATTGTTAACAACAGCTCTAGCAGGTAACAACTGGAAAAACATCCCTCCGCTTCAAACTAGCTGAGACCATGTCTGAAAACAGGCACATGTGCTTTTTCCAATACACTGCAGCGGAGGCTGAACAGGATTATTTTTCTGGCGCTTTCCACTTGTATGTAGGGAAAATGAGAAGAGAATCATTAAGCATTACGAATGCAATAGCTTAAGAGGTCTTTGGGTTAGCGTAATCCTGTGCATGGGAATAAGGTGACTCATTCACAGTGGATTTGCTCCATTTGGAAAGAATGGTGTCTGGGAAACCTGTAAATACAACTCAGTAGGATTTATTTCTATTAGCAGCTTGCCATTTCTGCTTTACCTATGCCTCTTCTCTTTTACACCGAACCTCTGATGTTGCAGCCGTCTGCTAACTGGGTGTGCAATTCCCTCTTGTTATGGAATTTGTGTTGACATAACCACAGCCTTACCCAGCCCAAAAGAGAGCATGAAGTCCAAACCAGTTCAAGCCCTGCGTACACTGAAGTGCTGGGAATGTGAGAAAACAGACCGATGTACCATTGGGCTGTTGGTTACAATTCTTACTATCTCCTGACGCCGTTTCTTATTTACTTTTCACCAATAAGCTCTGCTTATGAATAATACCCTGCAGCAGTAAGTTCTGGACAAACAACAAAAAATTACAGTCTCTGCCCAGAAGAACATATAAATTAAATGATAAGCTCTAAAAGAGCTCTTTTTTTAGATTGACTTCCAAAATCTGTATTTATTTTTCTCAAGCCTAAAAAATTAAGTCGTCTTTTGTTTATTTCCCCATTGCATGAGAAATTTCTGCTTCTTGCTTTTTTTTCCCTTGGTGTTTTCTTTTTCTTTTAGGAAACTACTAATTTCTTTATCTTGTTTAACAGTTTAGTCTAAAATATTATATTTCCTCAAACGATTATTTCTTCCATTTCTTGCCTCTGACCAACATTTTAAATTACTGTAGTGGGGCTTCAAGCTCATGTGACAAGGAAATAAAGCTGTAGAGCTCTGGTTGCATAATATAATTCACTATAGGCTCACAAGCTTACTGTAGTGTTTTCCTGTAACAGCCTAGTCTCCCTTCTTTCTTGCAGTTACTGTCATACCTGTATTTGTCCAACTCTAGGTAGCTGCTGGCAGTTTCACAGTTCCAGTGCTCCTAGGATAGGAAGCAGGGATAAACTGAAGGAATAAAGACTAGGCTATTTACCATGTTCTTCATATCAGGGGAAAAAAAAACCTCTTGGCAACATAATCCTCTGTTTAAAGCATCAGCTAGGAAGGACAGAGCTTCAGTAAACATCCAGCACAAAAAAAAAAAAAATGGACGAAAAATATCAGGTTGAGATCATATCATTCTTCTCATAGCAATGAGAAACCCTCATGTTCAGTTTTCCCAGCATGTCTCTCTGACTCAGTTGTGGCAGCTTCGACTAGTCAGGGATTGCGAAGCATTCTCGCTTTAAAGGTCGGCTGTTTCAGGGCCTTGAACTCAGTTTGCCCTGAAATTTGGTATGCATTGTTCGGCATGCTGGGGGTAGGGCGAGTCTGCCCAATAGCAGACATTTGGCTACAAGAGCCTTCGAAGATATCTATCCCCAAACTCTTATTTTTTTTTTCTTAAGCTTGACAAATTAGAGCAGTTTCGGTGCGTGCAGGCTCAGTGATCTCGTTCAAGCCCCCGAAGAGCATCCCCATCTCCTGCGGAGCTCTCGCTCTCTGGGCAGGGCAGCACCACTGCAACCGATATTCACAAAAGGGCTTTGTAGCTGCGAGTCTCAGAGAAAAAAAAAAAAAAAAAAAANAAAAAAAAAAAAAAAGCATTATATGGCATAGCTGGGGAGACGGGAGTCAAAAAACGTTCTGCTTCGTCAGTTCGCGCCTGAGTACCTGTCATCCTTATACAGCACAGCATAAAACTGGCTGCAGGCAAACACCTTTACACAGAAACTTCTTGTCTCGGTGCAATTTTTATGCTCTGAGGTGTGCAGACATACACTAAAATATGTCTTTTCATCAAGAAGATAACCCTGCTATTGCTACTTTGTACCGCCTGCCTTATTTTGCAGGAAACGTTTGGTCCGTTCGCATCTGTTTATGGAAAGAGAACAAGCATTTCAAGGGAAAGAGAAGAAAGAACAGCAAACTGGGAAAATGCTTTCTCTGTCAGCACTACAATATTAATAGCGCTTGCCGTTTCGCTCAGCAATAAATAACAAGCCATTCCTTCCTTAAAAAAAAAAAAAAAAAAAAGGCAGCAAGAACACACCCTTAGCCAAAACCATCCCAAGCAGAAAGGCCAAGTTTCCATAAGTGCAGGACTACATTAATTATACGTCTAAACCGTCCACGCCATTTCCAGAAAGCAACTGGTCTCTTTCAGAGCTGTTACTTTTCAAATGTATTTTCAGTGCTCGGCGGAGTTGATCAGCAAAACAAGGGCTGTTCCCAAGCAGGTCTCTTTTTTTCGGTAGGGCTGGGAACGCTGAAGCACGGGGGAGCGGGGAAGGGGCAGGTCCCACGCACCCGGCTGCGGGGCGGCCGAGGCCCCCGGCTCAAGTTCAGTTTCCTCTCGAATAAACCACTTCGGCCTCGAATCTCTGGTGGCACTAATTCATAGAAAGAAGCTCAATTAGTTCTCGCTAACCCACGGCTGCGAAATATTACTGCTCAAGCCTCCCGTGGCTTAAGTTTCTTTTTAAATCCATATATAGTTACAGAACGCCTGTCTAGCAAACTTGCTGATCTAGCTTAGCTCTTTCCTCTGGAAAGTCTGACATGTGAAGCGGCTCTGTAGAAAGTTAAAGAGGCAGTATCGAATGTACTTGCGAAAATATTTTTTTTTTTTAGATATTTGTGTTTACCATCTGTTGCTAATGGAACAGAATTTCAGCAGCCTGTAAATGATCTCTTTCTTTATGGATCTGGCCCATCCTTCAGCAAGTTGGTTACCTGAGAGTTTAACTCCAGGAAAGTGCTCTAAGTTAAGCACAAACTTGGTATTATTTTTTTTCTTGTGGGTTTTTTTTTTTTTTTGCACNTTCTTTTGCAAAATAAGAAGAAAATCCTTTTTAATTACTGAATTTTCTACAAAAAAATTAATATATTAAATAAATATATTAAAAATTACCATGGGAGAGTAATACATGCTTGTGCAATCATATCTGAGGTGTGATGCCGTTTTTTATGTTTTTCCTCCGACAGACCATGGGATTTCCTCCTGTTTGCCTCAGCCAGAAGGTATTGAGTCCCTTTTCAGATTGGAGCAATTAACCAGTGCAAGCAGCTTCTTCTGAAGCGAATTAAGTTTAATCACATGGTCTAAACTAAACTGCACGCACTGTATTTCTAACATGCCATGGCTAAGCTTTTTTCTTAATGAAAAATCGGACAGAAAGCAACCATTATCTGGCAGATGGCAATGGCTTTTAACGTAGATGAGTGATTTTGTGGCAGCCCCTCAGGTTGTGAAATCACCGCCGGTGTCACACCAGCCTTAGGCAGATCTGATCCACAACAGTTTCCACATCACCAAAAGGCCCAATAGCGGCTGCCGTGATTTTATCGAATTATTATACTAATCGCTATATAGTATTAATAACTGAAGTTGCAGTGGCATTCTCATCTCTGCATTCACTGCCACATTGAACTGACAGTGGAGGAGAAATAAAGCAGAGGTGGCGTGATGAAATCAAGATGTCTCAATGCTGAGCAAAGTATGCAGCCTGGCTCCTGGCCTTTATGCATCTGCTTAGCTTGAGCGTAGATCTGCCTAAACACCTATTGCTCAGGAAGACACTGATGATCCTCCAAGTTACCGGAAGGCAAGTTAAAAAGAAGTGGGAAATCATGGCGTTCTCTCTTCTACCCATAGCGCCTTCCCTGATGGGGGAAGCATCGCATGCATAAAGGCTGCGCTGCTGAGCCTCCTCCTCCTCCTCTGAAAGAAGAACGTTATTAATCACCTCCAGCGCCTTTAGACTGACTGCCTTGGCTGAGAGCCTAGGGCAGAGGGAATGCTGGCTGCTGAATGGTGTGGCAGCAGGCTGTGCCCGGTGCTGCTGCTGGGAGCCCACGTCTGCAGCTCTGGGATGAGGGGGTGGCCGCTCTGCAATGCCCGGGGGGCAAAGACGGTCTGGGGGCCAGCACCTCTCTTATGACCCTAAGCGATCACAGACATCTGTCCCTGCTGTGTCATGTGCCACAGCAGCAGACTCACACACAGCTGCCAGACTGTGTTAAAAAAAAAGGGAAAAAAAAAAGGTGCTAATATAACAGATGCAGTTTTTCTTGTTGTTTTTTTTCTGGTCATTATTGATGTTTTTAAATTAGTTCTAGATAAGATTAGAGTGAAATATTTCCCCAGATTACAGCCATGCACATCAGTTTTCCCCTCTACTTGCAAAAAGATGGTTGCTTTCCTTATTTCAAGGATGAAAATCTTGCATTCCCGTAGCTGCGTGTCTGTGCGCTGTCACCAATACATACCGGTTTTGGTGCTGAAAGACTTTTCTTTTTCCCAGACTACCAAAATGTACTGCGTAGGGCAATCAGTTGCTTATGTTCCTTGATACTTATATTAACTCATAACTTACTGAGTGCTGTCTCCTTCACTCGAACTCTCAGGTGGAAAGGTTTGAGAGCCTGTTCTGCCTGCTCAGGGCAAGTGGTGGAGACAGCACGAGTTAGGAATCCCTCACTTTTCCCTAACTTGATATTTTCCTGGCTCTGCCATTGATTTTCTCTATACCCGTGTACAAGCCACTTAATTTTGTGTACTATTTATATTTTCAGAGCGCATGGGCTCTTCTTATTGCCTTATGGGACAAGTCTTTGTAGGAACATAGTTTATCTCATGCTCTTGGAACTCACGCCCTAATGTAAAAATTTAGATTATAAGTATCAAGGTATGAGGAGACTATACGGGATGAAATACATCTTGATCAGATACTACAGGGATCTCACCTTATGGAGCCCAGTTTCTGGGACAGGACCATCTCTAGTGCTGTCTTAGCTCAGGGACATAGTTGATTCTTCCCGGTGTAACTGGAATTCAAATAAAGAATAATAGTTAAAACAACATTGTGCTAGCCATAGGGTAATTCAGATGGGAATTCAAACACAAATGTGAACACAGGAACAGAATCAGGCAAAAAGATCTAATAAAAGACTGAGCCTGAAATGCTTCATTGGAGTGTCTCAGTTTCAGCTTGTTTTCACTGAAACCAAGTCAGGGGTTCGTGGCTCCTCAGAAGAGTGGTTCCACATTGCTATGTCAATTAATTCCTAGTTGGGATGCAGACATTACAGGCAAACGTTACTCATTAGCAACAAAATAGTGTAAGAGTGACTACTCCAGTGAGCAGCTGGAAGAGCTGCTCTGCTAAAAAAAGAATTGGATTTGTTTTGATTTAACTCAAGCTAAACTTTGAGGAAAACATATTTTCCTGCAGGCTTGAAACCTGGCTTCTCAGGGAGCTCCGGAAGGGAATTTCGGATCCCTGAGGCTGGCCCTTGGCTGCTGGAGGGGCCGAGGCATCTCATCCTTTCCATAACCTGACTGCATGCTTTCTTTTACAGGATACAGCTATCAAAGACCGGCACCTCAAAATAACTTATGAACAATTTTACGGGAGATCAGGTTTTATTAAATCAACCCTCATATAAGTAGACCTCATCTAGGTCTACTAAAAGACCACCCTTCAAAGGCAATCTGGTTTTTGGTCAGTTCCCAGAGTTGCTGGTTAAAGCACATCCACGTGCTGGCTCTGCTCCCACTGCCCAGACCTCTCCCTGGTCCCCAAGGACTGGGCACCAATCACGTTCCCATTTCAAAGTGCCAAAATGGCACTTAAGTCTTGCCTAATGCTTATGCTGGTCTTATTCACAGGGCAAATTTCATGCTAAGAATCCAATACTTATACAAAAAAAAAATAGTTTCTTGAATATCAGATTACACCCCTACATAAAAGAAAAAGCCTTGGAATTAAGAGAAGATTATATCATTAGTTAATACACTGTTAGGATTAGAGCGGAACTAAATCCACGTGCATCTCGGTTGCATTGGTTTTCCATTTCCAGTATTTCTAGCCTGGGGAGAACTAGGCCTCGTTTAGGGCTTTTGTGGTAAAATACCTGGAAAATTCTGCTCTGCTTATGAAATTCTCATGATTCCAATTTCTGACTGGGCCATTTTGTCTGTTAGTTTTCTTCATACATTGCAGATAAAAAAAAAAGTTTAGGAAAAAAAATGTTTAGAAAAAGAAAATCTTAAAAACAAGTGAAAATTAAACTCAGTGTCACCTTAAATTGATGAATACAGCAGCCAGGTCAATTTACTAAACTATCAAGTATTTTTACATCTCTACAATAAGACTGCTACACTATATTTCATTCTTTGATTACAGCTGTTCCAATAGCCATCTAGAACATTAAAAAATGGGTTAGAGAAACTATAATATGAAGGTCTTGTGGTTTACACATGCATCTTTTGCTGCCAGTAATGACTATTCCACAATCCCAAATGCGTTACAGTAGTGGTTGCCAGTTGCCATCAAAGCAATGCACAGAAATCAGAAAACACGAGCTTGTATGTACATCTTTGAACTTACATGACACAGTTCATGCAAAATTTTATCTAATACTAACTTGCCAGAAAACAAAACCATAACCAAGATTTAAATGGTGAATTGGATCAAAGAGGATTACTAGGGGCAGCTCATCCTTTAGATGAGCACCTCTTATTTTTTCATGATTAATTCATTGCCTATACAGATAAAAGATATATCACCGATGTGCTTCATCCACTAAAAAGGCAGCCCCCTCCCTCTCTTTCCTAAGATGACGCAGATCAGTTTTTGCGAAGTTCATTGCTGTGACTGTTCCTTTCAGCAGGAGGTAGCATGACCACTAACTTATTAAATGTATGAAGAAAGACTTACGTCAAAACTCTTTCCTTATACTGTGCGTTTCAGTTCACAATAAAAAGGGGAAGAAGAAAGGACACACTTTCATTGTCAGGCAAGCAGCTGAAATTCTCATGAATTCATTCTCCTTAAATTTTAAGCTAAGTTAGAAGTTTCAATTGACCTGAAAACTGAAATCCAAACCCAAATGAAATTATCAAAAGATTGTAATTTTTCATGATCCCTGAAAAACCTTTTGCATGCTCTAAGCAGAGTTAGAAAGCTGGAAAAATTTTGGGATTCACGACGAAAAGATTAAGGATTTCAGTATCTAAACAAACTTATGAGGATGACAGTTTGTAATTACAAATAACATTTTTGTCGATGACTGATGTTCTTCTTGGTTTGTTTATGTCTCCAGCATAGTCACCCTGTCTCAACTATCTCAAAAAAACCCACACTGTATTGTTAGGATTTCATAATTTGTTATTTCAAGAAAATGGTTATTTATGATTTTAGGGCTAAAATCTTACCCCTAAAGTCATCAACAAACCTTACGTAACTCAAGATAAGTCTCTCTTTCCAGAAATACTTAAGCATTGCTAAGGGGCAGTAGCAGGTCCACAAGTGCTTGTATTGTAATAAAATAAAAATATCTAACTTGAACAAGGTGACTTATTGAGTTCTTCCAGAACTGTTCTTGGAACTAACTTCATTTAATGTTTTCATTAGTGATTTTGGCACAAAGACCTGAAGGATATTAACAAAATATGATGTGCCCAAAAACTGGGAGGCATAATCAATATGAGGAGGATAAAGAAGAATTTATAACTTGCACACTGAAATAGAAACAGAATGAAATTTGGCAAAAACATGTACTCTGGAACTGAGAGCAAGAATTTCTGCCTTGAGCTTGGAACTCAGCAAATTAAATGGCAGAAGCGGAGAAAAGGCTTTGGATATCAGTTGATCACAGGATAACTAAATCACTCTAATGCAGCTGTGGAAGAATCCGAGTGGAGCTTAGTGTATTTCAACCAAGATATTCTGCACAGAAATAAGTAAGTATTAGTGTGATTGTTAAAGTATTAGTTGGATTGTATCTTGAAGTGAGTTAACAGAAATTTTCTGTTAAAGCAAGATTATTTCAAATTAAAAGCAAAAAGCATAAGAACAGAAAAATCTGTCTTATGACAGAAACTGGAAGACACTAGCTGCGTTAATCCTACTAAAATGAAGCCTGAGAAGCAATATAGCTGCTTTCCATAAATACACTATGAGCTAAAAGTTAGGAACATATGAGAACCATTTAAGCTAAATGACTATATATACACACATACACACAGCAAATAGACATAAACTGGATGGAAATGAGCCATCAAAGATGAAAAGTTCTTGAATACCCTCCCAGTAAAACACCATAGGCCAAGGATTGAAACAATTCTGAGATGAAGGTTGAGCAACTCATGAGAAGAATTCTATGCCATGGTTATCCCTCAAAATACGGAGCTGGTTTCTGTGAGCCAGAGGGCTGACGGAGAGTGTGGTCCAGGTTCTTGCTGAGATCATCCAGCTCATTTTAATGAGTGGAGGAAAAGCCCAAGAACTGACCAGCACAACGCAACAATTCTGGATGGCTCATGGTGGGCGCTCATCAGAAGAGCAGCAGCCACCAGGGCACGTGGAGAAACCAGAGCTGTACAGGGCATGAACAGCAACGGTTAATACTGCTGAATACCCTCATACTGCTGGGAGGAAATAGTGCCACACAGACTGGCACCTGCATGGGGGACAGGAGGAGCCTGGAAGGGGAGGCGAGTTACAGCTAGCCAGAAAACCAACTGGAAAACGACATCTGTCACTTGTGTGTTTCTTATTTTCCAACTGCTTGACTTGAAAACCTGGACTTCATGTTGAAAATACATGCACTTGAAAAACCAGATCTAAATTTTCTCACAGCAGACACTTCAATATAGTGTGTAAGCTGGGTTGTCATACTTCAGCTGAATTAAAACCAAACTAAATACTCAGCACCTTCTATGAAAACCCTCTCACAAATGTTTCATTTCCAGTTGAACAAACATTTCATTTAAAGATGCATTAACAACCCGAACACTAAAGCTTCACAATATTTAAAGTATTTTCCCAGTAAAACAGTCCCTGTATCCTTAAGTGTATTTTTTCCTAGACTGACTTTGCAGGAAACCATACTGAGCCTCAGCATACATTATCACAGCTCAAGTATCTGTACCATAAACACACGATGTCTAATTCAACTGATGGCAGTAATGGCCTGGTATTCATAGAATGATAGAATAGTTTAGGTTGGAAGGGACCTTAAAGGTCATCCAGTTCCAACCCCCCTGCCATGGGCAGGGACACCTCCCACTAGACCGGGTTGCTCAAAGCCCCATCCAACCTGGCCTTGAACACCTCCAGGGATGGGGCATCCACAACATCCCTGGGCAACCTGTGCCAGTGCCTCACCACCCTCAGGGTAAAGAATATCATCCTAATGTCTAATCTAAATCTCACCACTTTCACAGTTTAAACCATTACCCCTTATCCTGTCACTACACTCCATGATAAAGAGTCCCTCCCCGGCTTTCCTGTAGGCCCCCTTTAGGGACTGGAAGGGGCTATAAGGTCTCCCCGGAGCCTTCTCTTCTCCAGGCTCAACAACCCCAACTGTCTCAGCCCGTCTTCATAGGAGAGGTTCTCCGTCCCTCTTACTTGCATGGTCAGTACAGTGAAATAAGTGATTTCTCTTTAGGAAAATCCTGTTTATTATTTTTTTTTAACATAGAAAAATACTGGAGGAATCTGTTTCTCTGCTGCCTTCTGTGCCATCCTTTCTATAAACATACCTCCTCCCCTCTTCTACCTTTTTCCCTCCTGTGTTCATTTGCCATGCAAGACAGGCATTTGTGTAGTTCTCTTCCAGACATTTGGTCAAAATTTTGGTACATCCATCATGACTGCTAGTAAAACCCCTCAATTAAAAATGTACCTTTAGTTTAGACATGTAAACAGTTTCATATTTGTATTTGTGGAGGCCAGATTAGCTGGAAACTGGTCAAAAAGAGCCTGGCAAACACCTTCCCCACCATACTTTAAGGTGAGAGAAATTATTTTTCAGGTAGCACGTTGTTTTTTGAAAGTTGAATGTGTACCTGAGAGAGATGCTGTGTTTGCGGTGCAACGGGAGCAGAGTCCAGGGCTGGGCACAGTCTGCATCAACTTGATCCAAGCCACGTCCAGTGCCTCAGATTCAGTGTGTGCTGTGACAGCTGCCAGCGCCAGGGGGACGTTGTTGAAAGCCATAAGGAGCATGAGTACAAAGGTACTATAGCATAGGATACCTAGAGCACAAAATCATTTAGCAACTAAAACATTTGGAAGAATTGGTATCAATGCTCTCCTCTGGTCTGAACTGAAGTGCAACGTTAGAATCATAGAATCATTATGGCTGGAAAAGATCTTTAAGATCATTAACCCCAAGTGTTAACCCAGCACTGCCAAGTCTGCCACTAAAACATCTCCCTCCACACCACGTCTACATGTCTTTTAAATACCTCCAGGGATGGTGACTCAACCACTTCCCTGGGCAGCCTGTTCTGATGTATGATAACCCTTTCTGTGAAGAAATTTTTCCTAATATCCATCCTAACCCTCCCTGGTGCAACTTGAGGCCATTTCCTCTTGTCCTATCGCCTGTTACTTGGGAGAAAAGACAACCCCCACCTCGCTACAACCTCCTTTCAGGTAATTGTAGAGCACGATAAGGTCTCCCCTCAGCCTCCTTTCCTCCAGGCCTAAACAACCCCAGTTCCCTCAGCCACTCCTCTTAAGACTTGAGAAATCTTGAGAGAGCTGCTGAAGTGGGTAAATACAGACACCCCTCCCTGGTCCCCCTCAGCTGGAGACACCCGCTGCAGCCGGAGCAGTCGGGCATCGAGTGAAACAAAGATGATGTTAGCCCAGAAAGCAGAAGTTAATTACTCATTAGTATATACTGAGGTAACTACTTATTATTGCTATTATTAATCTCTGACCCCAGGTTTAGAAGATGTTGCAGCTGGGGAGGTGACCGTGCGTCCCTTGCCAGGTCCCTGAGCAGAAGGGATGTCAGGGGTGGCTCGCGGGGGCTCAGCTGGGGAGGGCACGGGAGGCACGGCCAAAATGTGGTGCCTGGAAGCGACCAGGGAAGCTTCGAGAAGAGGGGATACGGCAGCAGCGAACATCACCGTTGGTGGCAAGAGCTGAGACCATGATGGAAGGTCTGAGTGTAACACATGGGCTCTTCAATGTGCCTGCTGTGCTGAGCATGTCGGAGCGGGAATTTGTGTGCTGAGGACAAGGGGAGACGGCTTGACCCAGAAGGAAGGAAACAGATGGTACCTGGAAAAGTTGTTGTAATCTTCCTAAATAGCTGCCTTGTAATACAGCTAATGCTGGCACAGCTCCCATCAACAGTACTTTCACGCTGGCTGCTGACCAAGCCACTTCAGCCGTGTTGTCCATACACGGCTCTCTGAGGACATCCAAATGCAAGTCAGTTTCTGGCTGTCCAGGTAAGTCTTTTCCTGGGCAGACACAGAGCACAGACAGACCTGCGGGAGTTCTGAGCAGATTTGGGAGTTCTCACTGTTCTCCCTGTACTCTGTGTGCTGCTTGAACAGCTTTTTTCCTTGGCAATGTCTTTATGCCCCTTGAAATCTCCACTTGGGACTGAGCATGTAAGTCCAAAAGGGCAACCGTGACCTGACTGTCTGCAATGGGCATGGACGCGGCATAACCTCGTAGACTCTCTATCCACAACCACCAAAAGGGGCACAGCTAAGAAAGTTTTAACTTCAAAGCTGTTAGAAACATATAGATAATATATTAGGGATTTATATGTAACATATAATATATAAACCCCATCTCATCATCAGCTCTCCAATTTTTCCTGCCTTCCACAAGTGACTGTGGCTCCATACGCTGTTCCCTATCTTTCCCAAGAGTGACCGAACAATCCTACATTAGTCCTTTCCCACCCCGACTTTGCCTCCCCAGCAGAAAAGCCTACATCCTTGTCTAAAATTATTAAATAAATCAAATTATTTCAATTTGACCTTGTGTGCCAATAATTAGAAATTTGGATTCTTGTTTGATTAAGCTTGGTTGCAGCTATGAAAATGTAGGACTGTAACAATTAACACTTTCTTGCAAGCTACTTTCTGTAATAAAACGTAGACTGCTTTTGTCTGTCTGGTTGGCTTAATTCATTGGTTGCTTAAAAAGCTGTAACTATAACTAAAATTATATATAAGCTTTACCAATAGAGCCAACTGGCTAAAATCCTTTCGTTGCTCCCTGTTGGAACATCTAGTTAACGTAACTGGTTACAAAATTCTGTATGTGTACTTGTGCAGGCGTGGTTTTAGGCAATTTCTAGATTGCATGATTTTAGATGAAGTAAATTAATCTATGATGTCTAGACTTTCTTTCCCACATGACTCCAGTATAGAAGGGTTTTGACCAGCACCGTCCCAACCTGCATAATTTATACATCCGTAGTGTATTTTCACTGTACACAGGCCAAGTTCCTCTGTAGACCAATCTCTGCCAAAGAACTTTTCCAGTCGCTCTTGTTTGATCAGTCGAGCAATGATTCTAACACTGATTCCCTTATTACTACAAAGCAACAGGAACCAAGCACAAATTTGCTAGACAATGCTTTGTTCATTGAAACTGTAACAAAAGCATCTGGTATTTCTTTTAATTGTTCTTGTTTCTGTACAGAAAATTTCTTTGTTTTTTAAATTTGCAGTTACAAGTAATTTAATTGTCAAGCTATTTCTTGGTGCTAGAAGAACAAATTTGTTTCATTTCTCAGTAGTTCTTTATTTCCTTTAGATTTCTTGCAAAGAGATTCATAGAATCTGAAACATTCCTGGTTGTTGAGATAATAAAATTACACCTAAATATATGGAACTTAAGATGAATCTTTGGTTCAGGTATTTCACAGAGACTGTCTGAAATGTACTGCCAAAAATAACCAGGCTTAGAAGATACTTACAAAAACTATTTTAAAATAACATATTGGTGATAATGCAAGTCTAAAATGTGGTGTCGCCTGTAGATTTTGCCCTCATTTGGAGAAAAAGAATATAAACCTATGAAAATGTTTTATTTGGTATTGGGCTGACTGGCTTTGTGGAAGGGACCAGAACTACTACCCTGGATTTGCTTTAGTCTGCAACTTTGTGGGCTTTAATTTTACCTTGGTTACTCCAGTCTCCTGGGCCCACTTAAACAGTGCGGGTACGATACTTCACGACCAAAATACAGAAAGCATTTTATCAAAAATAAGACTGAAAAAGACATCAAATGCCTTTAGTCCTGGGGCTTGGTCTTAACATGTTTCTTAGCAGTTTGTTCAGATGGACGTATTGCGTTGGATTGGCTGGGTCGCAAACCTGGAAGACAGGATATAAGTCCTGTTGGTGCCTATAATTATTTAGGATCCTCCCGTAGCTCATATAGCAGTAGGACTCTTTTGGAAAACCATGGTTCACACTGAAGGTCGTTAGTGTGGGTTTGATACTTCTTGTTGTTAGAGTAATCTGAACAACCAACCTTTTACTTGCGACTGCATGTTTTGCCAGCAGGAAAAGGAGAAAGGCAACTAACCCTCAATTTCCAGTGTAGTGAATACTCACTGAGGCATTACACAAGGAGAGAGAGGTGAAGGATATCTGAAGAAATGATATATCTGCTCTCTGATTCTTTCCCCCATCTCCAGGGCCAAGCACCGCATTCCACTCCTAACGTGCCTGGCTGCATCTTATCTACCTTTTCTGCCAAATTGCTGAAGCTCTACTGGGATTTCTCTAACCACTCGAGATGATGAGATACAGCAGATGTCTTTCCTGTCAGATTTCTGGTGTCGTTTTGCAGACTCAGGAGGTCTGGGTCCCACTAGCCCATTTTTGCTAACCTGAGAAAGGACCATGTCCTACCTCCCTTCCAGCCCCCAAAGCAGCCCTCCTGCAGCACGCAAGACTCGGTCATGCTTACAAATACACATTTCCTACTTCACGATCCTCCTGACACCAATGTCGGCAGCACTGAGTGCTCCTGGAACAGGCTTTTCCAGGAAAATGGGATCAGTTTTGTTAGCAGCCCTCAGGGCTCGTTTGGGTTTCAGAGTGACATGTGGAAAATCCATGAAATCATACCTGTCACTAAGAAACCTATGGAGATGTTGCGGTGGTTTAGACAATCCGTTTCTTATGAATAGTTTTTAACTAATTAATTGTACTGCTGGCGCAGTTTTCCAACCTTACAAAGCCTATGTACCAATCGTCTCTCTCCTCCTCAAATCTGCTTGCCTTCAGGACATACATCCAGCTCTTGGGATGCAGGAAGAGCCACATGCATCCTGCTGGCTGAGAATGCTGCATACGTGTATACACATATATATACATGTACACATACACATTTTTATATATATAATGTAAAACACAATATGGTTACCATCCCTAACCAGAAGATATTCTGATAGCGCCCATTTACTTTATTTTTAAAATTTTAAAAATAAAACCTGATGTAATTAAGTAATTCATGTTTATAATCACAAACATCTTGCTTCACAGCACAGTTACAAGCCAAATTTTTCATGATATAACACACCGAGAATGAGCCATATGTCTGCGAAACGAGGCACGTAAGTCATTATGTAGAAGCAGTATCTTTAATTTTAAACACAATTCACAAGAACTCTTGGGTACTTAATCATTCCTACGCCTTTCCTACTTGGAAGCAAAACACACTGGGGTCAGATCCAGTCACAGCCCAAGATAATGTAACTCAGATTATTTCGCTGTGATTACATCGGTGTGAACGCTTTTCAAAATCTCAAGACAAAAGCTTATACTACAGATTGTTTCAGATCATAAACCTCACACTACCCATGTGTGGCACGCAGGAACACGCGGCTCTGTCTCCTCCGCAGCCACCCACCCTCCAGCATCTTCTCCCTCGCTAGAGAGATCCATGGCAATTTCCCCCTTAGGGTGAAAGCTTATCCCTCCAGGCTAGCCATAAAACCTTCCTCCTCTGGGGCACCAAAGGCAGTTCGAAACAAGAGAGTCCTTTGTTTTCCTTGATTTCAACGATAACGTATTCCTTTGGCAGAAGGCGAAGGCAGTTTCCCCGCAGCCCTTCTAGCACGCAGCTCATCCCACTGTCCGCACACAGCAACAGAGGGAGATTTCTCCGCTCTTGCTGGAGCTCCAGCTAAACACAAGGGCTATGCTATTAGCAGATTTCTCTTTTCCAGGGTTCCTCTCTTACTTTTAAGTCCTCCCCGGGGTCTTATCTAGCACCATTCCAGAGTCACCAGCTTTTAGGCAGAAGAGATAAAAAATACATATATAGAGTTAACAGATGGCGGTTGGACTTGATGATCTTAAAGGTGTCTTCCAATCAAAACGATTCCATACAAACACAGACTTACGGATATCTTTGACTGTCACAGAACCTGGAGTTCCTTCATTTCTTGGCCTGCCTTCAAACTTCAAGACAGTTTCCAGGAATAAGAAAATTTCTGTTTATTCTACTAACTCGTAAGATACATCCACCTACGTAAAATAAGCAACAAACTCTCCTACGGAAAATGCAAGTTAATATTTTTAAAATATTGCTAGCTTCTGTAACTATCATAGATGATTGATTTAGAATTACTCATCTGAAATACACACAGCATAAAGTATCGACTCCGTACGCCAGCAGTAAGGCTCTTCTGCACTGGGATACCAAAGGATGCCCATGGAAATGGTGTGTTGAGAAGTAGCCCTAAATTTCTGCGGAGGGGGAGAGCAGTGGTACTCAGGGACCACCTGTCCTCTCTGGCTACACTACACCGGCAGCACATGTGCTCTTCTGATTGCTCGTGATACAAAGCTGCACATAGTGCATAGGCACCAAGGCCTAAATTTCTCCAATTTCTCACTTTTTGTGTTCTCTCCACTCCTTTACGGAAGCAGCTCCATTTGCTTCAAAGACTCTGAGGAAAAGGCCGTCCCTGGAAACTCTGGTCTTGCAGTGAGACCTACAGCATTGCTAGCACCCCACGGAGCCCCAGCATAGTCTGACCTGTGGATGGTTTTATTTGTGGTTGAATATAGTGTGTTAAATTGTGCAATAGGCACTTCAGTTGATGCTGACATGATGGGTCTTATCTAAGTCCACAGTATCTGTGTGGGTAAAAACTGTAGTGACAGCAGTGTGTTACAACCTTTTGTCTCTACAGTTAAATTTGCCACAGATACTCTTTTTCTTAACTTATTTCATCACCCTTGAATGGCTTTTTATGGTGGTTGCAAGGAAGATTGGATTTGTTTTCACAGATCCCACTTACTTTGCCATATTTACTGTGCTCCTGACATCAGTTAGAAGACAGAATTTGGTGCAATGTTTCCTCTCCTCTGTTTCTCCTTAGCTATGGTAGTGTGTTGGATAGTTTTTGGTTTATGTTCATGTAAAAAAAAAAACCAAACAAAAAACCCGACCCAAACCCCAAAGAACTGCTCTATTTGTATTTTAAAGTTATTAAACATTACCACAGAATAGTTAGGAAGCTAAACTTCTCTGCGTTGACATTTCTAAGCAGTGTCAGCTGTGGTAGTCAGGTGCAGAAGGAGGTGTGAAATGCCAACACGCCTGAAGGCCTTCTCTGTGCAATTGTATTTTGGTATTATCTGCCAAATCCAAATTCTTACTTAAAATAACTTATCTCAACCTACAAGAGCTTTAGAAGACCGTGACTGGCAGTGAGAGCAATGATATTTCACAGTTTGTTATAAAGAAGTCAGATGGAAAAGCTTTAATTTTATTTTTTTTGTTGTTTTTTTCCTCTCCATCAGGCTTCAATCTTAAGAGATTGTTTCCTGCTGTTGCACAACTCTGCACTATTTGGAGAAGATCAAATGCCTGGCGCGAGGTCTGTTGCCTTCTTTAAATATCTAATTGGGTAAGGATGCGGACCGATTTCACGCTTTGCTCAAATTCTACTGGGACCTGGGTCCTCAACTCCTTACAGAATGATCAAAATAATAGCATGTAGGTACATCAAGATAAGGTTCCAAAACATTAGGTTTTTATCCTAAAAACACAAGTGCAGGTATACGCCTTGTTTACTCATGCAGTTACGGACCGAGTGCTTCGTGTACAAAGCCCTGACAACCCCCCTTGGTTCTATAGCTTTCGGTATCGGATTGACGGGTATTTGCTTTCCATTACAGCCAAGGACAAGCGCAATTTAAAAACTGGCTCTAGCACTTCTCTGTTTCGAATATTCGAGGAAATATGCCAGCAGAGCCCCGAATTTGCTGTTAGCCTTTAGAGATACTTTATTCCTCAGGGCGATGGAACAACCTCAGAGCCTGCACACACAGAGATCTCAACGCCTGTTGCAAGTTTACCTGCCACTAAAATCAGTTTCACTGGAGACTTCTTGTTCTGGGGCAAGTTAATTACACACAAACTGTGAAAACTTGCAGCTGAAGGCATAATGGGAGTGTTGAGTACCGAAATGCTTGTTCACCTGTTCACACTGCACTCAGAGCACCAGCGATCTGGTTTAGCGGTCGGCCAGAAGCAAAGAAATGAGGCTTTATTGCTTATCTCAGCCTGTTGTCCTTCACCGGACAGATCGGTGCCAGAAAAGGAGTATTTGGCAGAAAAAAAGGAAAAGTGCGGTGAGCTGGCGCTGAAGCGATGTCAGCCCTGGGCTCTGGGACAGGGCTGTCCCCTCTACCGCTGTTTCCAGGGGAGAGGGAGAACCGCTCCTCCTCAACGGCTCACCTCCTCAAATCTGCCCCTTCTCTCGAGACAGACAGCTAGCAGAAGCAAGAACCGTTGGCATGTTTCTGTTACAAGCCTGCAGCATACAATAATATAGGAGAGACACCACTTGAGGTACGTTACAAAGCGAGCAGGGTTACAGAAGCGTGCTTCGCAAGCTTCTAGGAGCGCTTACAATGAAAATGCGTGCCCCAATCCAAATCCTAGCTCACGATACGGAGAGCAATACCTGCTGCTTTAGCAAGCGACAGGACTAAGAGAAGAAGCCACGCATAAATGGCGTGAACAACAGAAGCAGCCATACCGTGTTAATTCTGAGCTGCAAACTGCTAGCCAGCCATTGGGATGGTAAAGCTGCGTAGCAGATCGAAGCATATTAATGGCTTTGTGATTGAAGCCTCAGGGCTTAGCCTTACCACAGGCTGAAATCCCAGGAGTGTCAACGCGCCCTTCTGGAAAGAGAAAATGAGTACTATGCGGTTGGTTTTGCATACCTCTTTCAAACAAGCTAGAACTTTAAAAGTAAAGGGTATGATTATGTGTCTGATTCCAAAGAACTTTCTTTAAAAGGGAGGGAGATTGCTTTTAGTTTCCCTTTTCTCCTTGTTCTGCAAAATGATCCTTACAATTAATTGTGAAACATGTAGTGATCCCCAAATTATATATATATATATATGTATATACACATATAAGCGCATGCATGATATTGCATGAACACTCCATGAGAATACTGTATCATTCCCAGTATTACAGAGAATATATTGGGGCTTCAATACCCTTGCAGATTAGACAGCAATTAGTTTGGGGTTAAGTGCATATGAGTACAGGTGTTGCATGTACGCAGCTCCAAGACCGTGTTGCAATCCCGCACAGGAGCCAGGTCGAGCAGACACTCGGGCACTCCATGCTTCTCCCTGGGTACCAGCTACACTCTCCATATTCCATTTCCCATCAAGGGGTCCTTCGACCAGGTCCCAGCCACAGCTCTTAGCTAAGCACAGGCAGAAGTGAGAGACGTCAGAAAGTCTGAGCTCAGTTTGGAGGGGTTTATCCGTCTGGCAAACATCCTCACTCCAGTGGTAAGTCATCTTACACTTGGCCAGCAGCCTCGGGGGCCAGATGCCAAAGCGTAGAGGATATTTCCCCAGCAGCAGCTAAAGCTGATGACTGCACATAGACCTTACATTGCCAGCTCTTCAGTTGTTTCATGTCTAGTGAGAAGAGCTCCCACAGCTGCCTTGTCCTCCTAGATGCTTTTGACTGACACTCTCTAATATTGCAGGAGAATTTATTACTGTTCCCCAGTGCTTTTTGTCACTTTAAAGTGAAACATGAACTTATGTGCCATCCTCTCTTTTCCTCTTATCTTTCAATTTCAAGACAAAGCTGTGCTGCCTGATCAGCCCTCCCGATCCCCTTCTTTTGAATGTACCCTTCTTCAAACTCATCTTGGCACAGGCAGCGCTTCTAGCGGTGTCATTTAGGTTCAGTAAGGTACGGCACAGGAAAGTTCCTGACCTAACTGCTAGTTCCCCAGGAACATACAAAACATTATTGCAACATGTAAGTGAACGAGTTCTTAGTCCGTCATCTATCCTCCTGCTTACATACAGACCTCACTTTTTTGGCGTTGCAAGGCAGAATTCAAAGGCCTGAAGGTAATATCAAACCACAGCTTCCCCTTGACACTGCAATTATGTGTTATCCGTAATGCATTGAACAAGTAATGGCATGAAAGTTAATACCACTGCAGGGATGCCATACATTATTCATTAAAGGCTAAAGGTCCTAATAACATAAGCATGCACACTGATATCATCTTTCCTGATGTAACCATGCCCCCGAAGCCAGCAGTGCAACTTCACAGGGTAAAATTTCACATATATTTGCAGTTTCAGGTCCTAATTAGTTGTATATATTTCTAAGTTCATTAAAAACAGAGGACGGGAACACCCAATGACTTTTTCTAGACCACAGAACGTGGTCAAGATCTGCTGGTGTTACCTGGCTGGATTCATCCCAGCTCCGCTGCAGCGAGAGCGCCCTGGGTAGAGCAGCTCGGCATAACGATCCCCAACGAAGGTCTCCCAGACCCTTCACAGGATGGGGCACACAGCTGCCGGCAGAGTTGGCATTGAGTAGCCAACCTGCAACAACAGAGCTCCTCTGGGGCACATCAAACCTTTCATTTAATGTCAGCAACTTCCCATCACCCCTTGTATAAATTGCCAGGAAAGCTTTTGTTAAACGTCTGCTAAATTATGCCTTTGCTCTCTGTTTGATTTGGATGAATTTATTATAGATAAATGCATAATAAACAGTAAAGATGGTGATAGTAATTAATTTCTGTTGTCTAATATCTTCTCCGAGGATCACAGCATAATAGTAATAATTAAAAAAAATCCAAACCCTTGACAATAACCATATTGACTTTCTACAAAAGCCGTCTGTCTGTCAGTCTCGGTTATTAACAGATGCTGTGACTTCCTGCGTTGTTTCATAAAAGGTTATGCCCCAAACCATCTCTCACTTGGCAGTAAACACGTATTAATTAAAGATATTGAGCTATGAAAATTTCACAGAAAATAACCACCCTGGTAGTCATGCAAGATTGTTTCAACATCAGATTATGGGCTGCAAATAATTGATAAACTGTGCCATGATCACTAAACCAATTCACCAACACTAATCAAATTAAACCCTCGTGCATAAGGCATGTACTGTTGATTGATGTCATTCCTGGAACAGATTCAGAAAGCAATCACTAACGTATCAGGCATTTACAAATGGTCCCATTCAACAGCAGAGGAGAGTGTTTGACTTTGTTTCCAGCTTCCAGAGCAACAAGCAAATCAAAAAGTGCTTGTTTCAGCTAAAACACGGCAACCTTATTACACTGCGCTATTTCAGTGCATTTATATTTCTTCTACAGGTCAGAGATAGTATTCCCAGCATAATGCAAGTTTCCATGCAAATTTGTTTTCAAGGATTTTAGAGACATTTACAGCAACATGACGAGCCTCAACAACACCTCCCATTACTATTCTCAAGTTTTACACATCGTTTGTTAATCTTTCTATTTATTACTGCTATTGAAGTGGTCAGTCAGACCCAAACAACATGAACACTGGCCAACAGCAGGCTCTGCCAAAGATGTCCCCTGGCTCAGAAGGTCACGCTCCCAGCAGATCTGATCTGAAAAGGGCGAGGGAGAGGCAGGGGCTCAGCTGTCATTCTGCAAGAGAAAAGCTAAAGATAAAGGCGACTCGCTCAAAGCTCAGAGCAGACCCTGGATCTTCTCCCTCTGCCTTGGACTTGAGCTTCAGGATTATGTTTTCTGTGATGACGGAATGAACTCTGACAGCCTAAATCAGAATAACCCTGGCCCCAAGAATCACTTTTGTAATTGAAAACAATTGAGAGTACAGCATGATGTTTTTTTTTTTTTAAATAATTCTTTCTCAATGAATTATTTTGTGGTTAAGCAAAATGTTGGCCCTGCTCCAGCAGAAGGGAGCACACGGATGAGCTGCTGCCATTACATCTTGTCTAGGCAGCCGAGATGCTTTGGGAAAACACCTGTGATGCAAGTACACGTCATGCTCCTGAACTCTGCCAAAGTAAATCTCTAATCCATGTGAATGCTGCGCTGCTCAGTCCTTTCTTCTTCCCCCTCTTTTATTACCAGATCCCTTCTCCACTAGTTATGGAATAAAAAGTAAAGATGTACTTAACCTCAATGCAGCCCCACAGGCAGGACTTGCTCACTCAGGGGAAAAAAAAAACCCAAACCGGGAATAAACACCCTCATATTCTTTTGACGTTCAGCACAAATGAAAACAGCCCGAGCACGGGCTGGTGGCCAAGTGCCAGGGCTGCAATATTCTGCAACTGGAAACACTCACTTCGGAGTTTCTGAACTTGAGGTCTCGTTATTGCTGTGCAGTGGCAACTCGTTGGGCAACCGCTGGGCTTTACAGAGCACATTCCTCTGGTTTGTCTGAGGCTGTTCTCAGGCAAAAATGCCTTAAAGTGAAGGCTTCAAAAGACGATGGAGGGGAATCCTTACTCTCCCATGAAAGATGTTAAGAGTTGTAAATTAAAAATCGTAAGACTAGAGCATGTTCTGTGTCCAGAGACTGCAGTACCACTCCGCACAAGCCATGGTATGAGGAGGTGACGATGCCCGATCCCACTCTGTCCCTTTGGCACCGATCTGCTGTAGAACAGCAGCTGAAGCTCTTTTGGGTGCCAAGCAAACACCCACATCCAAAGCTAACCGCTACGGTCCCAAAGACAGGGAAGGCAAGAGATAGTTTAGAGATATTTGTGTCATTTGTGTAATGGCACAGCTGAGAAACCGACCAAGGGTCTTGAAGGCGAGAAACCAGCTGTACTAAGCTGACAGGAAAATGATGAGTTTAAATTTGCATGTTAACAAAGCAGAAGTTTGCAGAGGTACGGGGCATGGTGTATGTAGCAGGGAGGGAGACAAAATTGGTGGCAATTTTTGATAGATTGAAGCAAAGAAGGAATTAGTCATAATCAGGAAAGTTAATACAGTCCCCATAAAAGTGTTAGTATCAGAGATTTTAAGAAGAAATGTGATTGTGGGAGCAAGCATGAAGAAGTGGAGAGTCACAGAGGTTTTTAATCATTTTAGAAAACATCTGGGTTTGCTTTTTCTGTTATGTCTGTTCCAGCTAACTGACCTCCAGGAGCAGAATGATGCATACACCCTCTGGGGACATTTCTCCCATCATAATCGATACTTTTTGTTATTTGTTTCCTGTTAGACCCATGACATACTAGGCATTTCCACCCTGGAAGAAATTTGATTCCAGCCTCAAGATGCTCAGGTTTTTTGTAAATAATATAAAATTAATTTTAATTGGCTCCTTGCACTGGTGAAGATCCCTCCATCAAATCAAAAAGGAGGATGGAAGCGCTTCTGAAATGAAAACCTTTTCATTTGTTTTTAAAGGGGATCTAATTAAAATTCTGTCATGGTTGTACCCTCATTAGCATTTTAATTCGGAGCAACAGCCCAAGCCTTGACACACAAATCACTGCCGGTTTAGGTCTAGGAGCCTTTGCACTGATCACCTCAGCCTGCTCATCAATTGCACTATATTATTCACTAATGGAGACATAGTCTATTTTATATAAATCTCCTAGGCACGTGCACTTTAGTTTTTGAACAAATAAATATCAGAAAAATTACCAAATTATTCAAACCAAGTTGCCGACTGGTTTGGAGTCTGGTGTTTTGACCGTGAAGTGAACTGCTTTTTTGTTACCAAACAGCGAGCATCGCAAAAGATCTGCTGCTATTCCTGTTATGATCGCCACACGACCTAATTCAAAGCTCATTAAACTCACTAAAGGAATTCACTGAGCTACAGTGTCCTTCCTTTCAGCTCATACTACTTTACACGTTTGGGTAGGGGGGAAGGCAGGACAGATATAACCAACACAAGTTTTTCAGTTTGGGAGGACAAAATCAAATTTTTGACATATATGAACCCATGAATATCACCTCCTCCCTCTAACGCTGGCTAGATTTCTTTCAAATAACACAAGAAGGCACAAAAGGGCAGTTTTTGATTCCACACAGGCCCATTCCTGTAAAGCTCTGATCAACCCTCGACACCCCTGATACAAGGAGGAAGACGTTACCCGTGCTAACGCATGATCAAGCCTTACACTTGTCATTCCATTAAAAATACCCTGTGCCACATGTAGCAATATAATCTCATAAAAAAAAGGAAGAGAAGGTAACTTATTAAATGAAAACAAAATGGATTTTTATATATTTGTAATTATTATTCACAAACTTTGCGCCACTATGGCAAAAACCTCAGCTCGTAAGGACATTTCANAACGGTTATAACCGTCAACACAAACCACTTTTCAAATATATAAGCAAATTTATGCGTGCGATTATCCTCCTTCAGTTACACATTTGCAATTTCTCTAATGACACAAACAGCCTCACAGTCTTGGCAAAACGTGGCCCTGAGCTTTGCATGGGTAGTTTAAGACATTACCTTTGATTTCATTGCTGTTGGACCTGTTAAGTTCTCCACCACTGAAAATTTTCCCTATTTATTAGAGCAAAAATAACTAAACGAAAATACAGATTCAAAACAACGTAAGGGTTTCAGCCCGCATCCATTTCTCTCTGCCATGGAAGTTCTTGCAGGGTGACGTTATAGCCGTGGTCGCTGACCTGCCTCTAACGGTGCCAGCATTAAAAATGCAGCAACAACCGCCCATCGTGCCCGATCTGTCTACAAGCCCTTGTATTTCTGCTGAATTGGTTAAAGAAATGCAACTGAAGAGTGAAAAAGAGTTCTTGGAGGGTTTTTAAGCCGGGGTCACAACTACGTGGCTATTGCCAAATTACTTTCAGGCAGCCACTGTCCCGAGTGCGCAGGACATTTATCATCCCACTCGCTAAAAAAGGCCTGAGCGCATGAACCGCCAACTAAAAACTAAACACACGATGAGTGAAAAATGAGCATTAAGCGCAGTGGTTTTAAGTTATGGAAACGTATATGAATTGGTTTACTTCTGAGGATGATGGTAAAATTTAAGTGTAAGAGGCTACTTCTGCAAATAACAACAGCGATGAATGAATCAAGTACCAAGCCTAAGTGCCAAAGAAAGAAAACAGTAATATTCGACAGAAGCCAGTGCTTTAGGAGGAAAGGCAGCTGCTTGAAAGGACTGCGAGGTGTCATGGCTGCAGAACGCTTTTGGCTAAACAAAGTCTTTCTGCCTAACTTTGCAGGTATTACCCCTCTGCAAAAAAAACTTTCAATACAACTGCATTTTAAACACCTTACAAAGACAGACGTATGCTTAATTTTACATAGGAGAGCTCTCCCTCTGACACCGAGATGGAAAGTTATGCCCCCGTGCTGCTAGGAATGTTTTTTTTTCCCTCCTTCTTCATGCTGTGGACGTAAAAATTAGTATTCAGTTCAGTGTTTCTTAAAGCGTGGAGAACTCCCTTTTGGAGAGGGATAGTTCGGGCAAAACAGACGCAAGCATGTGTGAGACTCCGTGGTGCCGGAGTGTACTAATTGCATAAGGAATATACAGGGTCCAAGTGAAACGCTGGTTGAAATGGGATTGGAAATAGGCGTGGAGGTGTGCTAAAATACTCTGCTGAATTTGTGACTATACATAGCATCTGGAGGAAGTTTAGGCCAAAATCAACACTACTGCTTTTCCTTAAAAAAAAAATAAAAAAAGCCTAATAGTTCAAATACGTGCCAGAAAAAGCCTAGAGAATTTAACAGAAAATGTCTCCTGACATCCTCTTCAGATTTCCAGACTATCAAGTGTCTCTGTACGAATGGTTAAAAACACCTACAGAAAAGATCCCATTGTCTCTCAAAACTCAAAGTTTTTGGAATAATATATACACACAGACTATACATACTATATATATATATAAAACTACATATATTACAATAGTTTTTATACTAGATATACTATATTTTTTAAAAATACCTAAAGGAAAACCTATGTTTCATCCTGTTAAACACATTAACGTTTTATCAGCTTAGTGAAAGGAGAGAAATTATAATTTAAGAAGCATGGTTTTTATTGTAGTATTTAATGGAAGAGATATCAAGAAACTACATACTGTGAGTTCCAGTGATGTGTAGCATATTATAAACAATGAGAATTAAAGAAATTTCAAAATAACTTCTAATATCTAGCAAAGAATGACATCCCTATAAAGTTCTATTATCTATGGGCTCGATCTTAAATAATCTTAAATTGGTTTTAAATAATCTTAAATATGCTCCCATTTATTTTTCTGAGTGTAATCAAGGACTATTTTTTGTTTCTTTATTACAACATTAAGCATCTATTTGATTTATTTGGAGAAAAAAAGAAACTAAAGTATATGACAGTATNGACAATGAGAATTAAAGACATTTCAAAATAACTTCTAATATCTAGCAAAGAATGACGTCCCTATAAAGTTCTGTTATCTATGGGCTCGATCTTAAATAATCTTAAATTGGTTTTAAATAATCTTAAATATGCTCCCATTTATTTTTCTGAGTGTAATCAAGGACTATTTTTTGTTTCTTTATTACAACATTAAGCATCTATTTGATTTATTTGGAGANAACAATGAGAATTAAAGAAATTTCAAAATAACTTCTAATATCTAGCAAAGAATGACATCCCTATAAAGTTCTATTATCTATGGGCTCGATCTTAAATAATCTTAAATTGGTTTTAAATAATCTTAAATATGCTCCCATTTATTTTCCTGAGTGTAATCAAGGACTATTTTTTGTTTCTTTATTACAACATTAAGCATCTATTTGATTTATTTGGAGAAAAAAAGAAACTAAAGTATATGACAGTATACCATAACATCTATAATTTTTAGGCAGTGCAGCAGTTTGCGTTATCTGCAAACTGTTAACGTTTGTTAAAGACAGCACCCAAAAACCTCAACAGAAGGTGCGTATCGTGTGAGGTACCCGTTGCCAAAGCGCATATGTATTTCCGTGGACAGATGAGTGTTTGCGAACATAAAACCAACAAAATCTGTTGGCAAATTACAGCAAAATTCTCCAAAGCCTGTAAAAATCCTTGTGCACCCCTTTTCTTCATTTTTGGATATCTGTGCTTTATGAAGTGACAGAACTGGAACATGCTGACTCTTTTTTTTTTTTTTTTTTTTTTTTTTTTTTTTTTTTTTTTTTNCTAATGCATTTCAGAGAATGGGTTTCTATTAGTAAAGCACACGGCTGGCAGCTTCCCTCCAAAGGCGTTGGAACAATGTGCGCGCGGAACGGCATCAAACCGTTTTTGCACAGTCACAACCTTTGGTTTGGAGGCAGTGATTTAACGTCAGCTTTTGGAGGTGGGATCACAACTGCATCGCACAGCGGTTCGTATCCACTGCTCACGCACTCCGAGATAAGCAGTTTGCTGTGAGGAGATGAATTTATACACCTGCATTAACGACTGCTAAGCAGCAGAAAAATGTAAACCCGAGGCTTTCTCCAGAAGTAAGTATCTGATCCATCTCTCGCCCCTTGAGGATGAAGAAAGATATTTTGCAGATATTGGCTTGTACAAAAGAATGATATATAAACCAGAGCTTGAGCTCCTTGGATCAAATTCAAATGATCGTGCACACCATCACTGACTGTATAGACAGGAAAGTACAGATGAATCAGTATATATTAAAAAAAAAAAAGCCTCAGAAAGGTGATTTATATAGGGAAAAACCTTCAGATTAGGGAAAATAAGCTTAGATTGAAAAGATGGTAGATTAACCACAGTATAATAGGCAACCCTCTCGCATACCCCAGCTGAGGAAGCGTTTGGGGCTATAGGGACATATAATTCCTGCGAGCAGCCCAAGTGCGTGTGCAAGGGAGCGACACCTCCATTTTACAACTGTATTTCCAGGGAAACAGAAGACGGCGGAGCTCAAACTCGCGCTCTGAACTCACACTTCACACTGACAATGTTTTCATATAAAGCATGGTGACAGCTTCCCCCTCCGCTCCCCTCTCAAGAGTGCTTATAAGGAAGGGACGCGGCGGATCCTTCTAGATCTTGTCTACCTCTAGAGTTCGTCTGCTACTGCTTTGCTTTCACCGCAGGCACCGTCCAAAACTGCTGACTTCATTTTCGTCCAAAAA
>RSEF01000005.1:4921136-4937824 GCA_003993805.1 Himantopus leucocephalus
GTGCTATGGCAACTGATGTGCCTTTCATTGACATCTCAGCTTTCACAGGGGGTTGGATCATACCTCACAAACATGCACTTCACACTGTGTAAACTAAAAGTATTTCAGCTATAAATGAAGCAGTGCCCTTTAAGAAGTATCTTTGCACTTATTTTTTATTATTTTATTTTTTAATTCACGTTCTGCAGCAGCAATAGGCCTTTCAACTCCCCCTTTTACGCTCAGCCTCACCAAAACCAACCACAAAAATTTCACAATCTCTACTGCACATGTGGACAGAAGAAATCAGTTCCAGCCATAGGCTGTCCTGGATTTTCTTTGACTCCACGCTAAGCAATGAAGGTTGCTGTACATGTATTCCTCTTTCTCCTGAGCAGATGGATGGGAACAGGTAAGGCTTCAGGTCTGGATACTCAATAATTTGATGGGTACAACTGACACAGCAAAACCATCTCCATTTACTGATGACTTAAGAAGGAGAAGTGGGATCCATCCCCAGCCAAGACACTGCTAAAGAAAAAGACTTTTGCTATTAAAGGCTACCCCAGGTTACTGCATCTCTCTCCAAAACGTACCCTCCACCCTTCCTTCAGGGCTACACGCCTACACACACTACCCCTCTGCATAAGTTAAGCCTTCGGGATGACAAGTCATTGCCTCCTTCTTTGGAAAATGTATTGTCATGGCATAGATTGAGCTAAAATGAGTATTAACTTTTTTTTTTTTTTTTTAAAACAGAAACACCACCACAAGGAAAACCTAATTAACTGAATTCAACAAATTACGCAAAGATATAGTTAAGAAAAATGTTGCCGTTTTCTAATTTGCTTCTTTTTGGCCCTCTGGTCCTACAGGTCTGACCAAGTTGTACATGGATAAATAAAATAAGCCACGTCTCACATAAATGCGTATAAGCTGTAAGGAAAACTGCTGTTAGCAGCGGTCTGTGAAAATGAGTTGCTAACTGGAAGTCACCCTCAAACAGCGTAGCATAAACCAGACTTCTGCTCCTCTGGAGATCCCCTGGGCTCCCGAACACACCAAGGCTGGGCTACGGCGGGTGGGGGGAAAGCACCACAGCTACTTTTAACCATTAAAGGCTCCAGTTCTTTAAGGCAACCTAAACATCCAGAAGGTCTACCAAGGAGCACACTTAGAACGTCAAAGGACAATCCTGAACCCTATCGCTGGTGTTCAAGTTTAGTTTTTAACCATATGAGGGAATTGCTCCTCTGAAAACAAACTCACTGGTGGGGTCATAGTTCTGTACACTGAGCTTTCCTGCATTTCGCTCTCCTTTATTTATTTCTTTATTGCTCCTGTTTTATTATTTAAAAATGCTGAGATGTTAGAAAAGAGTCGGATCAAGTCAATGTGTCAGGCTAATGTTTAACCTTAAATTAAAACCTCACAGATAAAAAGGGATTGTACTACAGATTTCACAGCCAAGTCCCCCCCCTCCAACCTGCCTGCCTGAAGCACCAGCAGCACTAGGGTCTAAGTGCACTCAGCACCTTCCGAACTCATCCTTCACTATTTTTTTTTTTCCTCCTTAGAGGTGAACTGGATTAAAAAAAAAATAATAATCTCCAAGCTGAATAGCCTTTCTGTTTATTATTTGTCATTAATGAGCTACAGATAAGCTCCAACTTCGCTGTCAACTGAGTTAATCTGTTCAGAGCAACAGCTATAGAAAACCAGAATCAGAGACTTTGTCCAACTAGTGCTATGTCAAACTTTGTAGCTCCAGAAGTCAAGAAATTTGTGGCTTGGGACTATCTTGTTTTTGCAGCACTGTTTTTAGTATGTGCTAGCATTGGAGTCTTTTTTGCAGTTAAAGAAAGGAAAAAGAAAACGTCAAAGGAATTTTTGGTGGGTGGTAAGCAGATGACATGTGGACCAATAGCTTTCTCTCTCACATCAAGTTTCATGTCAGCGGTCACCGTTCTGGGGACACCCTCCGAAGTTTATCGCTATGGGGCATCCTTTGTGCTGTTCTTTCTTTCATATGCTCTTGTCATCATTTTTACTGCCGAACTATTTCTACCTGTATTTTACAGATCTGGAATTACAAGCACTTACGAGGTAAGTAAAAATAATTAAAAAGGACACTATTTTAACATAAAAGTCAGTATCATGCATATAGGTATTTCTAGAGAAAAACCTGACAGAAGATTTTCTGCAGTGTTGTACAGAAGTGTATCGATAAATTAATTATTGTTAGTAGCTGGTTGCATTACTTCAAACTAGTTATATATATTGCATAAGTTGAAAGCACAAATTAAGGTTCAGAGGTCCTGTTATGCGTATATAGCAGAGACAGGATAAGGGTTTACAAATCAGCACCAAATTAAGTTACAGCTGGAAAATATTTTAAGTGTATGCAAATACATTTGATCTTATAAGTAACTATTCCATTCTGGTTTAGAGAGTGGGTATTAAAGACGGACTTTCAGCCAATTCAAGCTTGGTCTAAATCTGGCAATTTGGTCCAATTTACTATAAAAGCGGACTATTTGACAAAGAGGAGGAAGATGGCAGGTCTCTCAAAACAACTAAAAAACCTCAGGGCTGGAGAATGAATTCAGGGATTCTCTAGCAAATGAAACAAACGACCTCTGAATTCTTGGAGTTTTTGCCTGGCACTACTCCTGGAACACATTGTTTTCTTCATATGACAGTTCAGCAGCAAAAAAAAAAATTAAAATAAGTCAGTAGCCCTTGTGATGTTATTGCTAGGAGCACAGTGTGCAGCCCTTGTCATCTGCGCACCCATAGGACAGCTTTTGAGTGTTTGGGTATAGCCTTTTAGTTGCTTTTGTCAACTGCCACAAATTTGGTAGCTCCTGTTTGTGGGCAGTTTCAACTAAGCAAGAATCGGATGAAGAAAGCCGGGATTAGCTGATGAGGAGCTTCCTGGTAACAGCAAGGCTGCTCACATTCTCTAAGCCTGATCCCAAGGAGGGTCTCTGGTCAAACAGCTCTGCCTGGGTATTTGGAAATATTTCAGTTACAGCTTGGAAAAAAGTAAAATTTACCGTCTATTCCCATTGCCACAAATAACAGCATTTTCTAGCTGGTTTTGATACAAGATCAGAGAATGAATTACTTCTCTTGCCCGAACCACCAAACATNGAGAATGAATTACTTCTCTCGCCCGAACCACCAAACATGTCACTTTAGTCAGAGAATCCCTTCAAGCATGCTGGAAAGATAGCTCTGCTGGCTTCACTAATTATTTTCAGACAGAAGTCAAGTTACATAAATTTGCTATTTATTTGCACAGGAAACTGGGGGGTTTATTATGCAAGAGACAAGAAAGATGAACATGAACAAAATTAATAAGAATCATAGAATCCGGTTGGAAAAGACCTTTAAGATTGAGTCCAACCGTTAACCTAATGCTGCCAAGTCCACCACTAAACCAAGTCCCTAAGCACCACATCTACACGTCTTTTAAATACCTTCAGGGATGGTGACTCCACCACTTCCCTGGGCAGCCTGTTCCAATGCTTGACAACCCTTCCGGTGAAGAAGTTTTTCCCAATATCCAACCTAAACCTCCACTGGTGCAACTTGAGGTCGTTTCCTCTTGTCCTATTGCCTGTTACCTGGGAGAAGAGACCAACATCCCTGCTTTGGAAGTACTATCTGTAGAGACTTGTAAAAGAGAGACTTGTACAGCCCATGCCTGGTGTCTGCTGGGGAGCACATGGGACTATGGCCCAAGGAGAGCTCCAGCCCACCTGAGGCTGTGTGGGAAGCTGCCACTGTGTTAGCAACGCAGATTTAATGTTTTTGGTCAACTCTTCAGAGAGACTCCAGGTGACAACTCAGGTGTAGAATCTGGGCTCTTGAGGCTAGGGATCTACTGACCTCTGCAGTTGTGTGATAATTAGGCATGACTCTCTACGTCCACCTGGAAGTCCAGAACACCACCAACTGTCTCTCCCTGTTGAGGATGTGCAGGTTTGGCTTTAGACAGAGACAGAGACCATGAGGATGCCAGCTTAGCTCAAGCACTGTGAAAGCCTCTATGTTGTTGCTTCTCCATCTGCTCCACCACTGCTTTTGCCCCTGCAGGAGTCAAACTATGCCGGCTCTCCTAGAGATGACCTCACATTTCCCCTTCATGTAGTTGGAATATACTTTCGCTTAAAGTTGAAGTTTCTTTTCCTTGTAGACCCTGGGCTCTTTCAGTTATTCCTGATACAAAGTAAGATACTGAATACTGCGACCCAACATATAATCTCTAGTACATTCTACTGATGAAAAAATTTCTTAAAATGTAATTATCGCTATGTGTAATGACAATCGTGCTCTCCTGTTCATTACTCATAGCGGTAGTGCCAGTTGCCAGTAATTTTACTTGCACAGCAAGCTGTTACACAGGGCAAACAGAAGGTTAATAGCTGTGTCACAGATGCTACATGCGCAATTTACTGAGATTCCTCTTTTTCCTAGTACTTGGAGTTAAGGTTTAACAAGGTTGTCCGTCTTGTTGCAACATTGATCTACATCCTGCAGACGGTAAGACGACATTGACTCTTTGATTATGCTAATTTCACTCAACGTTTATTTTGATGGACTCATCTCAGACTACACATTTTTGTACAATGAGATGTTTTAATGAGTATTCTTTTTTTCTTAATTTTTTCACTCGGACTGTGAATGTTAAAAAGAAATAATAGTTGCTTTCCTAACTTTCTAGCTTTCTCTTGTTTAGGATTAAAAATGCCATTTTTGTTGTCTTTGACAACTGGATGTTACGCTGAACTCTCACAGCTCCTCAAATTCTTGGTCTCACTATGTTCCCTTGAAGCCTTTCTCTTTCCAAATGAGTGGATTCTGTCTTTCTTGTAAAGCTAGACAAGCTGTACCAGGTACATTTAGTCCACCAGTTACCCATTTGTGACATCGAGATGAGCTATCCCATTTGAAAGTTGTTGCACATGCCATCTCCTGGGGGGATGCCCAGGTAGCTCCAGCCCCATGATGGTCCCAGCAGGACCCATCTCAAAAGATTACATTAGTTATGTATTTGATCGAAAGATGGGATATTGGAAGACAACGCTTTCTACATTAATGCCATTTTATTAACTCCAAAATCTTTAGCAATAGATTTGGACACTCATTGACTTCCAGACTTTGTTTCTCCCTCGGTTCTGTCAGAACATACACGTGAAGGGCACCAAGTCAGCTACTTTGAAAGGGACTGAATGGAACAAGGGAAGTTTAATTTGCAAGGTCAATCCAAGTTATCTCTGCATCAACGTTTGTGTTTCCCTGAAAGCCTCTCTTTCCATTTGACTAGCATATTTTTGTCATCTAGTCATCTTAGCAATGGGTGAAATAAATAATACCAAGACAGATAATGGTCCTTCCATCAGAAAAGAATTAAATCCAAGATTTTTATTTTGTAAAGGCTGAAATGGAAAGCTGTACACAATACAATCTGATCTAAATGAATCTGTAGGTCTGGTATTTTGCTCTGACCCCCGGTCTAAACAAAAGCCTTATAACTGAGCATTCACGTACATGTGGGTTTTTTATCATTAACTTTTTCTCCTTCAGATCCTTTACACAGGAATAGTGGTTTATGCTCCATCACTGGCACTCAACCAAGGTGAGTTCCCATGCTGCACTACATGGCTACCCCAAATACCCACGCCACAAGACAATCAGAATAACTGAACTGAGGAACAGATAAAGTTAAGTCCAAGACAAAATTCCTCAAAAGTTCTGCAAGAAGGTTTTTGCCTGTACCTCGCAGCTCTGCGTTTCTGACCGCCCAGATCTCTCCTGCACGTTAGCAGGAGCCCCCCGTTTGCTCTTCTGCTCTCCTTTGCACTCAGTAACCACCCGAAGAGGTTAGCAATGAACAATTTCTCAACATCCTGACAAAGTTCACAGTACAAACTGACGATCCAAGACCGTATTCTGTACTTTGATTCCCCCCTTCCCTGTCTCCTGTGTTCAGGTTCCCATGGACATAACTCCATTCCATGTTGCTGGAGCTGAATGCTGTGCTGCTCTCTGCACACTTCTTTAATTAATTTTAATTATTTTTAATTTAGTTAATTAAAATACAGCATCCATCATGACAGTTGGGATTAGCAATTTTACTGACATAGGGCACAAGGAATCGCCATGGTCCAACTCCTGATTTCACCAAAATTGACCAGGAAGAGTTTGGGAGACTCTTTTCATTGTTCATCATCGGACTTGCATCCAGTTTGTCCAATCCCACCTCCTACACAATGCCGAGCTTCCTTCCTCTGGAGCTCAACTGAATTGTATGCGACAGTTCATGTTCATTATTAGGCCATACTAACTTTGGTAATAAGAGAACCTTTACAAATAGATTTGCCCACACAAACTGTGCCCAGTGGGAGAGACTTCAATATAAGCCAAACCAAAATTTGTACATCTTGTATAAAGTAACTTTATGACATAAAATGGACATACAAAATTGTTTTAATGCAGCACATTTCGGCATTAAACTATTCCTAGTTGCAGGGAATGGAATTTAGTTTGGGGTTGTTTTTTTCTATTTTTTTTTTTTTTTCCTTAGGATTCTTTGGAAATCTCTGAAGAACTTGATTTCTCAAGAGAAAATTCTGGACTAAGAACAGAAGGAAAGCATTGCTTATAAAGCTGTGTCCCATAGGAATGTTGTTTTTCTTTGTGCAATTATTCTTCTTACATATTACTTTTGCACGCTTGAAAGTTAGTTAAATCCAATTTGCAAGAACACAACAATGCAAAACAGTATCCAGTAGCATTAAGAAATCTGAACAATCCGGAAAAAGCTCCTAATAGACACAAAAGATTAAAATTAATAATTACTCCCATCCTTCTAAGGCTAAAGGATCATAACTTCCCTGTTAGCACCCTGATGACCTACCCCCATTTCGCTAACCATTTGGTTTTCTTTGGTTTCACAGTCACTGGATTTGATCTCTGGGGCTCTGTGGTTGCAACAGGAATGGTCTGCACTTTCTATTGCACTCTGGTACGTAACAGGCATAGCCGAACAGCTGGAACAGATTGTTAATTCTACCATCCTTTATACATGACAGACTATCGCAGACGGGCGGCCTCTAAGTACAGTCCAAGTGAATAAAGTTTAAAGTAGTGGAACAGAGAGAGAAAATTATTTCATACTCTGTGGTACAAGTAAGTCTATTCGGAGAAAAAATAAATAAATAAATGTTTCCTCTCAAATCCTCCATTGTACAGCTCAAGGTTTAAACCAGACAGCTTGAGGCAGAGTCCAGATAAGGAGGCGATAACGTGCCCCTGCCGTACTAAATCTCTGGAGAAGATAATTCTTCTTATCTTTTACAAGTTATAGACTGAAAAAACACTGCAACGAAAAAAGTGCCTCCCAGATCAAGAACGGAGCAATAAAGTCTAGAAAGGACGATCAACAGGTCACCAGAGCTTTGCTTCTGAGTGGAAGCAACACGAAACTCCAGGTTACAAAAAAGATAAACATTGCAGTGGAAGCGGCAGAGCCCTGGGGCTCAGGACACAACCTAATCTCTGTTCTCATTACCACTGCTGAATTTTTTCAATCTTTCAGTCCATCCTTGTTGGAAACACTTATTACGCTGCTCTAGCACAGATTTGATCACATACGAAAGTAGCAATGGGAGAAAGCCGAGTTGCAGAGTTTCTAGAGCTATTTTTCTGTGTTAGGCTAATTGTGGAGCGCTGGGCTCCGAGAAGCGTACAGCGTGCTATGGCAAGTGAAAACACGGGCCAGCTTGTGTTCCCTAAGCTTGCGTTCCACACCATGATATATTCTTCAAATACATATAAAGGAGACAGGAAAAAAACAAAACAAAACGTATTTAACTGGAAGTCAAATATTCTCATATGGCTGTAGACAAACAACTTAGGCTCTGTGTCGTTTTCTGATCTGCAAAAATAAAACCTTCATGGAAGAATATAAAGAAAGTTTAAGAAAAGGCCTGATCTGCTAGATGCTATACATACAGCTCATGAGCTCCTGAAACAAGGGGTCTTTCTACCTTTTGGTGCACTTTTACAACAGGAAAGAAGATGAGAGCATACGGTTTCTGTTTGTTTTAGGGAGGACTAAAAGCTGTTGTCTGGACAGACGCGTTTCAAATGATTGTCATGGTGGCTGGCTTTGTGACGGTTTTGGTTCGGGGAACTACTCTGAACGGTGGATCGACCAAGGTCTGGCAAGATGCCTACGAAGGAGCGCGACTAAACATATTTGAGTAAGAAATGAATGGTGCAAACTTTTTCTTTTTGTATATTTGATGTTTAGAAACCCTACCCTCACTGAGTCAAAAATACTCAGCCTTATTATACTACTGGTGAACAACCCTGGTGACTCAGAGAAGTCCATTCCCTATTTTTTCAGTTCTTGGGAACGCAGTTGACCTTCAGGAGAGCTTATCTCTTCCTTCTGTTAACTTTTTTGAAAAAGTCAAAGCCCCGCTGAACTGAAAGGGAGCTTTGCCATTTTCCTTTGTGCAGTCACAAACACAGCCCGATTATTCCTTCCAATTGTGCATATCTCATTTCCTATTCATAAAACTGAAGCATCATTTTAGCTACACTCGCCACAGCAGCTAGCAACGGTGCACCAATGCACCAGGACAGCAAAGTGACCTTCCTTTTGCTGCTTGTGGCCTTGACTGAAACGTTCGTTGGTGAAGGCAAGTCACCGACAGAATCTAGCAGCAAGGTCAAGTGTTACCTGCTATACAGATCAAGATTAGCCAAACTGCAAAGACGACAGATGCAAGACAGAAAGATGTACTTGTACTGGTTAAAATTACTGAGTAATGAAATTTCATTGTTTAAAAAAAAAACCAAAACCAACACTGGAGCTGAAGCAATTTCTTGTAAAGGAAATAACACATCATGATGGTGTAACTAAGAGTTTGGAGGATTTTGAGAGCTTAGTGAGTGGCTTTGTTCCTTGCAGAGGATGGGGTCCCACGCAGGGTGGCTTGCAGGTCTATTGCTGCAATAGGACACAGATCTGAAATCTGAGCATAAAAAGCCTTATAAATGTGATTTACCTCCATTACCTCAGTCCTCTGACTGAGTCTGCGTGATATACTTTTATCCTGACTTGATAGTAATGTGTTCCAATATAAAAGTAAAAAACCTCCCAAATCTAAATCGAAACACATTAGATGTTGTCTCTCCTAGAAAACAGTATTACCAATGCAGTGCTTCTTATTCAGAGGGTAGGACATACCAGATATTTCTGAAAAATCACCTACCTCTCGCTAAATAAATGTGTTTAAATAAGCGAACTGAATTGCTTCTCCTTCTCTTTTCTAGCTTTGACGTTGATCCTTTGAGACGACATACCTTTTGGACAATTGTTATTGGGGGAACATTTACATGGTTAGGGATCTATGGAGTTAATCAGTCCACAATACAGAGATGCATTTCTTGCAAATCGGAAAAGCACGCTAAACTGTAAGTTACGCGTCATTAACCTATTCTAGCAATAAAACTTACTGACCTGGAGTTATACTAACAGTTTGTCGGTTATTTTAAATAAATATTGGGATCCCATTGGGTGGTAGTAAGCCAACGTTGCCCTGACAGTCTTACTTCCTCTGGCTCTAAATGACATAAACACACACAGAAATAAAACTGGGTAGTTATCTACCTCTTGTGGTTTATTAATTTGGGGTCAGGCTGCTGAATTAATCCTGGGAAGCAGAGTATGGAAAAGATGCCCAAACAGAAGTTGTCTCATCTACGGCTTTATCAGAAAAAATGTATTTGTTGGAATTGTATTTACATTTATTGCATTAAAAGTGGTTATTGATTTAATGGGGCACTATAGTACAGGTCATGATGTAGATAAAATGAAATCAATAAGTTATTAAAATCCTAAACTAGAAGAAGAATAATTAAAATCAATGGCAAAGAACCACGTGAAACTTCACGGTATAGACACAAAGGTCTCCAGCCTGCTACCTTCCTTAAATTCAGCATTAGTATGCACACAGCTAGGTACGTGTTTTTCTAACCAAGCAGGTTTTTTCATATGCCTAGTGCTAGTTGCTTGCCCACTTGGCTAAAGCATAAAGGTCGTAATATTTTACTTCTTCAGTTAGCTTTTTTGCTAGCTGCAATCATATGTTTTTTTCTTAAAGTCATGACAGATTACATTAATTTATCCTGTTGAAATTCAGTCTGGAAAATGTTTGGAAGTCACAACAGTGAGAACGTCAGTAATAACAAGTCCTGGAAGACCTTTGGGTCCCAGTAGCACAGCTCTGAACTGGCCCGAGCGAGAGACCTCACGTAAGGTGATGTCCAAACACGGTGTAGGCTCTACAAAATCTGGCAGCTCTCGGCAACTACAGCGTTACTGAACCGCAGCCACACAGCCTCCCCAGCGGATGCCCTCACCCACATCCATCTCGTGCTACTTGTCTCTTCCAGCTGCAGATGGTTACATAGAACCTTTATCCTTGCATAAAGAGGCTGTATTTTTCCATTATTGTGTTTTTTTTTAAAACAGTATTATGTACAATTTCTTACCCTGACATTGCGTTTAACAAATGATACAACTAGCTTTGAATTGCATAGCTAGTTTTGATTAAGGCGTCTCCCTAAAAAGTTAGAAATAACTAACTAGTAACAGCTTTTCTATATTTATCTTCTATTAAACAGAGTTTCTTTCCTTTGTTCTAGGGCACTTTACCTGAATTTATTGGGACTTTGGACAGTCCTGGTGTGTGCAGTATTTTGTGGTTTGGTGATGTACTCTCATTACAAGAGCTGCGACCCTTGGACTGCCGATTTCATTTCAGCACCTGATCAGGTAAAGATACCCATTATTATAATTAGGAGCTGCTTTGGGCCCAGACATAGCACGTATAGAGACAGTTTAAGTTTTGTGGGGTGCTTTATGTCCTTTCAGCACTCGGCCACTCAGGTGGTTACCGAGTCAGGACTAGAATGTATCTATTCTGGCACTCCTGCAGTACTAATCCGATTGACTGCTTCTGCCAAACGACACCCCTTTAGCTCAAAATCTGACACCCTTTGTTAGTTGGACCCAAACCATAATTTAGCAACATGCTCAGAAGCAGCTACTTCTCTTCCATTACCTAGGAAAACCTTAACTAACTACTTGCGTTCCTCGTGTGCTCCTTCTACCCCAGCTCATGCCGTATTTTGTTATGGACATATTTTCCTCGATGCCAGGAGTCCCGGGACTGTTTGTCGCCTGCGCATTCAGTGGAACACTAAGGTCTGTGAATCTGAAGTGACATTTTAGCTGCGTACTGTTGATTTCTTGAGGACCCAGAAGGAGGTCAAAACCTGAAACGCTAAGACAAGCCCAGCTGTTTTCCTTAGCACATTCTAGGAAGGAGCAGTCGTGCTTTGCTAAATTACATTATATTTATGCCAAAGCCTAGCTCCACTTCTCCAGCATCTTTTTTTATCCCGAAATGTTAGAATAATGTTATCAATACAGGCAAAAGAGTAGAAAAACTGAGCTCAGCTTCCTGAAATACCTTTGGAGCTACTCACGGTGAAATTGCTTTTACCTAATCTGACTGCAGCAATATCGTAATTAGGGATAGAGAGCTTCTCAGCAAGCCTGTCTGCACATGAAACGGAGTTACAGTAGGAAAAGTGAATTTTTTTTGGTCTGCACAGTGAAGTTTTAGAAACTGTGCGTTCTCCAGGGGGGTGCTCCATGTTACTGTAGTCTCTGCCCCCTACAAGCCAAACACCAGTACTTCACAGGGCATAAGAAGAATCAAGTTCACGGTGCCATTATTCAAATGCGACAGAGTCAGTCTCCAACAGGCTGTTTCTAAAGCCTCCTGGCTGTAGAAAAAGCAAGAGTGCTATCAAATCAGGGTAAAAAAACCCAAACCCAAACCAAAAAAAACAACAAGAAAAAAGCCCCTAACCCCACACAAAAAAAAAAGGCACCGGCTGCTCCTGGTAGGAGACTAAGAGAAGACAGTTAGGGGCCCCGAGTACCAAACACCGTGCTGTAGGTATTGCCACTGCCATATTGTCACAAAAAATTCACAGAGATAGCATTCGCCAAACACTTGCCTGGCTAGAAGTCCAAGTATCCCTATTCCATATTTTTCAGTTAGGACAGAAAAGAGAACAGACATTTTGTGGAAGAACAGGGTATCACTAGTGGTCACGGCACATCCTTTGACTTAGAAGGGAGCAGTACCTTTATTCTGGAACATGTCTGTATTTTGACGGTCTTTGGAGCTTGGTAGACTGAAGGGTCAGTCAGGACGAGTTTCCACCTTGTTCTGTGCCAGCATGAAGCAGGGCCCCCAGCAATCGGAGAGGGGACAGACACCTCACCAGCATCCACATTATACGTGAAAAATACTCTTCAAGAACTGTACGTTTTATAGCATTAATGCTGAACAAGAGGCAGCATTACTCTATAAACACAATTTTGTTTCAGACTATATTGCTTCCTATTTATTTCACAATCTTCTCCCTTTCTACAGCACGGTAGCTGCCAGCATCAATGCTTTAGCAACTGNCTTCACTTTTTTCTCCCTTTCTACAGCACGGTAGCTGCCAGCATCAACGCTTTAGCAACCGTTACCTTCGAAGACTTGGTCAAGAAAGGTTTCCCAAACCTCTCTGAGAAGATGAGCACATGGATCAGCAAAGGCTTATGTAGGTACCCCGGATGGGATCCATTTGTTTAACAGTAAAGGTGTCCATCCCCCCCAGTTTCTGTCACTACAGGAGAAAACAGGGCAGCATTTCATATACTCTGAGCCTCGAGAGTCTCGGACTCTCAGTTGGCTCCGAGAGCAGTTCTGTGAGTAGTGAAGAGCACTGTGTAGTGACACTACTTCAGAAACACACTTGGTGCTCTGGAAACCTTCACAGGAGCACAACCCTTTATGAACTCTCTGGATGAAGTTTAGTACGATGCTCCAGTAAAATTAAGCCCGTGCACTATACGGGGCACTACTCAAAATCCTTTGAAAAGTTTTGTCTACTGAAAATACTGGGGAACGCTCTGGGATCTTCTTTGCAATACAGAAGGAATACCAATGTAGTTATTACCACATTACTCTATAGTAGTATTACTAAATACTATTATTTTATATAATACAATAAGACGTTTCTATTCAAACAGAGTATCGCAAAAGCGGGTTGTTCAGTTTTTCAGAGAAAAGTAAAATGCAAAAAAGACAAATGGAACACAGCCCATAAAAGTATCAAGCACCCAAAGTGCTTTGAATTTTTAAGATAATTTTTAGAAGTATTGCAGTAATATAAACCTTTTATAAGTATTGTAATAATATCATAACCTTTTACTCATCTTTGTAAAGATCACAGAAGAGCCAAACCAGTACTTTCTCTGTCTCCCCAACCGTCTCCAAGCTCCTCTCTTCCTGCTTTTCTACTTACTACTTAGTTTTTGCACTCAGGACCTAGAAAGACAAATTTTACCTCCAATACCAAGATGTGCCAGCATAGAAGATGAGTTTTGGTTGGCTTTCCTCAAGACTGCTACATACAGGGTTTTATCTACCACAAAGTTAAAACTGGTGTCAAAGGGAGAATGTTGTTTCTCATTGCTCGATTCATTCATTATGATTATTTCAAAAGCGTTACTTAAAGGCAACAGAAACGGAAACATTTCTACATGAGGCATTATGTATAAGTTAATTTCGTCGCTAAGTTCTGTTTCACAAGAAAAACCAACCAACCAACACCCCAGCAAGACCTCACGCCAACACGCTGGCGGGTGCTTAATGGTTTGCTTTAAACATCAAAGCCCAAAGTGCAAATTCCGCCACGCTGCCTGGCCGCTTCGGACACCCGGTGAACGAAAAATTGTGCACACTATTAACCAGCACTGACAAACTTGCTGCCTAATCTTTTCCAGGTATATTATACGGCGTCCTGTGCACCTCAATGGCTGCAGCGGCGTCGCTGCTGGGAGGAGTTGTGCAGGTATCTCGTGCTTCGGAAATGCAGCGAACGGAACATGAACGATCAGAAAAGCAACAAACTGAGTAACGGTGACATTCCTGGGGACTGCTAAATTACCTGAACAATCTCTGTGGACACTCTGCAGAAAGGAATAACTAGGCAAAATAAAAAAAAAAATAAAAATCATAAATCCCTCCACTCCTTCACTGTTTACTCACTGCTGGGAAACAATACTGAGTGTGATCTTTTCTTATTGGACGCTGAAATCACTGTTCCCTTCTCCCCCACCACTTCCCACTGAAAATTACAGACTGAAACCAGAACTGCACGCGCTCCCTCCAGCTGCTGCACTGAGCTCCTGTCTCTTCTCTGCATCCACAGGCTTCCCTCTCCATCCACGGGATGTGCGGGGGCCCCATGCTGGGATTATTTACCCTGGGAATTGTGTTTCCTTGTGCTAACTGGAAGGTAAGGAAAAAAAAAGTAATCTTTATCTAAAAGAAAATCTCTTGGTGTTGTTTGGTTAAGAGTCCACCTTGAAAAATGTTGGGGTTTTTTAGATTTAGTATCTGGGCTGCTTTTCAGATTTAGAGCCTGAGGAGATCTCTTTAGAGATCCCTTTCTACGGCCCGAATTTATCCCATTTGAATTTAACTCTACCCAGCTGTGGAACAACCAGTGATTAGAGCCACATGAGGAGTTTTTTTAAAAGTTATTTTTATTTCTGAGTTTCTTCTCTTTCATTAAAAAGAAAAAAAAAATAGTCAATACTTGCCCCAGCCTACGTTCACCTTGGGACGCACAGAATGATTTCAAGTGCTCTGCTTTCGCCAGGCTCAGGCAAACCACCAGAGGAGCTCATTTCATATTGCCCCACGAGCGGTCCCACCACATTTACCCAGAAGTAAAACACAACTCTGTATTGCAGTTTTGATCACCACAGTTTTGCCTCAACTCTTATTACCAGAGAGCAATAAATCACCACGTTTTATACTTTGGTCGAGAGAGAATAGGACTGATCTGCACTGACGGAGACTGTAACCGGTCATCACCTACTGCTGCCTAATTCCTATTTGCAGAGAAGCACTTCCCACGCATCGCCTTTAATGTTATCTTTCTATACCTGCCAAGGGTGCTACCGGAGGCCTCTTAGCTGGGATCACCGTAGCTTTTTGGGCTGGTACGGGCTCTTTCATCTACCCTGCACCACCGACAAAGTCCATTCCTCTGCCACTGTCGACCCTCAACTGCACGCTGGCCAACAGCACCGAGGCGCTGACGACGGTGGCTCCCACGGCCACCCCAGACAGGTATTTTCCCTATCGTTACCACGTCGGGCTGTGTTTTGGCACGGCATGCCTCTGGGGAACAGCCGGTAACTGCCGAGCGGACCGGGAGCAGGGAGCACCCGCCGCCTGCAGCACAAGCTGCATTTTGCTGGCACGGTGAAGAGACAACGTGAATGTACCCATTGGTCATCGCTCGCTGCTTCTGTCCCCTTTGTCACCTCTTCCCAGGCCTCTGCTGGCAGACACCTGGTACTCCCTGTCCTACCTGTACTTCAGTGCCATCGGCTGTCTCGGCTGTGCCGTCACAGGGCTGTTGATAAGCTTTATAACAGGTTGGTGGTCAATACATCTATAAACACTTTTGCACAATAATCTGACGCCGCTGTTAAAAGAGCTTTAAAAAAAGCCCAGCAAGCGGCTCGTGAGACACAGACTCAGGAGAGGGCAGCAGGCTCTGATCCCGCTCCCCCCCAGCTCATGCTCTGAGGCTCCCAAGCCTCCCACCTAGCCTTCCATAGACTTAGGTGTCATTATTTTCTCCTTTCAGGACCTAATAAAGGAGAAGATATCCCACCAGTGTTAATTAAACCAGTCTGCAACCTGTTTTGCTTTTGGTCCAGAAGACTCCAAGCTTGCCTCTGGTGCGGCGTGCGGCACGACAGCCGGGAGGTGAGTACCCAAACCCACGAGCTCAGCGCCGCTGTGGCCCGGGAGCGGTGGGGTTACGTGCTCGTACCTACACGAGGGCACGTGCCACGCAGGGAGCGGACCAGCTTTCCGCCATCACTTTTTAAAGTTATGCAAGGGATGCTGCGTAGGCACTGCGCACTGGGAATGAGATCAGCCAAACCCTCCTACTCAGCATTAGTCAATAATAAGTCACCAATTTCCCCTGATTATGCAGCACGCGGGCACTCGGGGTCTCCAGAGACAAACAGCCCTCGGGACGGGCAGCAGCCCATGAAGTGGGGACTGACCTCCCCTTCCCTGCTCCGCCAGCCGAGCGGGGACAAAACCGCACTTTACACCCCAGAGAGGAATTCACAGAGCTTGTACCTCCTCCCACCCAGCACAGAGAGAAAAGCTTTAGCACTCACGTGTCCACGAAGCTCTCCTGCTGCTGCCATCCCCACCTCCAGATCCAGCAGGTCTTCTCTCCTCTGGGGCTTCTCCAGCCCACCAGGCAGAGCTACTCCTGCCCAGCTCCTCCTCCACAAAAACAGGACCAGCCCTTCCCCAGGTGTCTCAGGGCTTTGTAGCTCCTTAACGAGCCACAAAGAATGAGCACCTCATTTTCTTGCACTGTTGCAACCATTTGCAAAGACACAGCATTGCTCCATCTTAGCAGAATCTGCGCGGTTTGGAAAAGGGACGTAAAGCAATATGCGTGTTTTCAGCTCCTTTAGAGGGCTCTACAGGTACCTTTAAATC
>RSEF01000005.1:4937924-4957452 GCA_003993805.1 Himantopus leucocephalus
CTGTCTGTTTAAATGTCTTGGAAGAAAGTACCCAGTCCACCAAGTGCCCTGTTTCAGAGAAACACATTTCCTCTAAAACTTGCCCGTTGTAAATCAAAGTCAGCTGGCCACCCCTCACCTGGATAAACTTCTGGATGTAGTTTTTTGAATGAGTGTATTTTTTTTTAAACAAAACTCACAATTGAATGAAACAAATTTAATGAAAATGTCAAAGACCACTCAGTTATAGACCCAGCTGACGTTTAGCTGATACTGCTTTGAAGAGCCCAGCTATTGCTTTTGCTTTGTCAGCAACCATCTTTACAATGTAGACCTTGGTCAGCCTGGTCCTTGAAGTTACTTCCCCGGTCTGTGCTCATGCCCTACCCCTGGGAAGGGTCATAGAATCATAGAATGGTTTAGGTCGGAAGGGACCTTGAAGACCATCTAGTTCCAACCCTCCTGCCATGGGCAGGGACACCTCCCACTAGACCGGGTTGCTCAAAGCCCCATCCAACCTGGCCTTGGACACTTCCAGGGAATAGGCATCCGCAACTTCTCTGGGCAACCTGGGCCAGTGCCTCACCACCCTCACAGTAAAGAATTTCTTCCTGAGATCTAATCTAAATCTCCTCTCTTCCAGTTTGAAGCCATTCCGCCTCATCCTATCGCTACATGTCCTTGTAAAAAGTCCCTCTCCAGCTTTCTTGTAGGCCCCCTTCAAATGCTGGAGAGTTGCTGTAAGGTCTCCCCGGACATTCAATCAGAGAACAGAAACAGCAGTCTGTAAATGACACTGTCTCGCTTGGGCAGGACAGCTTGTCAACAAACGGAGAGTTGAGTCAGTATTTGTGTTAATCTCTTTTATACCACTTTTACAATCTCATCAAAGCTTACCGCTGAGTTGGGCTGGCACGACATTTTCTCATGTGGCAGGCTTTCTGGTCGTGCTTCCATACTTGATATGGATATCAAGACAGAGATGGAAACTCGGGATATAATACTACTGTACCATTGATAACTCACGGCCACACGCGTTATCGCTTGGATTATATTAAGAGGGCTTAACTATCACGCTTAAGGATGTAAAATAAGTCTGGAGTGAAAGTGGTTCAAAACACCACTGTGAAGCTACCTGGTCAGATGGTGGATGAAAACCCCCCTCGTTCTACTGGCAGCTGGAGGTTATCCGACTCAAAGACATCTGACTGTGAAAACGACCAAGCCTGCTCTGAATATTTCTTGGGACGCTTACTCATGGCAGTGTTGTTGCACTCTGTGTGCTGGGAGAGGCACAGGTTGCATTTTTCAGGGTTTTTTTCCGAAGTTTAGCAACGCCTTTACATTGGATTCACTACAGACTCAGTATCTTTTCAAGTCCTTTGCCGCAAAAGAGAATCTTAATTTGTCCATTCAGTGTCCAAAAAAGTGAGTGAGGTTGGCTAGAATCGCGTTCTCTCAAAATGTCTTTGAAGCAATATCCTGAAGAATTTATCTTTAACTCCATATTTCTGAACTAGTCTTGTTTCAACTACAGCTGCTCATCAAGCCCGAGTGGTTTCTGTATTTGTAGAGGAGCCAGGCTTGCCGCGAGGTTTTATTAAGTCCAACATGTGGACTTATGTATTAAATCATTAATCAGTAGTTGATTATGCAGTCTTCTTATGAAGAATTAAGGATGCGACCTAGCAAAACTGGAATTCAGAAAAAAATACCACTCTGATTAAATATTCAGTGTCATTTACAGTTATTTTCTTATCTTCTCGTATCATTTCTGTCCTGAGCCATTGACCCTTCCGAGGAAGGGCCAGCCTGTGCACTTGAGTTGCAAAAACGAGACCAAAAAACTAGGAATATGTAAATTCTAAAACAAGAGCTTAAATTTAAGAAATTGTTAGTCGTTAGTGAAAGCAGTAGAGCGTAAATGATGGAAAATTTGAAAAGTGAGTCTATATGTGCCTTTAGAGCACACTAAGGGAGTATTTAATTGTTAAAAGTTAAACAAGTGTCCGAGCCAAGTTTAAACCCTTAAATGACTTCCTGTGGTTTGAAGGCCCACGAGCGCTCACTTTTCAAGTGTACAACTTATTTTTTTTAATTAACGTTGAATATTAGGAACAATGAAGCTCAAAGTCTCTTTCAAAGATATCCAAGTTTATTACTGAAAAAATGCAATATTCAAATGTGTATGATACAGTAAGTAGTTGCATTTGTACATGTAAACCTTGATAAAGTAAACAGCATCTCAAAGACAAATTTATGCCAAAAGTGTCTTACAATAGTTAATCAGACCAACAACTTTTTCCTCAGTGAATTTTTTTAGTTCTGGGGTACATATCGGCTTGTAAAAGTAATCTTAAAACACCAAAGAAACCTAAAGCTGTCAGGCCAGAGGAACTTCTAGCTTGTAGTGCATAAAAGTCAATTTCTCTGAAACGCTCTGTGGTTACTGTAATCTCTATTTTAAATATTACTTACAAAGTGTGGATTTATGAATAGAAAAAATAGTTGAAATTTTATTTTCATTCCTTACTTAGAAACCAAGTTATATTTAAATATTACATAAATTTCAAATATATACACATTTTAAGAAATCTCTCACGATCATGGTATTGCAAGTTAGCCAGGACTACCAGAGTAAAAAATGACGGAACTATGTTACTCAGTTAGATTTTACATGAGATTATTTCAAAGAACGGAAATTTCAGTGATACTACTCTAGGTAAAAATTAGAGCCAACAGTTTGGAAGATTTTTGCAATACAAAACTCTGAGCCGTTTAAATAGAACACAAAATAAAAAGGTGATCTGAATCTCTTTTCATTATTAACAGAAAAATCGTCGTGTTCTCAGTGTTTAGAATCTCGTTAGCTTTAGACTGCTTTGGGTTTCATCCCAATTTCTCACCCAGTAGCATCCTAACAACTACCTCACGGCAATAAGAATGCAAACTACAGAGAACATAGAACGTTGTCGAGGTTACGGCCAAAAGTTAGAACGAGCCAACAGAACTAACACAAGGTAATTTCCAGTGCAGTGAGGAGGGAAGAGACCATCAGCATTTCAAGACTAAATCCCAGTCCTGGATTTCAAAAATTCCCGTATAACATGGAATAGCGGAGTGATTTCTCTGCAGTTCCTTGTTGTGCCGTTAGAACTTTGTGCTCTTGTGGTAACATTGTGCTATCGCCACTATGCCAAAATCACGCCAATACAAATTTCTGGTAAATGAGGTTTCGATGTCAATATTAGCCAAAAATTGTTGCTATGAGTCTATTATATAAATTTTAAAATGCTAGGATTGTGGAGGGTATTTAGGACGCCCGTGTGCATGTAGGGAGAGACATCAGGAGTGCAAAATGTAGTGTTTGGGAAAGTGGCTGAAGGGACAGATCTAGAAATGGGTGACCTAATGGCACATGTAGGGTGCACCCCACGCTTCCTCTCACCGCTCCGTCCAACGCATACCAACTTGTAAAAAGCACCAGAAACCCCAGTATTTGTGCACTTTTTGCTTTGGCTTCTCAGTTAGGGACACGCAAAGGGAGCCTGCAAAAAATTCTGCAGTCACAGAATTGCCCTGGGAATAGGACTGTCAGCAAGACAGCATCATTTAATAAAACACCGAGGATAAGTACAGAATGAGCCAGAGAAAAGGAGAAGGATCAGGAGGGCTCTCACATGCTCCACCTTCAACCCCTTCTTTTGCAGAACCGGTCAGGATTCCGGAGCAAAACTTGCTGAAGTGCAGAGGAGCCCTTTGCTCCCTCTGCTCATCGCCAGCCTCACAATGCTGCCTTGTTGCCTTTCACCCCAGGAGAACATGGGCTTTGCGAGCATGACGATGAGTACAAAAAGATTTAGGGATCTTTTAAAGCTGCTAAATTTTCCACCACAGGAATTTAGCCAATTAAACACTTTCAAAAAGTGTCCCTGCATGTATTTTAGTCAGATAAAGTATGCATTGGAACTAACAAACCAACACGTCTGTCTAAATGTGGAATTCTCTTTGAATTCCAGTGTCAGCTTTAACACCAAATAAACATTATTAGGAAAGGCTGGCTGTGTATTTGTTTCAACCTCTGCCCCCAAATAGCCAACATTAGTAGTTTACGAGGATTACGAAAAAAAAAATGCTTTGGGAAGTACTACTGCATTGTAAGCGATGGCTGATACCGCTATTTTTATCTGTCCCTTTTCTCCTACGTAACACTTAATAGAAAATGTGATTGTTTGATCGTCCATTAACTTTATTGCCTTCATAGTTAGCTGTTTCTATAAAATGAGTTTTATTGATATGGCCATTGCCCACTCTATATAAACAATTCTAGTTCATAATAGTTTTAATGAAAATTTCTGACACTTGTAAGTTAATTATGTACCATCCATTTCTTTTCATTTTATGGACACAGATCACTTTCAGTTAATCCAAATGATATGATGCTTCTAAATATGTATATACTAATTTGCCCCTGAACAAACTGTGACATAATGCAAAAGATTAATAAGACCCATGATGCCGTGTAGGACTTTGTGGGTAATACCACTGGATCCCACGGCTCCAGAAATTCTCTCTGGCAGCACTCCCGTTTGGAGGCTGCAGTGGAAGAAGGTGCAGCAAGGAAACTGCAGGTGGGCACTACTTACATTACACTGATCATCTTAATGGCACATTAAGAATAAAATATCACTGAAGTTCTTGCCTTTCCCGATATCAACACTCACTGTGTTTCCCAAGATATTCTTCCCTCTGCAGAACCTTTTCTGAAGGAAACCTCAGGAGGGTTATGAACCTACGCATTACGGAATATACCTATTAACCTATTTTCACTAGGCCCTCCAGACATTTTTCTTTTGAGCTTTCCACAGGACACAATTGAGCCCAACTGATCCTCAGAACACAATTTAAGACAAGCTGCTGTTGGAAAGGGGCATAGCAACAGCCGATGTGTGTTTTGTCATAATGAAGATATGTACTTCCAAAGAAACATCTAACAAAAAACCACTTATCATCCATCATCACTATGGAAATTTTAGTCTTGTCACCATCAATGTTAATGTCAAAGTTCATCTAAATTTTCTCTATAAATCCTTTCACAAAAAGGGGTAGGAAAAAAAAAATAGCCATCACGTGGTTTGCCTTGTTTCCAAATATTAGTACTCTACCAGGATGCTCGATCACTGTGCTGCGTTTCCGGTAAGGAAACAGAATTACAGCAATCTTCAGTGCTCAATCTTCAGGTATCCCTGTTAGCGGTGAGCTGTGAGTACTGAGCTCTTAATGCATCCCGCTGTACGGAGACGGACTCTGAGCTCTAAGAAGGAACTTCTCATTAGGATGGCTAATGAAGCAGAACTCTTTTTTCCCCTTTTTAGTCACCAGAATTCAGATCTCACACATTAGGCACAAATTTAGAATACAAAGTCATAAGAAATGAGATGTATATAATGTATGCGGACTTGTTGCTATTTCTGAAATGGAAATTTCTTTTGTCCGAATCAAGACACTGAATTTGGTTAGGAATAATTAAGACATTTTGGACTAATCCTTTGTATTTAAAAATATCTAGTTGCTCATGCAGTCTCTCTAAGGGCGCATGCATAGAGCAAAGTTGTCATAGATTAGATCTGCAACGATCTAAAGCATTTTTGCACAAATTGAAGTTCTAAAGCTTTGTCAGATTTCACAAACGCAGCTTGCATGCACAGTCTATTCATACTGGTCATTTGTTTGGAAAGACACTATTTAGAATACGAAAAGATCATTCACCATTCATAAAATACATTATTCCTGAGGACAGTGTGTGCCTTATACTTCAGAAAAATAACGTGCAGTCAATGCAAACAGCGTACTAAACGAAGTCTAGCAAAAAGTTTTCTCAGCTTAAGCAGATGGCCAGATAGTGGCAAAACCTTTCGACATTGTTGATGTCCTCCAAAAATAAAGAAACACACACAGCGTTTCTCCAAAACTTCTTGTGCTTTTCCAGTGCGTAAAATGCACAATGTCAGATCTACATACTCGCCTTCGATATACTCCTATACACCAGTGTTGAAAATCATTAATAATATACATATTTAAATCTCAAATACAAAAAGGTTTTCTTTCCTATGTGTTTTTTAAGACCAACTGGAATTTGCCAAAGTATGTACTGACATGTGCTAATATCCACAGAAGAAACAGGAAAAGTATAAAATAATCAATCAATATTTCTGATTTCTGCCAAATTTTATCCTGTATCTTTATACCTTGGGCCAGCCAAGGCATTTTGGTTTTAGAGAAAACATTAAAAAGAGAGCTCACCTGTGACCTTCTGAAGAACTGAAGTACTATTGCTACGTGGCACAGAAACAGAAGCTGTGACACACCGTTAATGCTGGCAAACGGTGGTTGATAATCCACAGAATGAGAGAGAGAGACAATAAATTAAAAAAATCGGTGTGATTCTGTAAGCACTGAGCAGAGTGCATTAATTATTTCTGCTAAGGACTCCTGAGGAACTTAACGCACAACCCAGCATATGAAGGAACAAAACAGCCTTTCCAAAGTATGGGAAGCTGAGTTCCACCAGCCCTTTATCACAGAACTAATGGGTAATATATCTGATTAGACCACACCAACCTTCCAATTTCTTTCCTCCTTTGTGCAATACTGTAGATACTCCCATAGTTGCCTTGTCTGGTCACAGAGAGCTGGAATTAACCAAGACATTTCATGCACATGGTGAAATGACTAAAGAACTTAAGGTCTGATGCTGGGCCCTCTGGATACAATAGATCCTACTCATCCACTTTGATGGGCTCTTGACCCTTAAAATTAACTTTATATGATAAATTAAAATGATTGTGCTAACACATGCAAGCGAATACTGGAATCACACTTTTTGGTTCAATAGAGTATTGGTAAGTAGTAAAAATTACGGTCTTTTCATATCTGTCAGCAGTGATTTTGCTGTAGCTTTATCCCTAAAAAAAAAGTTAAAATTTGCAGCCTTTATAGTTACTGTGCTTTGTTGACTCTTCGTTTTTTAAATTTTTCGCATCCAATGTAGAGAAGCATTATTTAAAATTGTGTAAGAGAAACAGAATGATTGTAACTGTTTCTCTACTCCCTTCTCTGCAAGTGAACCCTGCACACTTGTTTACATTGTTTAAATTGTTTGTCTTTTCCCACATTATGAAATGTTACTAATAGACAATTTCATCACCAAAATGTGACATAAGCAACACTGCTGTATGCCGTATACACATAAAAACTGAGATTTGATTCTTTAAATGAACATCTACCTTTTATAGTGATTTTATCCAAAAAGCCCTCCAGAACTGTAAGAAGGCATACAAATAATAATAAAAAATCTAAAGTAACCACTCTGTGTGTGTGTGCATTTATATACAATCTGTATACATATCTGCCTGTATCTAACTCCCATGCTTTGACTTATTTAGGCCAATAAAAGAAGTGCGCATTACTGGAACATTTACTATTACAATAAGAAGAGCATTGTTATAAAGTGCTCTGCTTCTCCTTCCCTGAACAAGCAAGTCACAACGTTATACTGTATGTCTGATATATATCTGCATAAGCTTGCATACTATAAAGAGTTAATTGTATATTCAGGACGAAGTCATTTGCACTGTATGAGCATATTTCAAGTTAGCATTCTGTGAAGTCATGGAATCATTGCCCAGACAGGCCAAAGGGAACAGTAACACAGTTAGACATCTGCATGCTACATCAGAGCATGAAAATGACAGTTCTTTCATCCTGGAAGGGTGTGGAGGTGGCCTTTCTGCACAGGAAAGTGGAAAGACAACTCAACAGCCATGTCATTTTCAAATATAGCTGCAATGTGGGCAAGGCGATGCGTTCTCTTAGTGCTGCTGTTTTCTCTTTGAATTTAGAATTTTTGGTTTTCAACTAGAAGGATAAATTAATGACACTGATGTGCAAATCTTAATCTGCATAGTATATATTAAGCAGCCATAGACCCCTTTTTTAGGGTAGGACCACATCCACAATCTCAACAAGAGACTAGGACAAACCTGACAAAACAGTAAGCCTGAAAGATCATTTATATCAAATTATGGCCACAAAGGCAACAATTGCTCTTTTCTTCAGAGGCATTACAGATGGAGCTGAGCAATCAGAAGCTGTAAAAGGAGTGGATATCATGTAAGTTGGTTTTAGTCATGCCCTTACTGTATAAGTTCACAGGTAATTTATTTTCATTATGCTGTTAGTATCCTTCATGAACAGCATAAAAATTCATTGCCTTTTTTTAAACCAGAGTGTCCAAATTTTTAATCTGTCTGCACATTCCTGAGTGCAAATTCTTCTTGGTGCTCACCACAAACCAGTTACAGGTAAGGCTCTTCATTTTCTTCATCGGAAGCATCTATTTTCCAGTTCCCACCAAAGTCTGCAACTGTACTGCCCAGCAAGAACATATATACACCACGAATCTCACACACTGATGCCAGACTCCGACTTCATTTTGTAACTGCAGTCTTCAATTTCCAAACAGTGTTTTTGTTGCAGCATGGTAGTGACTAAGGCCATTCGTGGTGATACTGTTTCCCATTCTTTTTCCTTTCTTTCTGCAAATGCTCCAGTTCAGCCTCATACATCATTTCCTGGACTAAGTATTTTTCTCTCCTCATTCTGTCGCACAAGTCTTTGGGCATGTCTGGAATCAGGTAGGCAATGAAAGACTTTATTCCAAAAACAAGGTGCTGAAAAGAAGAATAAAAATAATTGCTTCAAAGACGCATAAATATTTATTTCTAGGACCACATTTTAGGGCCTAAAAGTCTGTGACAAAACTGGAACTGAGATTCAATTAATGACTAAAAGCAGCTCCTTTATTTTTTTAATAGACACACACACACACATATGAGAGTAAATGAGTGGTCTATCAGAAATGTGAAAACGCTGAAGTCTTCTTAACAATAAAACTAAGGGCATAGCTGGTGACCTGAATGAAGACGTGACTGCAGGATACGCTAGTTTGAATAATGATAGCAAACACTACCTACAAGCAGTCTTTGTTAAGAGCTTGTAATCAAAGTAAGTAATCAGATTCCTGGACAACATGTCATACGTTCTTCAAAGTTAGTACACATATTTCTACTTTTATATTAAGTTACTACCACGTATCATTTTCCTGACACACATTTTAACTTACAATAACTGTGCTCATTATGCACATAAGTTGCATTTCTTCTTTGTCAATAAAACATGAAAGATTTGGTTGGGAACCAACATGATTTATAAGACAACTATTAAGGAAATACGATTTTGGAGGAACTCAAAAGTCTGTGCACGCTCTGTCAATTCAGGTTGAAGCGGCTGATTGACAACAGTTTGGGGTGGGCCATTTTTTTTTCCTCTCTCAACTGTAATGAACAAGCAGTTGATGATACTGACAAATTATTTATGGGACTACTGTAAAAAAAAAATCAACTTGGACTTTGAAGAGGTAGAAAAGAATTGTTCCTTTCCATGACTAACCTCAAATACTATGATGAAGGCCAGTCGCGCTGCCAGGACGTGCCAGAACTGCAAAGTGAATTCATATGGAGTTGAACTCCATGGTGGGGCTCTGTAATCTCTGTACCTGTAAAGCAAAGAAAACGCCAGTAAGTTAGGCTGTGCTCAAAAACCTGAACACCGTGAAGAGCGCTCTAGTGTATCCCAGATCTGGCTAAAAGGAGAGAAACTGAAGTGAAAGTATGCTTCAAGAGGAGTTAAACAGAAAAGGAGAAGAGTAGCCCACAATACAGGCAAGTAAATAGGGCTACTTAAAAGATGGCACTTTTTGCTTCCAAAAATTCAGAGCAAACAATTTCTTTTGTTGTTACAAAGCTGACACCTTGGAGTGTCAAGTTCAAGTGTGTTGACTCTAAATTGGTTCTTGTCTTTGCTTCTAAGCATTTGAGATTCTCCAAACAAGGTTTGCATAAATGTAACAGGATTCTCTAACTTCATAGTCAATTCAAGCTAACTCTCAGTGTAAAACTAAATCTGAAACCAGAAGGAGCGCACTCATGCAATGTGGTATTTAATTTTTATGCTGAATTTCTTGTATTCATCTTGCATAACTGCTTGGGACCTCGACCTGGGTTAGAGCCACAATAAAAATTTTAATCGGGTATTTTAACCTCAGAATGCTTAACAAAACTGAAATTAGAATTTTTACTCTTCTTGGCAGCTGGGGAAACTTCAAAATGAAATAATTCATAGAGGTGTGAAAGATATGGCTTGTAAGAGTCCTGGAAAAACTCAGAACACAGGTTTCCAGTGTATTAGTATTGCGTCCGACCACACAGTGTTTGTACCTGAGACTTCCATGTTGAACAAACTAGAACTCCAATGCTTTTACAGGCAAAAAAGAAACTACTCTGCCACTAATTTAAACATTGACTTTCAACGTAATGTCTGTATTAACATCTACGCCTCTATTGCAAGAAGGGAGAGCATTGAAACATACCGGCAGTATCCTGAATATCCCATCCCAAGTTCGCTCAAATCAAATACTGATAAACTGCTGTTGACATATCCTTTTAAGCATCTGAAAGGAAAAGACATAGGGTCAGGACTTTCTTCATAAAGTGGTTATATAGCATAGATCCTGTATGTAAACATATTCTGCTATCACATACTGTGAGCATACTGTTCTATTTGCTTGTCAGGACAAAAGCAATTCTAAAATTTTAAGCAGAGAAGCAAAGTTGTATTGAAAGAAACAAATAACAACTGTTTCAGGGATAATACTGCTTAAAAATCTATTTTCAGTACTTTTCATGTTTTTACTTCTCATCTACCAGCAGATATAAACCCAAAAATGTTGCTATAGTGTTCTTCACTGTCTCCTACAATTACTGAACTTAGAAAGATGGATATAGAGGCAGAGAGGAGAATAATTTAACATCTTTGCAGAATCTGCCACCAATCATGCAGCATACACCTAAAAATGACAGGTTTTATGAGTTGAATCAAAGAAGAATTTTCACCATCAGTATGTGTTCATTTAACAGTGCATATATACCAAACAACCATCTTAAAGGCAACTATTTATTAGTATTAAAGACAGAAATTCCATAAATACATTGAATTATGACTGTAGGAGTGAAATTTTTGTCTGTTCCTGGAAAACCAGGAACATGTAAGACATCCCATCTTCTTGGAAACCTGTCTTGTAATTTAACAAAGAGCCTTCTGAAAGGCAAAGAACATTTAAAAAGAGATGCATCAGGAATCCTATTATACCTACTGTACCTCCTGGTTTGCCGTGACACCTCAAATTGCTACTGGCAAAAGAAGAAATAGGATTACATAGTTCTCTATTAAATGGGTAGTGCACATTAAGCACTAATGTTTTCCTGCTATTGTCTCTTTTCATCCTATCCTGCCTCATTCTTTTTACCCTTTAAAAAAGACACCACAGGAAGAGTAAATCTCTATTTTGAATCATCAGAGACAGAGCAATGAGGGAAGGAAGGACAGAACCCTGCGGTTTGGGCAGAGGAACAGTCTGTGAATGTAGTGGTACTGGCTTGCTGGACAAGCCTTGATGCTTTCACTCTTATCCTTCCTCCTGTGCAATAAAGAAGGTAAGCTGTGCTTGTGAGATGTGCTATAGTATTAGCAAAGTGATGCTTTGAGGTAATCCTGAGTCCCATATTAAAAAAAAACACACAACACACAACAAAAAACCCTCCAAAATCAGCCCCCCCCCAAACCACCTGTAGGGCACCGGTCTCCAAATGAAAGAGAAGACGTCCATTAATATTGTGATCTGTTTAGACCATGTAAAAGGTCACAACAGAGAGTGGAAAACGCAGACTGAGCACAGTGGACCCACAGTTCAGAGAGACTGGTAAGTGGAGAGAAGCGGAGGAAACCAGCCTGGTGGTGCAAAGATAGGCAGGATACCTTGCTTGAAGCTAAGACACACCGTACATGGAGCTAGGCTAAATAGTGTCCAGGCCAATCTTGCTGGAGCTTGCCTGCAAGCACTTCTGAAGAGAAGCAGGCGGAGAGAATTTACAGTGAACAAGGCTTAGGATAAAAAAGGGTTTGGGAGCACATATCTGTGGGAGCATGTATCTGCTGTGGGAGAAGACAGTCCAGAACTATTGCAAGAAAAGAAGAAAAGCTTATCTAGAGAAAGCCTGAAAACTGCTACGATGCGTATTGAACTTTATTATTTGCATTCAGAAGGGAAACATGATTTTCCACTTCTGTAACCATGGAGTTTGTTTGCAAACTCTCTGCAACAGCTGAGTTACTTGTACTTAACATCTGTGAAGGTTTGCACAGATGTAAAAGGTGAAATGTTACTGATACATATGTTAAGTATGTTAACACAGAAAGACAGTAGCAAAAGTGTACTTCCACTGAAATATACATATGTATATAAAAAATATCTTAATTACTTTTCTTGTCTGTATCCTTGATCTGTACAGGGACCGTATTTGTATGCATAGACAAAACGTGGAATGTAATCTGAAGTAATGGCAATAACAAAGGCATTGGTGATGACAGCCAGGACACCAATTCCTTCCAGAATCCCGTACCAGATACCTAGAAACAAGGGAAATGACAACAGCGTCATTAGGTTTTAACAGTCATATTAAGTCATATAAAATCATACCAGTGATATTAAAGTCATTATTAGTCATACAGGTTGCCTTTCTTATTGAGAGAGAGTTATTCAGTCAGAAAAGCTAGTTAAGATTAAGCCATGCCCCCACATTCCTGCCACCGCTGGCTCCACCTGAATGAAGTCTTACAGCAGGGCACACCCTGCTGAGAAGAAATAGCTAAGCAACAAAGGTATAACCATAATCTTTGGTTATAAAGGCCAAATACAAGATTTTGGAAAGAGATTTCTTATTTTTATTTAATTCAGTTTTAAACCAAAAGTGAATTTAGTCCTTATATTTAACTTTTAAATTCAACTGGTTTTGGATAGCATTTTAGACGTAGAGTTCCACAAATCAGAAGTCTAAAGTGCTATTTAGCCTGTTTTCAAAATTCCAACTATTATGATCCCTTATTGGAAACGGAAAGCAAGTTTGAGGAGTCCTCTTAGGTAAGCAACTGAGTACGCATTTATTGCTTAACAGGAGAGTTGTCCTTGAGATCTGTAGGTTACATTATCAATTTCACTCTTGATGCAGGAAATATTTCAAGGGTTAGGCTACATTAAAGAAGGAAACACAAAGAGATGGTACCTGACAGTGACAGTCATTAGGTTCTCTCACCTATATCTGTTGCTCTTGCAGGCATAGGTCTTCGCCACTGAGTGACAAACTTGTACGCATCCAACCTTATTTCTATGATATTGTTAAGCAACGCCAGGAGAGGTGCCAGTGGGAAGGCAGCAACAAAGATGGTGGTAAAGCCAAACTGTAAAACTAGACAGGCATTTCTATGATTAGAAATGGGAAATGCAAAAGATCTTTTAACGTACAACATAGTTCCAGTTTCTTAAGAAAACTGACGTCTTCCTGAATTTGCTCACCCATCTCTAAGTATTCGTCCATTAAACCATGGAGATTCATAGGCTGCAGATTCCAATCTTTTTCCCACTGAGGCAGAGAAATTTTATGCTCCATTAATTGCCCTCCTCTCTTCATTTTGCGTCGTGACCACCAATTCTGTAATAAACTTATTAGACAAACAGAGCATTATTGACTGTCCTTGCTCAGTAATTTACAATACTTGCTGGTATTGTTTTGAAGTAAGGGGGCCTATTTTGAATAGCGCCTGAATGTTTACTTAGGCATTTTCTGGAAATGTTCACAATATCATAAGATACAATTCAAAGAACTTCCACAAGTTCTCAATTCTGCATTATGATTTTGATTATGTATTTAATGTAGCATGTTAGGTATTGTACGCATAAGCTTTTCAGAATATGGAATTTGCTCGCATAGACTTTTTTGTAGGATCTACCTGTATGCCTAAATAAAAAAGAGAAAAGGAAAAAAAACATGCATAATGAGAACATTAAAAAAGTAAATAATGTTTTATTTTTAATCCTGTAAAAGACAAACCAAATAAGAAGAGCTCAGTAAGAACTCTATGACACTAGAATATCTTGACTAGTAGAATATGTCTACTATGCTTTGAACAAACATAAAGAGTGGGTAAGAGTCTCACAAATTAGTGTTATACAAACGAAAAATATTATCCAGTATCAACACAGGTGGCAATCAAAGGCTATTACTTGTTTCTAGATATTACTGAAAAGATACTGAAGATGGGAAACAATTTTTCGTATAAGTATTTATATTAACAGACTGCTATTTTTTCTGAAGCTAATTTAGAGTTTAGTTCTTGATCTCTCTTGTTACTGAAAGGCCTTAGTGGCAAACAATGGTTTTCTCAAAACAAAACACTGCTTTCTATAAAGGACTAAAAGCATGTTCCAAAATAAATTCTAGTCAGAGTGAAGATGCTGCTGGGCTGAGAAGACAGGAAGCCTGATACTTCAAGTAGGTTTGTTCTTTTCAGAAATTCACATCTCACAGCAATACAGTGCACTGCCCCTCATTTGCAGAATGATTGCACATTGTGAGCATAACCCTTTCTGACATATTTTCAAGGTTGAGACTTTGATTAAATTAATATTTGATGAGCAACCTTTTGCTTTTACTGAAAACATATTCTTCTAGTTTCAAGAGAGCTGTAAGACTCTTAGCCCATTGCTCTCTTCAGTAGCTGAACAGATCTGTTTGTATTACGGAAAATGAAATGACAATAAACAATTTAGATGGTTAACATATCCTGAGAAGCTTTATCTTAGAGCAGCAGTTAATGCTTCCCTTGGGAATAAATTTATAGCATGTAAGATGCAAAAAGTGGAAACATTCTGCAAACATGAGTTGTACTTGAAATAGTTATTTTGGCAAAAGTGGACTATTTATACTCTATGCTTCTTACAGCACGTAGGGGAGGAACGTAGACCCAGTTATGTATTTAACACCTGTATTTTTAAGTCTCAGAGCTAGTACTGAACACAAGCCTTGTGTAAGCACTAGTAACAAGTCCTCCTTACCCTTCAGGGAAGGTTGAAAATCAACACTGATGATTAGGTTTTGAGTGATAATGTGAAATACGTAAACTTGAACATGCTGAAGAATCCTTATTTTACGTGCTCACGAACATACACTTCCAGAGACCAGTATTTCAGCTGTTCATTGTCTTCATCAATTAATGATGATAATGAATTTTAATTAATGATTAATTTCTGCCCTCCACTCAAATGAAAAAAATATTTTTCCCTATCAGTGAATCATGCTAATATGTAATCACTGTTTGTAAAACAATTTTTCATATCTGAACTTACGGATAGCCTAGCTCCATGAAGTTGTTCCACATTTGTTTTAAAACCATAATAACTCCCATTTGCAAACACAGATCTATCAAGCAGCCACTAGGATGACACTGAAATGAAATGGAAAAGGATCAGAAGCTAAAATAACAGAATTTTTTATTTATAATTTATTTTATTATTCCTTTTTATTTGTTGACAGGGTGAATGAAAAATACCCAAATATGTTTGGTGAAAAGCACTAACCTCCAGAAATATTAAAAGAAATATTAACATAGATTTTAGTTGAACAACCTTTAGACATATTATTTCTTGGAGAACTGGATCATGCTTTTTTAGACCATGGAATACAAAGTTATGGCATTGTGCTCTGTGGTTACCAAGGTTCAACAGAACAATCCTGATTTTCAGAGATATGAGACAACTTCAGCATGGCTAGTAATATCAAGGGAGGTGCAATTCTAACACACTTTCAAGCTAAATTTTGAAAATACTATTTTTCTTCTTTTAAATCGGTATTTTTACACTGGCAGAAACTTAAGAAGCTGATAAAAAAGGCTGATGGTGTTATATTTATGTCTTCCATCCAAAAATTCCGCATACCCAGGAAATTCCAATCATATAGGACTTAGGAGTGCCTGTGAGGTAAGGGACTATCACTGTTTGCTCTTCCCAAAGAGAGGGGCAGAAAGAACTGCGTGCCTCATGAAGAGTCACTCAGAGCAGTGGAGAACGCATAAGGAAAAACACATCTCCTGTTTCCTATCCTTTGCTATAAATAAGAGTTTACTCTTCACTGCACTTAGATGGAATAATAAATCTTTCAAACTGAACATAATTCATGTCCTTCAGCCGTTTCCCTTTTACTCACGGAAATTTCACAAGAACACAAAATAGGATTGCTTACCTCTTCCAGTCTCCATCTGTTAAAAAGCTTGTTGTACTTTCCTGGGCGGCCTGCAAATCTGGAAAATAAGATTTCTGTTTCTCAACGGACATTCCAAGAACACCCTGTATCAGCAGTTGTTTCACAACATCCACTGAGCAAAGTCATGACATATAAACACATTAAATCACACCGGCTTAAAGCTGGTATCTGTAGGATATGGTAGTTTCAGAATGCAAACAAGGACCGTCATTTTGCAAGCTTTTATTATGTCCAGAATAAAAATCCTAGCTTCAGAGTTTTTAGACGTCAGATATCCAGACTCTCTAATCCACTCCTAAGAAGATAAGCCATTGCAATACATCGGAATTTACTGCAGCACAGGGATTCTGCTTGCCCACATGAAGTGTGCACTGGATTGCACTCTCAGACGTACAAGCATAAAATCACTTCCAAACCCAGCACATAATTAAATGCTTTTTACATATCTAACAGATTCTTATATAACAAACTGAATAAAAATTCTTAACGACTTCAGTGAAAGATATATATGAGAGACAAAATCCCCACGCCTGTTCCTATTAGACACAGAAGACACCAAGATACAAAGAAGTTTAGAAACTGTATGGCAAATGCATCACTGGATGCAACAAGCAGATATTACCACCAGTCTTTACTACAGGGTTTTTTCTTTCAAACAATCTTCAACTGAAATTATATTATAAAACTTTACAGAAGGTACTCTGAAATACTCTGTAGGTTCTGCAGGAAGGCTAAGTCTGAACATAGTGAAACTGAAGTGAAGATGAAGTGAGGTTAGGCCTGTCCAGTATCTCATGCTCTGAGCTAAAGATACACGCAGAAATTGGAGGCAGAATTTCTGCCTCCTTCTCTTGTGTACGACCTGCCAGACACTATTTACTATTTATAGAAATAGATCCTGGGAAATGTAACCAAAGGGGAATAAACAAGAAAAAAAAATGAGTAAAGCCTATTAGCGCAGGGCTAAATGCAGACCCACATTGAGGAAGTGGCTCTATTTTCAAAGGTTCTGAATTCTCGTTTAGTAGGAAAGTCACGTACATAGACCCACTTAAAAAGTAGACATTTTACTGTCTAGTTTCATGAGTAAAGATTTCAAGGGTCCAACCCTTACATACAGTTAAAAACATTAATTTTGCGTTATTGATTATCCTCAGAAACTGACTTGATGTAAATCTTCCAGTTCGAACTGTCAAGGTATTTTCTTCAAACCTATAAAATTAGCAAAGATTATGAGTTCTGTGCAAGTTTTCCTTTGAAGGCAGTTAGCAACGATAACTTACCTGCCAAGAAAAAATGCAATGTAAAAGATGGAGCTGTTCAAGTTGACAAACTGGAAGAGGAACATTTTCAAGGCAAAGCTATTTTCCCATTCAGATTCAGTTCTAGGATGCTCTGCGGAAAGACACAATATACATTATAGAAACGAAAATGAAATTGAGTTATGTCTAACTTTGCTCACACATCAATCAGCCAGCAGCCAGTTGGTTTCTCACCCAAGCATCTCACCTTCTAAATACTTCTGTAAGACCACTACTTCAGCCTCAAGACTTCCCTATCATAATGCTTGTGAAGCATTAAAGTGTGTATAATTCAATGAGGAAAGGATGGAGGTCCTTCTTTGATTTTTTTTTTTTTTTTAAATAAAGGTAGAAATGTGTAGTGGGGCTACAAGTATTCTGTCTGGGTCTGCACTGCCTTGGATGTTTTTCCTTATGGCTTATAGAAGACTATTTATGTCTGAATTAGAACTCGGTGATAATGATTAAAATTAATTTTTTTTGGGGGTACAAATTTCAAATTTCTTTGATGGATGTATCAGACTTGGAATATAGTACATTGATAAAAGTTTTAAAGCACATATAGGAGTTGGAAGTCTAAGCTTCCTGGATTTTTCAGTTAAAATTTGTACTACTTAATTACTTTGGTCTAATGATGACTAAATTAGGATGAAAACGTACAGGATAGTAGCTCTACATCCGGACACTTCCTCAAAAGTTAAGATGTCCTCCTTTTCTTTGACATAAAAAAAAGTGGAGTGAGCTGCCTAACTCAAACACCTGATGCTCCATCATGCTTAATTCAAGAAGCCTTGGGGTTTTTTTTTTAAATTCTTTCATATATTTTGGGAAAAATCAGCTTGTATACTTAAATGAAATCATTTTCTTTCCCATTGCCTGGTCTGTCACAATATGATCTATTTTAACAGTTAAACAGGAATACAAATCAGTGGGATCTGAAAAAATATTTTAATAATTTGAATAAATTGACTATACATTCCTAATCTTTCTAACATGTTCAACTGCCTGTTAGGCTGAAACACTATAAAGTTTGAGCATCTTTTTTAATGCATGCTCTTCAATACTTTAACCAGAAGAGGGAGCTGTTAAATTTAGCAGCGAGCTTGCTTTTAAACTATGACAAGATCGACCGCGTATTTCGACATGGGCTAAAAGAGAGCACGTAAAAAGAAACACTAAAAGGTAACATGTTCACATAGTAGGAGATCTTAAATGCTGTCCTTGCTTTCTTGTTTTCTATAAGCTAGAAAGCTTTACCTCTATGACTGAATCATGACTAGAGGCTTCAGTATAAATTTTTAATGTGACAGAATTAGAGCTACTTTAAAATTTATGACCTAGTTTTATCTTAACCCATTTTTTTCCATATGAAAGTTCAAATTAAAATTTTTTTAAAAAATAACAAAGCATTTGGGAAAAATGGAAAAAAAAAGGCTTAGCATTCTAAGAAAGAATAGGTTTTGACTTTTGTTCCATTATAAGATGACAGTTTTTTTCAATTTATACTACAAAACATAAAAAAGTAGAAATATCAGAATAAACTCCTTTCTTTTCTATTTTTTCCTTAGTGAAATAATCATATAATTTCTTTCTCTAATATTTCTCACTTGCTTAGGGAAATGCTAGAATCATACTATGCATACGTGAGGTTTTCAAAACCTTTTTTTATGGAAATATAAAGGTATATTCCACTAGTAAAGACGTACATACCTAAGTCTGTCAGGAGATAGGCAACCTTTTCATATACCTAAAACAGAAATAAAAGATGGTGTAAGTATAACACCTGTTGTGATATCAAATCCAGAATGAAAACAAGCATCGAAAGCATATGTGTTCTGTTGCCCTACAGCATCAAGGTATCTGGACAGAGAAGGGAGGGCGATATCCTAGCTACATGTGGATGTAGAGTTTCCTATAAAGACTTCATTGAACTACTATTGTCCTGTTGTCTTTATCCACGTAAATGTATGTATGTAT
>RSEF01000005.1:4957552-4985005 GCA_003993805.1 Himantopus leucocephalus
TATGTGCATACTGATGAGGATATCAGCCTCCCAGTGAAAGCTTCCTTATCTGTCTATATATTGATTATCACCTGTCTTTATTTTAAATGACACTTAGCCCAAGGTAGTTACCAATTCTGAAAAATATTTCCTTGAGTACTTACTATTAATAGCAAGTTATTTTCAATGGCTTTTCTGTGCTTGTTCACTTGAACGTACTTCTTATGACTTAGAATTATCATATCTAATAACAGAAATAGTGACAGCCTGTTTTGAAGAATGCTTTCTTATTGCAGTGAGCGCACAATCTCCTTAACAGAATTAAAAAACATTGTTTGCTGTGCTGTTATTCCTTTTTACATGTTTGTGCCCAAACAGGAATAGAAAAATGATAGATTTTATTGCAGTTGAAGGAATAAAGTTTATATCAATGTACATTGTGCTACCACAGCAAATGATTAAACCCGTGCTGTTACATGATAGGAAAATCTTAAACCAAAATTACGTATCACAGTGGTTCTAGGGCTATGCAACACTGATATCACAGCTGCATTTTAAATAAGAAAGGGAAGAATTCAAAGTTATCAATTAAAAAAAAGCAGAAAAAAAATTCTCAGCCAAGAAAATAATGTAGTTGCATTTAGATGAGAGATGTATTGTAAAAGGCAATGTAAAAAACAAAAATGCAAATGTAGAAAGCAGCAGTCTACCACTGTGACTTGGTGCCATAAGCAAAGATGTATAGTGACAAATTAAGTAGGCAGTGGAGAAAAACATCAACATAGTATTAGAAGAGGAAAAACCCCTGAAATACTAGCTTCAGGCACTGCTATGTGAATAAGCAAGAACATGTATGTATCTGATATACAGTCAAGTCAGTAACCTTGTAAAAATTACTCTTTTAAATTAATCCCTCCTTTAAAAGAACAGAAGACTTACAACATTGAGTGACATGATGATCATAAAATTGATACAGACTCCAGTGCCAGATGTTGCAAACTGCCAATACTTCTTGATGAAATACCACTTGAAAGAAGCAAACTGTTCCATGGCTACCAGACGATACACCACAACTGCAAACACTGCAGTGAGGACCAGTGAAATCTACAGGTAAGTATTTATGAATAGAGATATTAGAACAACATAAACCAAGTCTGAAATAATTTCCACTGAATTAATAAATTAATAAGCGTTTTAAAGATTGCCGGTTGTTTTGGTGAGCAGACTTTGAGAGAATGAAAACACTAGATTAATGAATTAAACCATTTCTTTACTGTTCTTTTACAATATAACTATATTACAATGTAACTCTAATACATCTGACAATCAGTTTTGCCTATATCATGTAAATCCACTAACCTTAATAAATGCGCTCATGACTTGCGTTACTATTTACATCAGAATAATATTAAAGGCTACAACAATTCCGGTATTATTAAACGTTACCATGAAGAATATTCCTGAGACAGACACCATCAGTCGACTGAGCTTATCAGGGAAAGGCTGAAAAGGTTCAGGTTTTCCTGTGATGGGATTTACTCTTTCCACTTGGGAATACTTAGCTTCAAACTGGGGGCGCAGCTCTTCCTGGAATGACAGGGTAGATTCCATTTTGTTGTACTACTTATTTCTACTTATATCAAAAATCAGACATATACATGCTATAAAGTAGGGAATTTATATTGATACAAATCCTTTTTTATACTGTTCCAACTCAAATATCCAAACAATTTGCTCTTTTGAAAATCCTTGGAAACAGTGCCAGAGACCAACAAAGAAAATAAACCATGAAAGCCTTCCCCACTATGTGAGGATATTAAAAGGATCACGGGTCATAAAACTGAATTAAACACTAGTTTCTCTGCAGAAATTGGTAAGAAAACTATAAATTAATGGCAGTTATGATGGTGCTTTTTGTGATATGAAACCATTTATTAAAAGCCACCTGCTTCTACCTATGCATCTAGGGAAAGCTATAAAACAAGTAATGATAAAGTCTCTATTGACTTAGACTGCAGTTGAATCACCAATATAGTTAAATTACAGCTATGTTCACTGGTGATTTATGAAGTAAAGTAATACAAGAATTTGATTAATGCTGATGCTGACAGCAGAATGTTAAAGGATAAGTTATGCCTCTCAGAAGGATATAAAATCTAGTTTCTGTCCCTTTGCTTGTCCTGGTCCTTTTTTTAAGCAGGATTAGGAACTTCCAGTATAAGAAACCATACAATTGAAAGGCATCTGTGCTGACATCAGTAGTAGCTCCTGTTCTCTGTATGTGCAGTATTCCCACTCAATTTTTCAAAGGATACTTTTAATAAAAGTAGAATTATATTTTGAATTATAATGCTGGTTGCGGAAGGCAAAGTATCCTTGTATAGCCTCAAGTATACTTATTTATTCTGCAACTAGTGCTATACATGCAAATATGGTCTGAATGGCAAATTCAGATTACTGACATACAATATGTACTGATATTTACACTTAAGTCATGCTGACAGCAAGATTTACAGGTTTACTTCTGTTCAGTCTTACCTCTTCATCTTCCCAGTCTATGAGGTCCCAGTCATAGGTTAGTACAGCTCTCCGTCTTTTCCAAAACTCTAGAAAGACTGTAGCTGTGGAAATCATCAACTGCATTTTAATTATGGAAAAGAAAGAAAAAAGTCCATGCAGATCTCAAGAAAAGCAGCAGTATGTAACACGATAATTGTCATTAGCCACCTTCTGGCTGTTTTCCCCATAGAATCTGAAAACTGTAAGTAACTTCAGGATAATCACTGTTAAAATTGGAACACTATTTTACAATGTTTCCCTAAGAAGAATGTTTTTTGCTGCCTGCTATACCTGTACAGAAATAGGTACCTGTTAACGTGAAACACTGCCATCCCTTTTAGATCATCATTTTCCTTTTTATTCAAAACATATATGGTTTTAAATCTGTCCTTGAAAAAACAAGTATATGCATACACAATGGTATCTATTAATAAAGAGCTGTATTTCATTCAGTTCGAATCAAGACAACCTCACTTCTTTCCCTGCTATACCAGCTTTATACTGGAGTAGCTTCACTACTAAAATATTTCTTTAAACAATTATTTCTAATCCACGTGTGAGATCATAACCAGATTCTCCATGTACTTAGTGGTTTTGGTAGGTCCTATAAAAATAATTACGACCAATAAATAACTCCAAGTTTCCCAAACATGACAGTTTGCCACTGAGGGTAAGACACATTCTTTTGGTGGGATTCCTGACAAAATGTGGGATTATCCAACTGTTCCCTGGAAAACAGTGTTTTCAAATAGGGAGTGAGAAAATTCTCTTCCTTCTGGCAAGCCAGCTGCTCAGAAGAAGGATTTCTAACTCAAACTGAATAGGATGGTCTCACATTTCTACCTTTTTCTATATTTCTGTATTATGTTTAACATCTTATTTGCTTTGTATCTATATTATGTATAGATATAATCATTTTTTATATATCTGATTTAACTGTAGACTGTATTAAACCACAACGACTAGAAGTTTGCAGAAGTTCACCATACCACTACCCATAATAATGGACGGATCAATGAAAGGAACTTATCCCTGAGTATTATTTCTAGGTAGTACGTTCCTTTATTCTACCAAGCATGGATCTTCACCATAGATTTCATTTAAGTTTCATATGCTCCTAACCAGAACAGCACACAGCTCTCCTATTTAAGCAGCAGTGGGGTTTGCACTTGAGTTATCTGAGGGTGAAACAACCTTTTCTCACTGTCATTGGAAGCGCTATCACAACCAGTTCAGCGCAAGACTCAGAAATGTTACAGAAGACACCACCTTGTAAGAGAAATCCCTTCCTGACATGCGAGGACTCAGGAGCAACGTCAGCCCATGCTATACGCAAAACAAACAATACTTTTCTTATGTGACGAAATAGGAAGGAGAAATACAACACATTCTGCCAAACACGGTGTTGGGGTGTTCCTCTGCGTGTCAGGCTGCTCTAGGAAGCACACCCAAGATACCCACTAGCCCTGCGCCAAAGGTGGTATGTCTGTAATTGCACAAATGACATAATGCACTTAATTCCACTCAAAGGTAATAGAAATTAAGGAAGCACCCCCGTTATCAGAAAAAAAATAATGAATTTTAAATCTCACTGACTTTAAATACCTGAGTCAGAGAAACTGAAACCAAGCAATGGAATTAAGTGGCTTTTTTTCCCCCGAGAAACATTACAGAAGAAAGAATACAGAAGGGTGGACTACTGAAGTACCTGCAACTTTTTTGGAATTGGAAGCATTTTAGCTTGTGTAACTATGCGTTGAAGTTTTGGAAATAAAATGAGGCAGTTGTGGTCTAGAAGTAGTATGAGACTGTGGACAAATGGTGTCCTCAGTTGAATATACACAAATCTTAAAACGCTATTTATTTCATTCTGCCTGTCCCCTAAGATCTGGCATAACTTGCTTATTCTTTAAATCAAGATCTGTCTCTAAGCTCAGGCTCTGGTACAGCATGAATATCAAGAAAAACATCCATCTAGAGGAAGCAGGTAAGGCCCAATCGTTAACTATACCTGCCACCTAAAGCACCTTTTCCAGACTCACCTGAGCTCTTAAAAAATGCTGCAATACTCTCTTTCACACAGTAGAATAGAATTCATGGTAATTTTGCAGTGCTACAAGGCTACTGAGAAAATAGTGTCAAAAGCTAGAAGTATATATAAAAAAAAAAAGCACGTTGGGAAAAAATTAATTCACAAAACTTCTCTTCTGGTGTAACCTTCTAGTCTTAATGACTGTGAAAAAACATCAGAATTTTAAAAGTCAAATATTTGTCCAGTTCTACAGAAAGCCTGGATCCTTCCTGGCTTGTCTTTGTTTGACTCTATCACCCTTCTAACGCCACCCGTCTCTGATTGCTCTCCCTGCAATGAAGCCCCTCCACTCCACTCCTTGTTGCTAGGCACTTCTTACTGACTCATCCCTTACCCCGATCTCCCAGCTCTGAAAATGCTAAGCCTTAACTTCTATCAGTTACTTCTGTAGAAAAACAAGACATACAATAGATGACTAATCCAACCGTTTGAACATCAAGACGAGAACATTCATGTTCTAACGTTGCTTTGACTTGGCAGTTTCTTTCTGCCTAATCCTGCTGCTCAAGACTTCTGGATAATTTACAGTTTAGAGGGTCACACACAAGCCTCCAGCTGCCTACAGGAAACATTATCTGGTGCCTCCTCCCCTGCTTTTTCCAGGGCACATTGCTTCCTATTGTACAGCTCCAATTGCCATTCTGAATTTTAAATCCCATAATATATGGTGTACTTCCTTTTTTTTTGTCCAGCATTTTGGTATAGACGTATTCATTTAGTGATTTGTTATTCAGTGCTCTGCAGTACAGTGTGCAGTTCTGCCCATTGTACACTTCCAAAAGTTTAATTCTTATTTAAGTTACCTTGTATTTACTGCCCTTACGCTGCCAGTACTCGCACTGATGAAGAACTAAAATCTCTAGGCATGTGCCTCAGGCGGTTCTTAACCTTTCAGAAGGCAAGTAGGGTGATGCTCGATGGTTAAGACAGACAGGAAAGATTGGTTGTGTGTTGTTACAGTGTTAACTATAGCAGAAGTTTGATGTTGTCAAGAAGAAGAAACGATGAACAACCACTGTTAAGTGCTATGGAAGGAAAGAAGAGCAGAGAAAGAAACACAAACAAAACCCCCGAGCACCCAACTATTATGTGAGCGCATCTCTTCCAAATGTTCTGTAAGAGTCACTGTGTCAAAAATAATGGCGTGTTTATTTCCTTAAAAATTTATGGCAAAGAGTATTTTCAGTAAGGAGCTAGGGCACTGTCTCCACTGCCTCTCCCCAGAGTTTGGCCATGGCCAGCCAGGCCCCTTCTGGACACTCTACTCAATTACCTCTTCAGTTTCATTCAGTCGGACTCCTTTACAGCAAAGCTATGCAATAAACACAGTCCTACAGATTTGGTACCACACCTACTACTGAGAACTGAAACTGCCGCTTAATAAATGCAGGCTACAGCTGAATGACGGCTTCATCTCATCTTCCACCCCTGGAGCACTCTGAACCACCCTCTCTCCATATGGCCACAGCTCCGAACCTGTTCACGCTCGGGCTCACCGCTGGAGGTTTTGTCCTCCAGGAAGAGCGGGCCAGCACTCAGCGCCAGCATCCCGCCACCACACTGCAGGTGCACCGCGCTTAGCCAAGAACTGAGTCACAAACACAGCAGCATCTTCCACTAGGCGTCAAGTCACTCAGGTAAACAGGTTTTGCTTTTCCTAAGAGATGAATGAAAGTGCTAACAAATAAAAGAGAGAGCGTGAGTGCACCTTCCCAAGCCCCACTCTGAGGCCGAGGGCAGCACTAGAGGGGTATGACTTTCACACCACAGAACTGCAGCCTATATATTTAAGGTCTTGCTATTTTCAAATATTATACATCTATTCAAATAACCTTCTGTTTTAAAAAACTAACAGAAAGGCTTCTCAGCTCCGTAATGCGTGCATGCTGGTGTGAAGTATACTGCTGGCCCTAGTATATCACTTGTCATTTGGTTGATGCTGCGTAAGATCCAAATTTGGACACAAATTCGTGGTGCTTGTTGTCAGATCTTGTGGTCAATCGGTTAGACGCATGTCCACCCAGACACAGCAATAAGTAGGAGCCGGAAGCTTGTTGATACTCACTGCAGAAAACCTCCTTTAGCAGAATGGTAGATTCCAAAGAAAACCAATCCCACAGTATCAGACTCTGTCCTCCCTCGTCTCCCAAACCGCCCCACCTCATGCCACGCAAATAATTTACTTCCCCAAAAGGGATATTAGAAAGGGTAGAACTTGATCCATTCCACAGAAAACCTTCTACTTGTCTGCTGCAATATTTTCATGAAAACACCATTAGTTGCTCCCATACAAACACCTCCTGTATATGCCATATCCTCAACACTTATCTCGAGGATAAGTTACGAAACACTATTTGCACTTGATTCCTTAAAAATCTGAAGTGGAAACAGACAACATCATCATGGCATTCCATTCAGTCGCATAATACTGAAACATTCCTGAGTTGCTCTTCACCACATACCAGCCTAGAATAAATATACATAAAGAATTAAAGAATTAAAAAAAAAAAATCACAGGTTTACTAGATCAGCATATTAAAAGTTATATATGACATGCCTGACTTCCTCATTCTTACTTTAATCCAGTATTGTTTATATAAAACCTAAAGTGAGGATTAAGAGTTGTCACATTCTGTATGCCTATCTGGTTATGTATTCCAAAGTAAAAAGTAATGACGTCTGATAAATTCAGAAAATTTGGATTTAGGTTATCTCAAATTATTGCAACTGTGAACATATTTGGAGATAGGATCAGACCCATTTCTAGCAGCATGTTTTTCTTAACAGAACTCGCTTTGCTGCTTTATTTTGTAGAAGACACGCCTTCTCCAGTTTTCATCTCACAAAGTATACCGTAGGAAACTCTGCAATAACAAAACCCTATCTTTTGTTAAATTAATAGTTGCATAGTACGTGGAACAATGGTTTCTACAGTTTACAGAAAACAGTCACCCTTCTGAAATACTAGTTGAAAGACTTTCAAAGGATTAGGCAATAAGCACTGCCTACCCACTTTACCATAAATACTGCAATTTCTGTGGACTCTGTAATGACAGAGCTGGGTCGTGACAGCAGCGAAGTCGGTCAGGCTGGTTCCCGGAGGCGCAGCGAAAGGCTGCCCCACCTCACCTCGCCCGCACGCCGCGTTCCCGACCGGTGTCACGCTGCCGCATTTATAGTACCTGCGCTCCCCTCTTCCCGCCAGACTAATTGCACTCGGGGTCAGAGCAGCATTTCAACAGGTTCTTGCATATTCTGTAGAGCTCAAAGGTAAGTCTGAGGTGATTTTTATGCTTATTAGTGCATCTGATTAATAATCTTTTATAGAGTGTTTGGGAAGCCAATCAGTGCTGTTGTAGCCAAGTTCGACTTAAGAATGTATTTCTGAGAAAATAATTGAACCCCACCCCGTTTTGCGATTCAAGCATTAAAGCAGAGAAGTAGGAGCCATAAACAACGACAGTACTTCACTCCAATTTATACTTTCCTTTACTGGTTATTTATGCCCCTTCTCAAGCAAGTATAGATTTTCTCAGAGTCAGTTCAGAGCCCATTTTAAATGCTGGGGGGGGTCGGTGGTGGTGAAGGGAAGTGTTCCATATACGCTACTTTATACCAAATTTCTGTGAGGAAAGGTATTGCTACATTGTTCTTGCTTTTGCTGAGTTTAGTTATACCGAAAATGAACAGGAAACACACACTTCGGAAGCTCGGTCAGCACACTTACACTTGACAGGTTGCTAGCCAGTAACAGAGGGGAAAAATTAAATTAATTATAGAATACAAGTCATAGTTATATTCATCTGCAATTCACTAAAAACTTACAAATTATTCTCTCAGTACAAAAATTAAAATACATTTAAGCCTGAAAATTTAATATTCATTGCTCATTAAATTTAGAAGTATCTCATCCTTGGAGGGCAATCCGAATTTTAGAGCGAAGAGCCACAGGAACAAAACCTCAATACATACCTGGGACCATCATTTGCTATTATTTCTTTCTGAATTCTAGAATATAAATTCTCTGTATCTTGCTTTATATTTGTTCCATCTATTTTTGGATCACCAATGTAAAGTTTAAAATAATCTGCTTGATGAGGCTTAAAAAGCATAGTTAAGTGTGAAAGCTCTGCAAATATGAACATTACTCCTGACCACAGGAAACAAAGAAGTGCCATTAATAATTTACTTATCGNATGAGGCTTAAAAAGCATAGTTAAGTGTGAAAGCTCTGCAAATACAAACGTTACACCTGACCACAGCAAACAACGAAGTGCCATTAATATTTTGCTTATCATGTCACTATTTACTATATAAATGAAAGTATTTTCTAATCACTACTGTAAGGGAGAGAAACAGTGCACTGTTCAATCTATTGACATGCAAAAAGAATGTCCTTCAAATTTACAGTTCTGAAGACTGTATTATCTACCCATGAGAAGAAGCTGAAATGATTATTTTCTTGACAGTTGCAGAGGTTTTGCAGACATTACACCTATCACCGGCAGGTGCTGGGTTGTGCTCAGGAAACACACGTTGCAATTACTTTGACACGCCAAAAATCTACTTTTCAATACATAATATACCACTAGATATACATTCATATGAAAATCACCATATAAAAATTTATTAGGACGTTTTTTTCTGCGTTGGCGGAAATATTCAGCGTAACTCTGAGCAGTTTAAGGAAAACACAAAGCCAGACGCACTATCAATGCAACCTTCATGGTGAAGCCCACAGGCGCAGGGGAGGTCGATTTGAATGGGACCAGGGCTTCACCCAGAGTGTAGGCGTGCAGATGTACATGTATGTACACCAGCAGCTTCATCTTGCACACTTTCTGCCGTAAAGCAAGTTTAATCTTTATTAATAACAGAATAACAAGGATTTTTGTAGCCTTTTTTCAATTTACTTCAATTAAAATAGAGAAGCCTGTATGATAAAGAACCACAGCATCCTCAACGTGGCTCTACCTACATTAGCATTTTAATCCACATCAATACAACTCTTACAGGGTGCTCAGTCAAAGGGGAGAGATTGCGGCAGGTTCAGAGCAAACCTCTCCACAAATGCGTGAAGAGTGGGTATCAAGTCCTCCGCACCTCTACAGATCTCTTGCAACTGGGCTACACATTTTCCAGTATAGACACAATCGGTGCGTACTCAGTCAGGTTCACACTGGAGGGCCACTTTTATGGGAAATTGCATTCATATCTTGGTGAATTTCTTCAACAGGGTTCACTACATCGCTTTATAAAGCCATATACCAAAGGAGAAATGTCAGCCTTCCCCTTTTCGGAGTTGGCTTTTATTTTCTACCCAGCTATCCTAGCTCTCATGAGATTTGACTCTAGCAGCACAGAAACAAATGCAGAGTGCAAAATCCACTGAAGTAACATGGTGGTGACCACCCTATGTAAAAAACTCATTTTTCATGCTAAAACAAGGTAGAGCTAATCTAGGTAACTGAACTGCAGTCTAATCCCCTACTGATGTCATTTCTACACACTTCAGGCTACGCCTACTGCGCTGATTTCCACCGAGCTGGTACTGAGTAATGCGAATACGAGTGAATCGAAAAGTGAGACTTATTTTTCTCACTAATAATCTGTTTATAGCTTCCCTAAACACACACTTGAGCTGCTAATTTGAAGTTTGGGACCTTTTGCAAGTTTTGGTTAATCTACAGCACTACTGTTTTACTGCAATGGCACTATTAAGCTCTATTGCATATTAAGCTCTAAAGGCAACGAGATTTTTGCAGAACTTCAGTGTTTTCCTAAACTGTATGAACATCAATGGTGCATTAATAAAAGAGTTAATTATTACACGCAAAAGGATTTCCAGGAAGCAATTCATCACAACCTGAGAACTAAGAGTACACAACCTTCAAAGTAAGGAGGTTTCTTCTCTGTGGTGCCCCAAGAAGAAGATTACAAAAGTAAGCCAATCAGAAAAAATGACAACAAATTTGTTCAGCACAGATATTGACTCCTTTGTACACTACTCTGCAAACGAAAATTACAGTTAAAGGGAACTGAGTGTAAGTTCCCTACATAGTTTAGTTACAGCAACGGGATAATAAGCAGTATGACTTTGTTCACTAATATGACTATACAAGGAAGGAAAGACCATGCCCCTAAATTAAAACAATAATACTGTTTTGATACCTCATTTTGATGAAATGAAAGCATGTGTTTGAAAGCTTCGAAATATACAAGGTTTTTTTCCTTTGCTGTTTTGCAGCTATTATTGGTACTACCAAATCAAAATTGGTACTACCAAATCAGATTGCACAACATTTCGTAGTCATCTGAAGGCCTATAATTCAAATTGTAAACATAATTGGAGCTGATAATTGAACTGCAAAGGGGTTTTCTTTGGCTTGCTTGTTTAGAGTCAGAGTGGTTATCCTTGGTTTGACCGATCTTCAATTAGAAGTCTTCTCTTTTGTTTTTTTGCTAAATAAGTTACAAATATTTTCCAAACATAGGTCCTTCCTGCCATGTAACTGACCTTAACTTGGGAAATAAGCACTGTGGAGAGGTGGAACATATGTTAATAAGCAGATTAAATGGCATTTTATAAATACACATGCATTTCAGGTAATGGTACATGATACCGCCTTCTAAACACTGAACACAGAAAACATGTAAGAACAGACCACAAAAGAAATAAGAATAAAGCCAAAATGAGATACAATGACATGATATTTAATTATCATGTACTTATTGATATAACATTACCCAGACCTGACTGCTATCTGTTACTGTACATGCACCTTCCATTGCTCTGATGGTGCTGCATACAAAGAAACTAACCTGGGGAAAATGCATAAATAAATGAAAAAAAAACCCCCAAACAAACGAACACAACAGCCCTCATCCTCTCCCCCCTAAAAAACCCTAAACAAAATACCCACAGGAAAAAGCATAAGACAGTACCAGGGGAGGATGAATACGAGAGAGTTACTTTTTCCATGTGTATATCTCCTTTCTTCAGGTGGTAAACACCCACATACATGGACACCTAACTAATTAACGATGCTGAAGATGTAACTTATTATACTTTTTATTGTGCTGTTACATGAGAGGTTATGTGTGGGAGTTAAAAACTGCATGATCTCAACCTGTCTCATACGTAGAAAAAACACACTCACCCTGCCAAAACCCCACGGATGTACTGAACAGCATAACTTCTACCATCAAGTGACTTCAAGATGAGTTTTTCTCATCCCTCTCAATCTAACATTTGAAAAATTAATGCATAATATCCAGCTTCCAGTTTCCTACAGGAAAAGAATTTTCCACACAAATTCAGCATCATCCATAATCCCTGGACTGAATTAGTTTTCAATTTGCTCCTGGCAGCATTCATATGACCCTCATTGCTCAGGGTCACAAAACGTTATCCATCAACTTTCAGGGCTAATTGTAACAATTATATTTCTTCGCAACGGAGCATAACTCTTTAGCGTGCTCTTGGAGTTGCTCCCTGCCCAGAAAACATTGCCTCCAGCATGCCATTCAAGTATGTATCATTACCTCATTTTATAGCAAAGTGGTTTTGAATTATTCCCCTCTGAGTATGAGGCCTGGTTAGAGAAACATGGAACTTTCTTGTGCAAAAACCTTTTGTTGATCATCAGTATTGTATTAGGTCATTCTTTAAGTAACTAACACTCAGGAATGTAAAGTTTTCAGCATCAACATATGACAAACTACTGAGACTTCTATAGTATAACAAACACCAAGATTTTACCAGCTTTTTTGAGTCTTAACTGAGTAGCTTTTTGTTTTTTTTGCAAAATGAAATAATAGACAAAAGTGAATTTCTTTCAGGTTCTCTATATAACGAAACAAACTTTGAAGTCAACACCATGCAACCCTCCTGTGGAATGATTTTCATTTTTCTGCTTGTAAGGCTGCAATGGAACAAATGCAATACTGAGGGCACAAAAGCGAATGAAACAAATAATGGAAATAGCTCAGTTACAGCTAACAATCAGTCTATAGCGCAACCACCTTCACACAGATTCGTTCTGCCTACAAATGCTTCTACTATCAGCCGTGCTGCACCAACAACTGCCAGTGTCCAAGAAACTGTAACCGAAAGAACAGAGATGAGCAGTTGGCCAAACAGCACACCCCCGAGGTCCGCTGATGTCACCACTTCATCTTCAAATGTCACTATGGCATCAAAAGGTGGAATAGCTAACTCTGCCACAAACTTCAGCAGAATCCCAACGTCTCTAGCAACATTTACAACAACGGGTGACTTTTCTGGAGTGACCAGAAGTGCTGCAGCTGCTTCTACCTCCACAGCAACACCAAGTAACTCCACAGTCACCTATAGCACCCCTTCGGCTGCGGCGCTCCCCAGTGATAACGCTTCCACCAACCCTACCGCATTGTTCCCCACCAGTGTCACTCTGACGTCACCCACGATGAAGGATAGTCCTACACCAAACTTCAACCCCATTCAGCAGACAACAGTGCTAAATCATAATTTTAGTAACCCTTCTACTGCATCACCTAATTCAAAAGATGCCAATGAAGGTAAGTATCTAACTCAACTCCAACTGGTTTAATAAAATCATCATACTGAAATCAAACCTTTTTTTTGATTGAACAGGAGACTTTGTAAGACGTGTGAATGAATAGGTGACCTAGTACAGACTAAAACAAACACTCACCCAAAATAAAAAATATTTTTAAAAATTATTTGCTGTTTACTTGTTTGTTTAACGCTCCCAAGAGTGGGGGAACCCAATGACAGGTACTGCCCATTCACACTGCAGTGGACCTACAAAGCAGTTGTGTAGAAATAACATTTTAAATGTGGGACACGTCGACTTATTTAAGTTCAGAAACTTTTGTGACCAAAGATGACTTCTTATAAATACTTCAAAAGGAATTACTCATTATGCATTTAATTATCAAGTTGAGTATGCGTGGGAAAACAATGGAGCATAAAACTGTCATGGCACTTTTCTATCCTGCTGCTCTGAATCAGGTCTTCAGTAAAAGAAAAGGCAAGATTAGAAGACAGTAATTTTTTTCCATTAATTAGCTTTCAAGCTTTTAACACAGGACTGAAAGGCTTATCCATCATATCCAGTAGAGTACAGTTTGTACTAAGAACTGAAGGAGCATCAGATGTTTCCCATCATAGTTCTAATAATTGCAATGTACCCCATTTTTAGGAAACACAACTGAAAAGGAAAGGGGGTGGGAGAGCAAGTTCAGTTCCAAGAAAATCAGAAAACTTTGAAGAAAAGTTTTAAGAAATCTGAGGAAAACCCTGGAGGAACATAGTTATTCTGCTAACTGAACAGGTGCAGAAAGCATTATGGGATTTCTTAACTTGCATACTCAAAAATTGGCACGCTAAAACTTAATCCCTTTAAATTCAGATGCCGCAACTTTAACCACTGGCTTAACAAATAATTGCATCCAAAGAGCTATTACTGCTTATTTCTTTAAATAAAAGGATAGTGGTTGATTCTGTAATTAAACCTGGAACCTTATTTTTTTTTGCCTAAAAACTCCTTTAGCTTTCTGGTTTTTTTAAACCTCAGTTATTCCCTTTGAAGTCACGGATGGAGATACCTATTTTCTTTTACAAAGGCAGAGAGTTTCTGCAGAGAGGCTGGTTTAGTCACAGTCTGCAAAGTGTTGCAGATCCACGGTGAAAAGTCTTATTCCACAAAGCCCTTGACTGCTATAAAGTGAGTGAAGTATCTGATCTTACAGATTTATTATTCTCATTCAATTGTCTCTTCTTTCTTTCTCTCCTAGAGAAAACCAACAAAGGAGGAGTAATAGCTGGTGTCATTGTAGGAGCCATTTTGGGATCTATATTAATTGGTCTGATTGGATATTTTATATGCGGTAAGAAAAGGTCTGAGTCATTTTCCCACAGACGGCTTTATGATGATACAAGTAATGACCCAGGTAAGGAATGGCACAAGTGTTTTGCACAAGAACTTTTTTTTTGTATTTCTGCGCAGACCTGTTTAAATAGTCTGGTCTTACTGAATTATTAGGAATTATGTCATCAACTCCAGTCAAACTAGTTTTCAACTGACAGTACTTTATTTTTTTTAAATTTTAGCTCAACCAATTCTCCACTGAACTCTAAGTGTCCCCCCTACCATTTATTTTGTTAAGCTCTGAAATATCAGGAAATATCTTATCTAGTATCAGTGAACCTCTGTTCAAAGAATTGCAGGAGAGTTCAAAACTATAGCTCAAAAGCTCTCCCAAACTTTGATTAGCTGAAAAAGGCTGGACTCCTCACTCATCCAACTTCAACGACAGAGTGAGGGATGAAGCTGTATCTGGTTTTAGGAGTAAAAATATTTTTAAGAGGTTTAAAAAGAAGATTGCTTTTGTCTTCTCCATGAATATGTATAAACTTGTATTAAAGTGTAATCACACAGTGTCCAAACATTTGTATCATGTTCCTGGACTTTATTTTTAAATGTTTAAACAAACACTGAGAGGCTAAACACACTTTTTTTCTCATATAAAATCAAATCAAAATAAAACTTTGGCAATAGGCCTTTTCTGGCTTAAATGCAAGAGCTGAAAGCTGCCAGAATGTCAGATTAGGAACTAGCTTTGAAAGTCGACCACCCATGTAGTCCTGAACGGGCGTTACATGTGTTATCCTGAGAAGATGGTGAGTCAGGGCCTTCATTCTTTTGCTCACCTCTATGTAAAAAAAGAGGTTAACTGGATTTAGCTGTGACGGACTGCTGAACTACACTGTGAGGTACCAGCATATGGGGATAAGAATCTTTCAAGGAATACATAAAAAATAATCACATTATCCTTTCAGTTCTCCACTTAGACAACTCACTTGGACCATACGATACGAGTTTTGCACGTGTGTCAGATGACAAAACCAGCACAGCAGACAACGCAGAGCGAGACAACGCAGGGAGCCCCTCCGATGGCATTCCTATGGCTGACATGACACCATCCCACCTTTCACCATAATGTTTGCCTGAAATTATACTCTCACCTGTTATCTACACGCTTTCATTTTTTTCCAAAATGATCTGGCAGCTGTTATCTTAGAGCCACTACTGTGCAAACCAAAAAAGCAAAGGAAAAATCACAAGCTACACTGATATGCAACAGGCAGGGCCCAATAGCAGAGTATCACACTTCTTTGTAGTTAAATGATCAACTTACGGTTTTCCTGGAAGCTTACTGTACTTGCTTTCTTAGGAATAATACAGACAAATAGCACCCAAGTCAAATTCTGCCTCGTGTAACTTTGGTCAAGAATGCAGACATTGTAACAGCACAAAATTTGACTAGGGTTGCAATGATATTTTAGGATCAATACAAAAAAAAAGTCCCACGTTTAACAACCTTGAGGTGAAACTATTCTGTCCAAATATAATTACTATCTGATAAATGACTCAGGGCGTTATTTTCCCCACTCTACATTTGTACTTTCCTCAGTGAATCTGACAAAAATAATTAGATTCACTTGGATTACTCAGAGGCTAAAGTTTCCTGGGGAGAATGGAACTACTGAGCAAGATGGACTACATTTAACCTTTGACTACGATGACACAGAGTTAAAATCGAATGGGAAAAAAGAAGACAAGCTTCTACTCCTCTGTCAAACTGATCTGTTGTTTGCATTGCAGGCTAGATCTGTAGAAACAATGTAAAAGGTTTTGGTACGGGTTAGATAGATGAAATACTTAACATGAAAGGAAATGAAATATCTCTGCCATGTATACAGATATCCTAAAAAGCATGGTCCGGTTTTGTGCAGCTAAAGAGTAAAATTAATACAGTATAATGCAAATAATTGCATAGTTTATCTGTTTGCAGTAGCCAGACATACCTAAACAGAAAGAACATGAAAAAGACATAGCTGTAAAGGCACAGAATAAACAAAGTGCAGAGGAAATAGCTACTCACATGGGATACGTGCTTGTTGCTATGACTCTGTTAAAATGCTTGCTTTAGTGTGGAGACTGTGAATCACGTCGATGGAGTTATCTCACTAACTGATGGTGAATGTTGCAATGAGGGTTCATTCAATATGTAAATTACATGCACACACACACCAGAGAAAAACAATGGCAGTCACGCTGCAGATGAGTAAAACAGGTATTTATTTCAAAGTATTTAAAAGATTAAAGAATTGAGCGCATACGTGAAGTGTTGCCATTCCTACAGGGGTCAGTCATGAAATCAGCACACTTCCCATCAAAACCAGAACCTGATTTCTAACGTTGTATCCAGAGCGTTGCATGGCAGACTGAAAATCTGAGACACATTCACCTGTATTAGTCGAGCCTATCACTCTGCTGCTTGAAATTAAGAAAAATGTAATGTTCAGCTGTCACCTTCCTTAGCACATATTATGCCATCTTAAGCATATATGCAAAATTCCTCCTTACACTTGTACCTTGGCCTCAGCTGAAAATGGAAAGAGATCTCTCTAAGGAGAACTCAAACACAGAGATGAAGGGATGCTAAGAAGCTCCCAGCGCTGTCTACATTGGTAACCATATAACCAAGTACAACGTATTTTAGGAATTTAGGAAACCAATTATTAGTAATTGCAAGGCTGTAACAGCAAGATTAGGAGCCAAGGAAGAAATATCACTGAGGCAAGCAATCCAAGCGTGCCCTTCAGTCATATTTATATCATCTTAATTTTTAAGAATCTAATTATGATTTTTGTATGTATGTGCATGTGCTCATGTTGTCTATGTACCTCTTTGATGTTTTGCTGTTGTTTGTATATTGTTTTTTGTTTTTACCAGGCCAGCCTCCAAAATTTGTGACACTTGTTTATCCTTCACTTTAAGTTAGAATCATGAATACTTACTCACACATATTACGTAAATAAAGCTGCTGTGTGCCATTTGACTCTATTTAAAATTGTAAAACTCTGGCTTGAATTCAGACAGTTGTATGTATGTGAACTGGTGTTGTTTTCTCAGGATTTACATAGACAAACATTAATTATCTCTTGTTTTAATACCAGTCTTCCCTACTTTCCAGCAACAAAATACTATTAGCTTCAGTGAAAGCTAATTCCATCAAGCATTTCATGCTGGAACCATTACATCTCTCTTGCATGTCACTATTACACTGACCTCCTAAGAGAGGCAAGACTGTTCTTGTTAACTCCTGTTCAACAGTGGCCTCTGCTTGGCTTCATGCCTCATGACATGTGTGCGATGTCAGAGGGAAAGTATTGAGATATTCAGACTGATAATTTGAATATAAATAGTTAAATTGCTGTAAGCACTTTTCAAATCTTTCCTATACTTCCCTCTAATTAGCTCCCACAGAACCATTCTCATTTATTCTATAAGATTTCTCTACAAGACATTATTTTTATACTGACTCCAGATCAGTAAATTAACCTACATCTTTGCCTCTGAAAAGACTTCTGTCTGCACGATATAAAATTCAAGCTGAAAGATACTTAAGATGCTAAAGACAGTCATTACATTAATGATAAAAGGTATTATTTTCACCCACTACTAGCACAGAAATTGAGGTTGATGAAAACAGGAAAAGTTTGTGCGAAAAAATCATAATCCTTCTTTAAATTTTATCAAGAGCTATAATCTCCCTTTACCCAGTAATCATATAAAAAGGTCAGGTGAACTAAAAGTACAAAACCAATACAGATGTACTTACCCCAAATTGCCATGAAAATAGCAAAGAAGACAGTCCCTCCATTATCAAACAAATGTGTGACCTGAATAAAAAATAAATACATCAGGCACAAATAACACTGCTGTATTATCTTTTGCCCCAAAGAATCCCAGAGTATGCAACTGGTGGCAGAAACTAAAAGCTAAACATTCTACTAAGAAGTCCCACTTCCACGTTTCTTTTACCAAGCTTTGTCCCGCTCTGTCTTTCAGAATAACTTGAAGTCTGGTTTTCCAGACTGTCACTTCATGCATTCTCCAGTCTATTTGTTTCATAGACACTAAGAGCTGCTCTGTCCGTGTCTGGACAGGCTAAAAATTCCTCCAGAGTTCTACTCATATGCTGGGTCAAATTTAACCTCAACATTTTATATTTTAAGGTTTTTATAAGCTTAAATAACTTCTGTATTTTCACTTTTCCTCCTCTGTACATTACTCAGTTAATGTCTCTTTTGATTCCATTTTCTTCTTCTCCCAAGCTATCTTGCAATTTCTCTGCAGGTAAGAATAGTATATATACCTTTTTATCCAGACATCTCAGCCTCTCAAATTGTTGTTGACGTATAATCCTTCTTAAAAGGCTAGTGCCCCTAAACTCCCACAAACATTAAATAAATTCTAAATACCACCCACCCCCAAACCACAATTCTAAACCGTGCGCTTAATTTCACCTCATGAATGCTCTCTTTTTTGTTGGCTATATCCCTTATCTTACCGTTTGTTACAAGATTTTTTGGGCAGAATAGATATTCTGCTGTAAAGTCCAAGGCTTACCAATGGAAAGTAAGTAGTAATTAATTTTTGCATGCCTACAGATCACTCTAAGCATCTGAGCGGGTGAATTTGATGCCTCACTTATTATGAAAGCATCACAGTTTATATTACAAAAATCCAGAACTTGAAACAGTATTTAGGAAGCTGAAGTTAAGATCAACGTACTTTGAATAGATTTGAAGTTGCCAATTTACAGCAATCAATTTATCCAGGGATAATGGGCCTACATTCCTTCTAGTGAAAGGTAGTTTATGATGTTTCTGAGCATTAGTAAGCAAAGTGCAGACTTCAAATTCTTATTTGAAAAAAAAAAAAAGGCACAAATCATTATAAGATAATACAGCAAACTAACTTGTCATCAACAGGCGTAGGTAAGAAGGATCTGAAGAGAGAGGAAATAAAATATTCTTGAAAAGACTTTACTTTCATTGGTGTTGACTCTCTCGATGACTTAAGGACCAATTTTTAAGCTTTTGTCATGAAAAGAAAGCCATCCTTATGCCAAAGGAAGGGCGCAGGAAACCAGACTCGGTTTTGCCGTGCTGTGACCTTCTCTTACATCTGAAGTTACTCTGGCCAGCAGGAATGTTCTGTACAGGAGGTGTGCCTGATGCTGGGGCTGACAGCCCGCCTGGGGCAGGTGACCCAACCCCCTCCTGCGAGAGCTGCCTGCTGCAAGGACAACTCATCCTGCTGACAGATTTTCATTCTTCCAGAGACGGCTGGCATTATTGCTTCTGCCTCGCAAATTAGGAAAACTAACTCAGGAAAGCAGAAAATGATAATAGAAACTGTTGCTATTTTATTTCTTATTGAGTAAAATGATTATAATATTGTGAGAATTTAAATTAAAAACATATATTTTATCTGTACGACAGTTCTTTTCTTCTTTTCTAAGATTCTGAAATGGGAATCAACTATTTGGCACTGGATATCAATAAATCCAGTATGTTCCCTTCATGAATCACACACTGCGATCGATTGTACATACAAAAACTTCTTTTGCTTTGTTTTTCTTTTGCTTCCATAAAGGAAAACCCAAACATAATGGGTATGAGACTGAAAATGTGAGAGGTGAACAAAAGCAGTGCAATAAACCTGATGAACATTTTCAGTTTGAACATAGATGTGTGTGAGGATATGATTTTGGATATTCTGCTCAGGAAAGAGTGCATCTTTCCAAGGAAATACAAAATGAATCAAACAAATAAATGAACCCAACCCAGCAGAAATAGTGTTGCTAAAAGGAGAAAATGCACCTTCTAACCTAGCTTTCTCTTTATAAACAGTGTCTGGGCTATAGTCATTCAGCACCACACTCAGAATGAAGATTTGACTGTTTTAAAGGTTAAGTGCACAGTCTGAGACTCCGTGTTGACCAGAGGCCTCTAAGCAGACCTGGTGCTAGTCCGTCAGCATACCTGACTGATGTTGTTGTCATCATAAAAGACTTCAGGCACTTCAAATCCACCCTCAATCAACACCCTGCCCCGGGGCCCAAGGACAAGGTGTGCTGGGCGCAGGACCAGCCCAGAGCGCACCACGCTAATCACCCACGGATCAAAGAGTCCATGTAACGCGGATGAGAATGACAGCTTGGGGATTCGGCAATTCAGAATACAGCTCAGGTATTACATGCCTTTCCGTTAAATTATAAACTTCGCCTCAGTGTGGCATTTTTAAATGGAGATGGAATAAAGAGGGAGGGGATGAAAGAAGTGGGCAGTAACAAGAAGGAAAAAGGCACCTTTTGTATTTTGTCTCCAGCTTTACAAAAAACTTGGCAGAAAAAACATTTGAAGTATATGATTTTTCCAGCATTAGTTTGTTCTGTCTGAAGTGCTCCTCTAAAGGGAAACTTGGCAGATATATAACGAACAGCAGTTTTAATAACATGAAATATGAGCACAAGGCCTTACATAAATGTGGCAGGTCCCATGACAGAAGCAGGTTTGGGGAGATAAACTTCACTCAAAGGAACTCACTTTTCTTTGTTAACTCAATGCTTATGTACTCATATACACTGAGCTACTTGAACGGGTAAGGATTAAAACACTTATTCCAGAATAAGGGTGCCTGTGCCCGGAATGAATCCGCAGTAGCTTCCCTTGCATACCAGCTCTTCGGTTGTGTGTGACCGCTTCCCTTCCCTTGGTTGTGTTCAAGGAAGACAGAGAAATAAGTTATGTTCCCACAACAACAAAAACAGAGGGAAATGCTGACGAGCTCCATCTCAGGAACAAGAAAGCAAGCAGGAAACGCCAGTTTCTTTTCCCACAGAGCAGATCTGATGCCTTATTTTTAAATATGTTAGTTCCACTTACTTATATTACTAATGGTGCTTCAGAAAGTACACAGGAACATTTGATTTGAAATCAGATTGCAGCTTTCTAACATTACAGATTGTTTTCATTCACTAATTCGGGAGCAGACACAGTGGCAGTGCTGAGACATGTTTGGGTATGTGCTGCTCAACTTGAGCAACACGGTGGCACCCAGCAGGATCACAACCCCTGCTGCGAACCAGCAAAAGGGTAACGAGGGAAGCTGCAGTGACCTTTTCTTTAGAGACAACACGGTGAGTGAAGGCACTGCAGTTACAATCTCAGAGTTATAAAAAGCATCATTAAGCCTTTTTTTTTTCCCCCTTTTTCTTTGCAATTCAAGTGCCCAGATGGTAATCCTATTTCTTCCCAAAGAGAAGTCTCTCTCTTCTCCACTTGGGGGAGATCCAGAACAGACAAATCCTGAAAGGAGACAACTTTTAGTTGTTTTCTGTGTTCCAATCTAAAGTTGATCAGTTTTTCAGAGCAAAAGCCTTGGCAGGAAAAGGCGGGAGCTTACATGAATTTCCATAATATTTGCAGACATCAGAAAAGGGTGCCTGCGAAGATGGAATATGAGTGGTTACTGCTTGTCTTCCCTGGCTGTCATTTAAGTTTGTTTCAAGGGTACTGGTTTCAAAATACATGGAAGTATGGATGGGCTGTCACATTTTTTCTGCTACAATTAATTTTTCACAATTATTAAAATGTAAAATTTGCATAATTTAAGCACAGATGTTAGTGTAAATATAAATAAGACAAAACCTGCTTCTTATTAACTGGGGATGTTTAAATAACAGGACCTAAAGTTAAGGGGATGCCACAATGCCAAATGTTTTACTCAGCATTGGTCCTATCTATACAAAATTTCAAAATCTAACACAAAAATTGATTTTCTCTTTCACATTGCTGCAGTGTTGTTGTAATGCCATGGCCCAGAGACAATCACATTTTATAAATACAAGCTTCTGAGCAAGATTTATCTCATGGGCTAAAGAATTCCAAGAAAAATGCCAAGGCTGCTTTTCCAGCATTATGAACATACCACACATCAAAATATATTGCTCACTTGAAAACACTACACGTATACAGAAGTACTTGTGATTATTTAAGTTTGAATGATAGCTTCTTGTAGCAAAATATTTAGTTGTGTAAAATCTTTGCAGACAGAGCAAAGCACATTACAGGCACATTATGCTAGAGAATTCCTTTAGGAGGAGCAGAAATCCAATTACAAAGTAAGCAAGGGAAACAGAGTAAAAAGTTAATTATAGAAAAAAGGTAAAACCTTCCGAGAAAAGTTTTGTTACTCAGGGGACTTTATAAATTGATGAAAATAATAAAGATTTAGGAAGGAAATGCTCACAGAAAGTAAAACAAGTTTCAGAAAAATCGGTGATCATTTCAGAGCATTCCCTTATTAGAAACATGAATTACAAAGGCTGAAAAAAACTCTGTAGAGAAACAACATGTTTTGCAGGAATCTTTGCGGAAACATGGGCAGCCAGTACACAATGAAAGTGGATCTTTAGACAAAAATTATCTTGATAGCAATAAGACAATAATTACCTTGGCGTATATGCAGCTTTCATTGAGTTTTTGTAGCGTGCAATTACGTTCACACATAGGGCACATGATGGTTTCATTTGCCTCGCAGATCTCTTTGCTTTAGTATGAGACAGGAAAATAAAGGTTATAAAAAAGCTTTTAGCATTGTTCAGAATTTCTGAGGTTATGCCGTTTGTTGTTAACAGCATGCCTATACCACAAAACTGGCTCAATAAAATGAATTAAAAGTGACTGTTTGGCTTGAAAAGCCTAATCCCAAATCAGCAACCTGAAAACTATGGGCCCTAGAGTAGCGTGCAATATTTTTGGGCATCATGCTACACTTCTCACACTTGTGAATATCCCATTCTCTCCCAAATATCACAAACAGAAGAACGAAACATTGTTCACTGCCTTCCAACCTCTTTACTGCATATTTTTCTAAGCGATGTAGGAGATACCAAATGTTAAAAGAATGGACATCACTGATATAACTACAGCGATTTCAGTCAACTTATCCCAGTTTACATCAGCTGAAGGTCTGTTCTACAGCATGACCGCACACGTACTTAGATCAGTCGGTCACATGTAAAAAAATCCATGGACAGGGATTTGTGGCAGTAGTATTTCAAGCCTTTGCATTTTTATTTCCTATAGAACTTATGTATAGGGCTAATAATAAACCAGTTTAATATCCTGACTTTGGTGGAGAAACATCTTCAAATCACATTCTACTGAATAAAGATCCTAAGATTCGGGAAGATGAAGTCACTGCCTTCATTGGGGCCATTCACATTCAAAATGTAGTACATAATTAAGTGTCTTGACTAAGGCAAAACTGAATTACAAGAAGTGCAAAAATGAATTTTAAGGCAAATTTTAACTGCAGTGAGTAAGCTTCCCAAAGAACCTCAGCAATCACATTTCCCTATCCTTTAGCAATGTTGACATGCCTGAAATGATCCTATGACACACTAGGAGAGCAGCAGCATAAACAAATGCCAGGAAATCTCTACTGATTTGTTTTAATAAACATTACGCTTTCAATCTCCTCCTTATAAAAACTGAATTTACAGTTCTAATGCTGTATGGAAGATTATGCTTATTTTCAAATGACTGCATCTATTAAATCCTGTCTGACATAACACTAAATAGAAATTAAAGATGCTGGTTGCCCAGATGCCACTTTTGTAATTTTCGGTCACATTTCACATAACATCAGAATCACTAATTCATTGAACCCCTACAACATAATGTGAACCTGACAAAGAAATTGTCCTAAGTAACCCTTGAGCCAGAATGAGCACAGCCAGTCATTTCAGAGTTGCACTGTAACAGAAATCTTATAGCGTGTCACATCAGAGAATTTTCTTCCTTGCATTTTCATTCACAAGATTAAGCACAGAAAATCGTATTTCAACAATATGTTATAATGTTTTGGCAATAATACAAACTGTTGTCAAATATAAATGTTAGATTTTCTGTATTATGTATCCCGACTTAAAGTCTTGATTTGTTTTTAATAACATATGAAGTTTCACAAAATTATACTGGCAGTGATAGGTCACATGCTTTAGTACCACTCTGCAAAGGCAATAACATTTGCTACGCAAGTGTTTGTGACAGGTGCTACGTTAACTGTTATTGCAACTCAAATCTTCAGTATAACAGAGCGAAATAAGCTTCTTTGTACTGTCCTCACTTACACATCTGAAATCTGACTACAGCACAAGGTGCAAAGACACCTCAAGCTATGCTGTGCTCGTGTCTGGCCTTTCTGTTTGACTGACAACAAAAGGACAACTTAAAACAGTGCTAATTAATTATACGCATAAACCCATCAAAACCAAACTCTTTAAAAATATTATTTATTTCTATACAGACTCATCAACATCTAATAGCTTGACATCTAACGTGAGAATAAAGATAGGCGATAGATATGGCACACAATTTGTTGAAAGAAAAGAACCCAAATGAAGGGACTGCTGCAGCATTATTTAAGCCCTTCCATTTGACTACCACTTCACATTTTCCCCCGTTTAGCTCAGGAAGGGCAAATGGATCATAATATATTTAAAAGTGTATGAAACAAGAAATACAAATCCGTGTTCTGAATTTTTGTTTCTGCATGTCTGAGCCCTATAAATATAATCCAAATATGCTGGAAGCGACTATGGAGTTTCTTCAACAGAGATTCTCTGGAGTTTTTCTCTTGGTTACCTTCATCTCACCACTGAATCCTGCAATGAGCTGCCGACACTGTAATCTCAGTACCCTGAGGGACCTCAGTGCCGGCTCCTGGCAACCACACTATTACCAAGCTTTATTCCAAACCCATGCAGGAAAAAGAACATCCTCCATTCCAATGTGCCTTCAGTAACACTGCATTTTGTGATACAAAAGAAAAATGTCCCTAACCGTGTAGAATGGAGAAACTTCTGTTTCTAAACATGGGACCTACATGCAGATTTGCTTATATAGTGTCTAGCCCCTGAAACGACAGTATCCATATGCAGGGTTTTTGTCTTCCATTCCTATTTCACCTTCCTCCTCCCTGTACAATACACATGAATCATCGAATGATTCAATCAGGCCTGAAAGTTTATTGTTTCCCTAAAACTGTAACTGAGGAAAGGAGAGAGAGACCGTGACGAGGGGCAACAGGCAGCAAGAGAGGGGCACTCGCCCTGGAAAGAAGGAAGGGGACCACCAAAAGGGAGCAAATATGCACCTTTTCCAACTTGCCTGTGGCAGCCACAGATGAACCACACAGAGCATCTTTCCTTTACACAGGGGGCAGGGACTGACAGCCCCGTGCCAAGCACAGGCTGATATATATATATTTATTTATATAATATTTTTATACGTAAATAAAAAGAGCCACCTGGTATCATGACAGACCCCAAGCACGGAGCTGAGGCAGCCACTCGTACAAGTTGTAAACAAGACCAACTAGTTTTTAAGTGTGACATTGTTCTGCATAACCCCTGAATTATTGCTGCACAAAACCTATGGCTGGCATCGCAAACAACGTTTGGTTCTATGGCAATATATGCTCCTGTATTTGTTTATTCTTTCTCTGCTGAAACTGCGCTGGACCTCAGTGGAAAAAAGACGAAAACGACCGTTTTCTGCCTGCAGCCACTAGAGGGGGGCTCACGGCAGCTCCCTGCGCCTGAGAGGTGAAGGGACATCGCTGAGGAAAGCATGCTCCTGGAAAACAATTTGATCAGGCAGTAAGTTCAAATTTTGAGGTACACAAGACAGATGAAAAATAGTTTTTCTCTGACAGAATTTATCATACTGTAAATCAGCATTTCCTAACATCCACCAATTCCTAATAACAGGCATTAATAGGATGAAACCTGTTTCACGTGAACCAGCATTATACTGAATAATACTGTATCTGGGGCAACGTGGTAATTATGACATTGCCATAATGCCCTGGCACTGGGTTTAAACTCCTAATTGCCACTGGGTTTTCTGTGTCTAGATTTTGTCAGAATAACGTTACCCAACTGTTTCTTCCTGATGGCTGCTGAACATCGCATTTGCATCCTGCAGTAGCTGCAGTGCTCAAAAGCAAATGATATATTTTAAAACAATTATGGGTGTTTATCTAGTAGTTTTGTTTAAATGACTGCAGAAACACTAGATAACTAATCTCACAGGCCCAAAACATGGCAAGAATAAGAACGTTTAGATGGTGCGGTCTGTCTGCCTGCTAATGGATGACTCCTGTCTGCTCTAGATAGGAGGTTTCTGGCTAACCCTCCCTAACCCTTTCCAGGCTAATTAAGCAAATATGGCAAGAAAGAGCATCTGTTATCACTGGCCCTTAGAATTAGTTAAGTACACAAGGTGATGAAGAAAACAACTACGTACATTTTATCAGGCCAGTCCCAATCAGCTTAAGTTAGTTAAGCTGTATTCTTGAATCCACGTCTCATAGCAGGTCTTGGTGACAGCAAGGCACTGACATGGTAATATTGTGTCACAACTAACCAGAGGGACTGCACAGATTCACACCAAAGGCAGAGAGGACCTTCTGCCCAGAATTAACACATCCAGATTACAGATACGGAGCTGCCACAGAGCACACAGCTAGGGCTTCCGCATACGGTGGATCACCTAACCTTCAGGCTTCCGCTTCTGGAATAAAGTCCAGAGCCCTTGAGGGGCACCTTGGTGCTCTTTGTAGCACATCATGACACTGAAGCACCTTGGGATGGGCCCATCACAACCAGCCTCCACTGGGAGCAACGTGAAGTCTGCATGTTCTGTCTGCAGCTACTCAACCGCAGCCAAGAGAAAAAAAATTAGTACAGGAACACATGAAAGCTAGCCTACCTCTGTGCACCTGCAATTTACACCCTGCAACCTTCTGCGAGCAAGATAACCGTGTCTCTCTGTTAAAAGAACTAAGTAGGAGTCTTCTCGGAAGAAGCGTATGACACATACAAGC
>RSEF01000005.1:4985105-5011464 GCA_003993805.1 Himantopus leucocephalus
AATTAAGTGAAAAATATAGCCAGTTTTCACTGAGTTATTTAAGACAGTAATTGATGTGACATTGCTTCAACTCTGTTACTGAGTGAATAAAACAATTTCAAGGAAGGGCAAAATTAATTAAGGTTACTCAAATAATACTTTTTCAGACAAGTAAAGATGTAAACTTTTTAATAACTTCAGGTTAGGAAAAAACTACAGCATTCTCACCCATTTTGGATTTTCCATCTTCATACTTAGTTCTCTGTAGCATGTGATGCACAATTCTACTTCTTGTGGAATTGCTGAAGAAGCTGTCTTTGTTGTTTATCGTAAAACTAATAAAATAACGGATGTCTTTTAATATTCAAAACAATGCACAAGCGTTCAAACATAGCTGCTCAAGTGTTTTCTTCTAACACTGATTTATTGGATCTTTACCCTCCTTGGTTACAGCACAAGGTATTTACATCCCTACAGCATCTTCTCATGTCCAACAAATTTAGCATCATCATAAATGATTGTTGGGAAAACAGAGCAACTAAAACTAAATTCTAAAACATCCTAATATCTAAGTAATTTCTGTTCTGGATATAATTAAAAAAAGATCTTCAGCAGCAGTGATTGTTCTCAAATTCAAATTGCTTATGAGTTGGCAGATGTCTGTGTCCTGGAACCACCAGAACTACTATTTAGGGGAAAAAAAAAAAGGTATCTCCATGCACTGGACACTTGAGTAGCAGCTCCACAACTGCTTTCCCTTAAAGAATCCTAGGATAGAGCCAAATAAAGCATCCTTTCCCAGATGGCTCTGGATTCCGGATGCCAGAAATCTGACATGCAGGAGCTTTTGCCTACTCAGCTGTGCCAAAAGTGACACTATTACAGTTGATAACGTCAGCTGAGCTGGTTGAGAAATAACACCAAACCAGGTGATTGATCCAATGCAATATAGTCAATTACTGAAAAAAATTTGAAATTATAATGCAATTGCTCTGTCTTTCCAGGGTAAAATCAGTCCACTAGCATATAGCTTCTTTACTGAGAAGAAAAAAAATCCTATTTAGCCTAATTTATTCTTCTACTTTAAATGAACTTTTCTCTCCTAAAAGAATTATCACAAAATACTTTAAAAATGAAAAAACAGCCAGAATTTTAGAATCTAACTTTTTGGGTCCTGAAAAAAAATTACGGCACAGTTTAACTACATCACCATCAACATGCTGATTTGAACACATACAGTTTTTATTTGGCACATATATTTATACTTTCAGAGACAAAAGCATTTTTAAAACGCAGATCTGATGAGAGAGAAAGAAATCATCACTGGTTTTAGCTTGCCTCCAGGTGTTCCCATTTTCAAGAGCTGTCTAAGTTTTTGCCTAGGTAAAATATATAATTAAGCAAAGCAAACTTAAGCAAGTATCTGCATTTTGTCATGTAATGGAAAGAAAAAATTCTAAACCACAAAAGCAGTGTTCATTATTTCAGTCAAGTTTCTGCCTATACTACTGAGCGACCATGAAATAGCAAGTAATAGAGAGTAGATTTTGGCTTTAAGAGAAAAGCCATAGAAAACATCAAGTATGATACTGGGTATTTGCCAGTGACCATCTGTTAACGGCTGCCTCTATGGCACTTGCTTAGAAGAAGTGAGAAAATAAAAAATCCTCGTGGTCTCTGGCACTGCCTTTCCAGTTCCAGCACTTACTGGTGTATGCGTGCACGGCTAAAGGGTGCTGTGTAGCAATCTGTTTCTTCCAGATCAGGTAGGGCCTCCTTATCAAGCTTCATTGGGTTTCTGGGCAACCAACTTTTCAGCTCTCTCATATTCCTCTGCAAACTGAGACAATAAGAAATCAGATTTACACACTGTCCCTTGCTTGTTATTTCTATCTCCAACATTGCATATTTAGTGACATCATAATAGAAATGAAATGAAGGCAGGAAATGTCTATAGTAAGTAACTAAAAGAAAATAAGGAGTTACAGAGCAAAAAATAACAGTATTCATTTGTGATCTATCTTGCACACGTTACTCGAGCACAAGTCATCCTAAAATTAGTGGGATTATGGTTTGAGACAGGACCACAGTATTGAGACTCAAACCAGGACACTGGGCAAAATAATTTTCCAAGGCAGGTTATCTGGCAGAACTGTGGATACTTATGCCTTACTCAAGAACGTACCTAATTACTTTCTCTGGCCCCACTGGACAGGCAAGGGTAGCTCCTCCTCCCTCCCTTGCCTGGCAACTCCGACATTAAAATTCATAAAACTTGAAAGTAAATACGAGACTGCTCAGGATCAAATTTTTATGGTTTTCTGATTTCAATAAAGCCTTCCCCTGCAAAATTTTCCTCAAAATCCAAGGGCTGATATTGCCTTACAGAACAGTATACCTACACATCAGTGAAAGGATATGCTTATTCAGGTATGTTTAACACAGTATTTAGACAAAAACCCCTAAGTATGGCTTCCTGCAGTTTCCTAGAAATTGACATTATAAGACACAAACCGAACATAATTTTTGTATTCCTGATTTGATTATATAGTGGTAACGTAAAGGGCTTTCTTCTACTGGTGACTTGCCTGAATAGCGTCTCAGGACATGGTTTTACACAGGGCTAAATCTAGTGAAGAGCAATTTAATTTTCAAGCAAATGCTAGAGGTTACCTCTTTATCACTTCAATTTTGCACTCCTTCCTGACCTATATTTTTTTCATATTCAACTGCAATGAAACATGGGCAGGAGTAGGTCTCGTATTAAATGAGTGCTATATTATGACACTATAAGCATATCAGAGATTCAGAAAAAGTCTAAGTTTTAGAAAAACATTCCCTAAATAATATTTTCTTTTTAGCGGGATTTGGGCCTTACTGAATGAGTATGTATACAAGATATATAAAGAATATATATCTCATAGCCACAAAAAGTGTAAAGTGAAGTATCAGACTTTTTTTATCTGAGGTGAATACTTAACTGCCTGTGCTAAGCAGAAGCACAGCTGCCCATTTCATAATTAAGAGCAATAACTGATGACACAGTAAGTTGCTCTCAGGAAGCAAAGCGACCTTTGTGAAAATGCACCTCTTCGTATCAACATCAGCAAAAAAGTTCTACCCCTATTTGACACAGTGGCAGACATTAATCTAAGCCAAATGAGGGATCAGAATTTCACATTTACATTTAAAATTCTCAAAATTTTCTTCTTGCTCTACATTGCCAAGGTATTGATTGGTGCATGCTCTACGTCATTGGTACTGCACTTGAGGGACGCCACTCTATTTGACTCTACGCGTTATGAGCCAAAGAACATAACTATGTTCATAAAGTTGGAACACAGAATACAGTTCCCGGGCAGGTGCATCCCTTAAGTGCCTCCTTCACTCAAATAATACCTTACTGTGCCAGCTGATTATTTTTATTGGTTCCAGTGGAAGTTCTCTCGGCACAAAGTTATACGCTGTGTATACAATACTGTTTTCACTTTAGTGTCTTCATCTTTTTTCTGTTGTACACATGCTGATTTTTTTTTTAGCCAACACACAGGCTTTTCTTTAATGAAAAAATATGCAGATGCATCAGGAAGAAGAAAAGAAAAACAATGCATCTGATTTCAGATTTTTTATTATGCAATTCTTTTAAAATTGGTTAAGTAAAAAGTCTTGATCATTTCCCCCTCCAAAAATCTAAAAAACTAGTACATAATTATTATCTTTAAATATTAGCTTTTGTTTAAAATTCACGTCTGCTCCTTTTAATGTGCAAAGTAATAAAGGACAGGATTGGAATAAATTAAGAATTATGTCCACATTACATTTGCAATTTCTCTTCTGAGGCAAAAAGGCTTTTTATCTAAGGTCTGATTACTTTTTCATTACATCACTTATGGTTGATCACTCCAAAATGTAGTGCTTTTAGATAGCATAGAATATTTCAACTGAAAAGTACATCCCCCCCATGTACAAAAATAATCCCGTGACAGAAACCTCTTTACTTGCCGTACATTATTTTATAGTTGAAGAAACCGAAGTTTCATGGAGCTTTCATTCCAAGTGATAACAAATTTAGGACAAATTTTTGTCTAAATCATAGAACTAAGTATTAGCATTTTTTACCCAGAGTGGCTTTCTAGGTCAAAAGTAGCAGTTTAAACGGATTCCTGACTAATCTATCCAATGTAGTCTATTTAACAAGAGTAAAAGCAGACAGAGCTGGCTTGGTGAAGTCACTCATGAAGTCAGGAGTTCAATGAGATCAGAAATGTCCCGGTGGAATAGGGCTGCAAAGATATGGGCTGCTACTTCAGGTATGCTCTTATTGAAATCCCTCCATCTGGCGCTACTGTAGCTTTATGCACCTTGGACTACGGAATATTACTCTGAAACACATATGTATTTTATTCTTAGATATAAAAATTAATATTTTATGGAGACGCCTGCAATTTCAGCTTTGCTCAACTTCCATGCTCAACTGTACTGTTCCGTTTTATTTGGTTGGTCTTTTTTGCAGAACAGTTAGTTGAAAAATCCTTGCAGATTACATTTACTCTGCAGACTGCAATGCAAAGAAACACAGTATAGGTGAGTTTAGAATTATGTGATCAGACTCATGGAACGAGATGTCAGAATTAAACAACTCCCACCGGTCATGTCAGGTATTTTTGACAGCAATCACCAGCAGTTAGTTTGCTCGGTGTTTGCGCCTCTCAAAACTGGCCAGAATTGTCAACCACATGCCACCAAATTACATGGGCATGGTATGTTCCCATGTTTTGTAACGGGAAACATGTTACGGTTGACAGATCCAACATATGGGCACAATCATCACCAAAAAAGGAAAAAAAAAGATACTATATTTGTTCAATGGAAGGATATTAATTTCACTTCAGTGGGCAGATTGAAATCCAAAAGATTTTAAAAGTCCTTTTGCAAAGCAAACTTATTGCAGTTCTGTTGCTAAACTAAGTCATTTTTGGTTCTCTGTCCTTAGAAGTATAAATGTATTTCAATATTTCAGTGGGCAGAGCGAAGCTGCACACTAAGGTAACTATCTTTTAATTTTCTTTTCCTCAATGTCATTCTTAACCAGGATGAAATCAGTGTGTCTGATATGGCAGATACAAGACTGACTCAGATTAGTCTTAAATCTAAGAGTTCAGACAATTTTTGATACCTGCATTATTTGCTTGTATATCCCACTTCTAGCAACTTCCTTTCCTTTGGGAAGATTTGTTGAAGGCTTTCCAAATATTGCTCTTAAGGGATATAATAAAATTATTTCTACAGTGTGGCCCTATGAATAGAATTTAAGCTTAAGGATTAAGTACAATGTTAAGGTTTTGGTTTTTTTTAAGGTACGTAAATAAAGAAATAGAGAGATGCCACATAGATATCACATATAAGAAAGCCAGCATACCAGTATGCATTACATTCATCTTATGTCCTTTCATTCATGCTCCTAATAATCTTTTGTAGACTTTTTAAAGGACATTTATAGATATATAGATCTACCATATAACCATGTCATTAAATTCAGAGAAGTGTATATGTCACAGCAGGGTCTAATATACTAGCATTACCTCGTATTCTTGAATTATGGAAACTCTATAGCCTTAAAATTTTACCTTTGATATACAAGGGAAGTTCTTCATGGCAGCTCTTGTAAACTCCACTTAATAACTTAGAAATATCAATGAGAGATTTGACAAACTACAGAGAAGCAGTTAAGTTTGAAAAATGGTAAGACGCAAAGAAACAATGACAGTAATAGAAGTTAAAATGATGAGATGTGTATGTCAGCAATTTTAGAGTTAGCTTTCATTTTTAGATGTAGCTTTTTTTTTTTTTTTTTCCCTTTTTTTCCACACTATTCCTTTGTGCACTGGATTATATAAAGTGCCAAAAAATTATTCAGAAAAATATTCATCCCCAAATTCTCACAAAGTAAATCACAGGTAAAAACATTTGTTTCAAATGAAAAATCAATCTGGCACAGAAAGTGTTTATTACTTGGTTCACAGGTACTGTGCAGCTTCAGTTGCATGTTTCAGACATCTGTCCTTCTAAATAAGGAAAATAAATTTATTTAATATCTAGGACTCACCAGATGGATTACAGGTGAAATGAGAATTCTGCAGTAAAGCTTGTTGATTTTGCCTTTGCATTACAAAACACATCACTTACATTTTTCCTAATGCACACTAAAATGGAGCAAGCATGTGAATGACTGGGAAGAGGAAAAAATGCAGTTGTAAATTTATGTTACAGATTGTTTCATTTCAATGTATTTTATCTGCTTATGTGTTTAAAGTTTTCTCACTTTACTGTTCAACAGTGCTTTGTCTGTTTTTTGTTAGCTGATCATCTTGCAAGCTGATATCATGAGACTACTTAAATTGTTCCTGAGAAATAAATGAGAGCTCTTCATCATCTAAAGTAACACCAGGAGAACCTAAATCAAATGTAATCTCATCTCAAGATCCATCTCGAGAAAACCCGTGATAGAAAACTCTTTCAGGCTATTTCCCCCATGTAAAAATTCTCAAATCTTTTCTGTAGGTAATTAGGATTTACAAGACATCATTATGTCTGACTAGAGCGATGGGGAGTGATTACAGCTCACAGTGTCCCTCGTTCTCACTCCCCAGCTCCCCCAGGCTCCTTTCGCCTGCTCCTGTGGCTTCTTGTGCCCTTCTCCTGGCTGACAGAGGCAGCAGCAGCAGCCGCAGGTAAGGTTTGCATGTGCCTGCCTCCCAGAGAGTTAAACAGCTTTCCTTGCAGCGTACAAGTTACTCTGTCAGCTATCACATCAAAATTCAAAACAGCCTTCAGTGTGTGGCGTTGATTTAGTCCTGACCACCAGGACACACGTGAGGGAAGTTACATTTGCATGTCTAAGGATATAGCTGACTACCAGAATCTGAGACATATGCTCAAAAGTATATTTCATGCTGAAGAAGTAAGCCTTGGTAACAGCAGACATAACTGTAGAAATAGCTCCGGCATTAAATCCTTGCTGCCAGGATAAGGCCTTTTTTTTTTTTCCTGGCATAAACATTTTTGCATTTCTAAAATGAGAACTGGCAAAGCTCTAAAGTACTGCATCTTGGTACAGATGAATATTTTAACACTTTGAGCTAACATATTTTGAGTTTTCAGGAAAATAATGTAATTTTCCAAGTTTCCTGGATAAATTTACAACTGCGAATGGATTTTCTTTAGCAGGGTGACTATCTGACAAAATTAGAAGCTACACATCACCCACCAACCTGCCCATGGTTTTGCTCCTCCAGTCAGTGTAATAACATTTTTTCCTGAAAGAACAGCAAAAGTCAGCTGAGAATAATCAAGTAGGAGACAGTTGAAAAGGACATATACATTATAAAAGAACAATGGACATTTTAAAACATGCATTCTGATAGGCAGAAAGGTGAAAAACACTTAAAAAAGGCAACTGAAATAGAATAAGTCATTAAAATGCCATAATTTCACATATTTTCACATTTGAAATTTGTTCCTGAGTCAAATTAAATTTTAGATTTGTAGCTAATAATAATAATAGCTAATCAATAATTCATTCATAAGACACCTATCAGACAGGATTCAATGGTGTCATGTTACTATTCATTTCGTATGATCTTTCTTAGCTTTTATTTCATAAAACTCATTTTAGAAGAATCACCAGGGCTTCCATGCTATTAAATGCTTTATGCACTCTGTGCATTAAATACCATAAGTACTTAATGCCGCTAGATACTACCTTCATTCTCTGAAGTGGTATACCATCACCTTCCCTTGATATTTTGCATCGAACTGAAGAACAATACACGGCCCTAAAAATCTAAGAGTATTAACTGCAACAAACAACTTTTATATTCTTTTCTCTCCCCCCTTCACTGCTCATAGACACTTAGAGAAACAAGACCAGAAATTCCCACTAAAGTCTTCTGAGAACAGTTACTTTGAAACCATACAGAGACATATTTGCTGCAACATAATATTTTCCACATCTAGTTTCAGGTTTTTTCCTGGCCTCTCCTTATCATTTCTTGTTACATTTCAACCACACAAATGCCTCGATCTTGCAGATTCCGCGGGGTATCCGTATCTTTACCACGGCACTCATCTGGGGAGAGTGAAGTTCAGCACCAGGGGCTTTGCTCCCCACTAGTTCATCTTCTACTTAAAATTTGCCTAAATCCTTTCTACTTCTGCAAGGTTTCTTTTTTAGAAGGACTTAAAACAAGCCTTTCTGGACACATTATTGTAAAAGTTTAACATTATTTTCAGTTGATATTTAACATCCCCCCCAATTCTAACACACACAAAAATTATACTCTCACTCTGGATACTTTTCCACCACTTCTTAGCCTAGAACTATACCTCATTAACAAGATCTGCCGCTGCCCATCTGGGCAGTATTTGAGATTGATTAAAGGACATTACTTACATTAAAGTAACAATGAAATGAATACATTAGAAGGAGCAAGAAGGAAACATTGGCTGAAAAATACACGGCCATTGGAAAACTGTGTATCTACCAATCTGTGGGCTGTTGGCTGTCTGACAGGTTGTAGGTCTACTGGTGCTACCAGGCAGAATTGCAAACGAAGCAATGAAGATTTATTAAAGGATTTTCAGACATTACATTTTTTAACAAAACGTTTCCTTCATTCCCTTTAGTTGCCCTTAGCTGTGTTGCACAGATGGAGTCCAGCTAAGCTACAGATACAACTAATTTATTCATTACACACAATAATAATTATGTGTCACAAGAGAAACTTGTAGACACAGATAAAATTAAACTTTTGTCTGAGTTCCAGAAATACATAACAGAGTTTCATTTCTACTGACAGACCATGTACTTAACAAAAATCTCTATAAATTTTTTTTAAAAAGTATAATTCAGTCATGTTCTAACCTTGGTGCTAACATAAAACCTGTTTAAAAGCATGTACAAGACAACGGTGATTACCACAGACTGGTCTTTTGAAATGTTAGAAAAATTTCCTTTTGTAATTGAAACACTGAGATTCCATCTATTTTACGTATATGACATATACTATGTATCTGCCAACACATTTAGGTATAATGCCATGCTAAAACGGTTCTGGGATGCTGGGTGATCCCTTGGGTCAGAGAAAAGCATTTTTACTTTTCAGCAACAAAGAGAAATAATTCTTAACTTGTATAAGAATTTTATTGATTTTGTTTAGGTTCCTGGATAGAGCAAAATGAACCTAAAAAGTATGAGTTTAATTCTTCATGTATTGTTCATATATGATACCAACACACGGTATATTGTTGTGACCATAACCAAAAGCCAAAATTTTGCAACATCGTGCAAGAAAACAAGGGTGTACTGCATTACAGCACTGCAGGGAAGGTTAGCTCTCTTCTTCGGTTATGCATTGAAAATGGACAGTCAGAAACCACTGACAAATCAGATAAAGGCTAAGAGAAATAATCTGTTCTTAGAATCACAGAATATCTCAAGTTGGAAGGGACCCATAAGGATCATCGAGTCCAACTCCCTGCTCCTCCCAGGACTACCTAAAACTGCCTAAGGGCTACCTAAATCTTCTTGGGAGGGAACAACTCTAGTTCATTGTAATCGTGGGAGAACTTGAGCTTCCTCTGTCCATTGAATGGAGAAAATAGTTACCTCGGGAAAACAAAAATATGCTATCCAGTTAAGAAAGGTTTGATTTAAACAAGCAAGCTCAAGACTTAAAACAAACACAAGTGCTTTTGACAGAACATGCAATTAAATTATAAAATGTGTGGTCACAGGATGTTGTTACGGAAGCGTAGATGGCTATTTTTGCATCCATGGAAAGCCATGAGGGGCTAATATAAACAAAGATGAAGACATGAACTCTGCCTCAGAAAGTCTCTAAACCGCAGCCTTCTGGACAGAGAGAAGGCATCATGAAACACTGCTCTAAATTTGCTTGGCTTCGGTATTCACTTTAGACAGGCTGCTGGTAGAGCAAGACAGACCTTTGGTTCTATTATGCTACGTCCACTTTGTGTTCACAATAAAACTGAATTCACTTTAATTTTTTACAAAGTACGAAAATTAAAGACATAGCCTGTTTGAAATATTCACAAAAGTTTGCCATTTCATTTAAATTCCTATTAAAATCTTTTTAAAGAGAAAAGAAATGGTGATCAATTTACTATTTCTTACAGTTCTATTATGGAGGTAGAGGTGGACAGTAGGCTTTTTCCTTACCACATAAATGTGTTTCATTCTACAGCAAAACTGCCAACAGCTGAAGCAGCAAAATTTAGCATTTTATCTACTTTTGGTGTACTGAACTGAGTGGGATAAAAGGAAGCTAAAGCAACAGTCCAGGAACAAAGAAACATGGATCAGACACTATGGGGAAAAGAAAAAAAAAAGGGAGAATATATTTACATGTCAATTAATAACATAATAAACAAACATGACTTTGAATGCCTTAAAAATAAAGTAGCATTGCAAAAGTCAGCCCTTTTTTCTTTTTCCCCTAAAGAGCACTACTGATCTGTGAAGTTACTAAAATGACAAAGAATTGAAAACATTGCTAAATCCTGATTTGTGACTTCAAGTTTCAATACAAGAACTATTTTTGAATTGGAATTTAGATTGTTTACGTGTGTGTACACACATAAGCAAACACTTCTATATTTAAAATGTTGACAAGTATTATTCAAACTAGAGAAGCTCAAATGGCACCATAATAATATTCTCAAACATATGGAAGATGACTGTTACAGAAAACACTTTTTTTTTTTAATGGAAAGGACTTTGAAGGCTTAATGGGATGATGTGGAAACTCAGTATAGAACTGGGTATTTGAAGCAAGTTTTGAGCAAAGGATGCTTCATGATGACTGTTTCTGGATTGGGACCAATGCAAGAGAGCCACATTGCGATAGCTGAAATCAGCGGGGACACGAAAGCTACAGCACTTGGCAATTCAAGTGAGAAAGGAGTACTGTAAGGGTATTTTCCCTGAGTCACACAGCTTTGGCATCTAGTTACTACGTTAACTCCTGATGAGGTTTACAGCATGCTACATGCTCTTCTCTCTCTGGAAGAACATTATTAATCAGTTTGAAAAGGGACATTTTCTCCTTTAAAAACTTCTGTATTATTGCAGGATATTAACTTGTCCTACAAATAAATAACAAATACTAATTGGAAAAACATACAATAGAATTTGTTTAGCACATAGAAAAGGAACTCAGTTCAGTTCACTATTCTGCCAAATGAAAGCTAGAGGACCAAGAAATAAAGATATCTCATTTTATTTGAATTACGCCAAAATATTCAGAAACACCCCAAAATCATGGAGAATACTTGAGCTTAGATGGAGACTGTCTCAAACGCTTCCAAAGACATCCAAAACAACCTGTGAACTACTAACAGTATTTTCTAAAGACGTATGCTCGATCTGACTTGGAAGGTAAGCTTGAAAACAAGTACTGCAGGTACTTGAATTTGAAAAACAGTGCCTATTATTTGTCTCTCCTCTCTCCCTATCAGCTCACTAAATTAAATATAAGCATGCCTGGCCACAATGCAGCAAAGACTGCATTTTAGCCCTAAGGTAATTCACAAAATTAGGTAAGCACTAAATTACAACAAGTTTCTTAAAATAGTTTCCACAATACCTGAAAGGCATCCTGATGTTCATTCTTTCTGCGTATTTGCACAATGTCTCCCACGGACAGTGAATTTTAACAAACATGATATCACTGTTTGTAACAGCTGGCTGTAAAGAGAAGTAACAAACAAATACATATTAATAATTCAAACCTCTACGGCATTCACCTTTCTAAAAGCATTCTTCAGGGTCAAATTCTGCTTTTAGGCCTGAAGTGGCCATGCAAGTCTGAAAACTACTGTAAGTGCTCTCAGCTAGACAAAGGAAAATTAGTAACTTTTTTTTTTGCCCAAACCCTGTGATATGAGTAAACTAGTAACTGTCAAAAGCAATCTGTAGGACAGATCTTTGCTCATAAACACAGTAGAAGTAGAGATAGGCTTTAAGCAGCATCTTTTGACGTGGAATAAATGAATTAATTCTAAATCCCCTCAAAAGCATCTTTGGTGAGCAGTTTGAAGACCATTCTGTGTGTCTCCCATTTAAAGAGCAGAGTGCTCAGCTGCTAGAGACACAAGAAAAGCTAAGAGAAGGCTGTAGGTCCCACTCTGCCAAAATGGTAACTCCGGGGAATGGTTAAGTAATTGTGATATCTGCTGTGAATTTATGTGATCTCTGTATGAATTAAGAATTTTTTCAAAATTACAAGTAATGCTCTACAGAAGTGTTTTTCATCACTAATTTATTTGCCCATAAAAGAAGAGTTTCAGCATTACAGGTTCCTATATCTATCTTTTCTTATGAACGCATCAGTTCCACATCCTCCTCCCAGATGTATTTGCTTGCATTTTTATAAGTAAATATTTTGGTAGTGTTGAGTCTGATTAAAGCCTCCCACAAACTTGAGTAATGCAAGGTTTGATAAGTAAAGGTAAAAGAAAATTCAAAGGGTTAATAAAATTTAAAATGTTCACAGTTCTACCTGCCCATTCCATAAAGTCTTATCAGAGTTCAATAATACTGTGGGATTTTATTGTTCTCTAACGATATGGATAAAAATGTACAACTGGAAGACAATTTAAAACACCTGATATCTAGAATTATGATCTTATAAAAACATTCTTTTTTTCCTGAAGTGTCAATATTTCTGAATTGACAGCAGCCGAGATCAGGATATTTATTGAAATCAGAATAATCCCAGATATTTTTACTACTAGGACTGTAACAATTTTTAAAAGCCTTAAAACCAAATTTTACTCCACTGTCAGGTTATTTATGAGTACTCCACATGCTACATTGTCAGCTAGAACTTGCAAGGACTTCAAAACACTTAAAAGGTTATTGCTTTAACATAGAACATATAAGGTAATTCTATTGCATGGGAGAGTATAAATCAGGATGAAAGACGCATGAAGTACAGGAGCTTACTTAAGGATAGACTAAATATACGCCTGTTTTATAAGTATTTCATGAAACAGCAAAAATCCAAGACTGTTTTCTTGGCTCTGTTTTCCTTCATTTTTATATTAATACCGTCATTAATAGGGATGGATTAAGTTGACACTGACAATCTTAACCCCTTGAAAAATGGAGACACATTTAGTATCACGCATTCTGCTAAAAGACATAGCGGTTACATATTAAAGCAACCACATGAGTTACTGAAGCTTCTTCTGTTCTGCAAGCATAAGGAGCTGGAATTTTTCCCTCTATACTGCACTACAGCTGTGTGGAGGGTACGCGTGTGTGTGTACAAGCAGGTATCCCCAAAACATATTAAACACACACTATCAAACAATTGTTATTATCAATTTAAGAGTATTAAACAAATGGTGGGAACAGCCTGACTGGAAAGGCTTGTAAGACTGTCAGGAATCTTATAAATTCAGTAAAGTATGATAGCATTACAAAGGTTTTTTAATGCCGCATAAGCTACAAGACTCACCTCTCGTTCTAACATCAACCCTTCTGCTCTCAAATTCTTCTCAAACGTGCTTCTTTTTTCTACCTGTGGACTTGACTTTTTGTAGACCAAGATGTAGTCGATGCGCTTTTTGCCGTCTTTGAAGAAGAGTCCTGATGATGCCATGGCATCAGTCTGGAGAAGATAAAATAAAAATACGCTAAATATGGCATCCATAAAGATGAAGAGCCCTATCATGAATTGCACGTAACACAGCATTTCCTAAAGCATGGAAATGTCCACATATCTGCAGGATGAATAAGTAAAGAAGGCACAAGAACAGGCAGTTCATAAACATCAGTTACTCAGGATTTTAAATAATTTGGAACAAAACAAAAATAGCTCAACAAAACCCCTATTCAAGCTATTTCTTTCAGCTGTGCACAGATCTTAAAAATTATTGTGTGGAATATATCGATATGAACTTGTTAATCCTTACTTTCCAGTAGGAATTAAAAAAAGTTAAAGGCAAGCAAATTAAACCAAGTTTCCCAGCTTCATACCTGAGCAAATTTTATACTTGTATTTTCTCCAAGACAGAAATAAATCTAAAAAATTAAAAAAGAAACGCTATCGCTTGGAATGTTTTCCCGGATATTCTAGCTGAAGTGCTTTTTCAATGCCGTGTTAGCAACGTTTAAATCTTGCCTAGCTCCTTCCCACCACGCTTGCAAACACAAGGGATTCTCTGACCTTGATACGGAAACCCCTGCTTTACATGCTGCTGCTGCAAGCTATTTTTGCATTCTGTGTTTTGCATGATTCAGAATAGACAGTGACTGTATCAACTGGTGTCAGACTATGAAAACTTTGAAATCTGAAAAGGTAAACTGAGAAACTATCATCATCTTCTGGTGAATGCAGCACTTATTTTAACACAAACTGTCCAGAACAAGTACGTTTGTTTGAAGTAAGAGACATTACCCCCATATATATGGGACCAGAAGTCTATGAATGCTGCATCTTTTAGCCAACAGGATGCTAGTCTTAGAAATTCATCCTATTTGGATTATTTGATCTGAAATTTATAATACTCGGAGTTACATCCAATAATTACACCCTCTATTGACAAACACAACGAAGTGTTAGTGCATGGTATCTGCAGTATAAATACTGGATACCAGCTCACCTGTTTGTGGGAAAGGTTTTTCTTACCCGCACGTACCTCACTGCCAACTTTCTAAATATTTAGTGCTTCTGAGAACTCCTCAGTCTGCAAAAGCTAAAGTTTTCTAACAAGATTTGTCCTCTTTCTCTGCTTTTTTAGCTCCCGAAGCAAAAACCAAGGAACAGCCATTCTCAGACCAGCCAGTGTTACAAAGGAGTGCATCATCACACATCTGGGAACATTATTTAAGTACATTAAGCTTCAATTTAAGTACAATTACGCTTATTTTTCCCCTCAGCAGCTGGTGATGCCATCAATTGTCTGTCTTTTCCAGATGACACTCTTCAAAACTAACCATAAGAGCATTCTGCTACCTGCTCCAAAGTACACACGTGCTTATGGATTTTTGTTAACAAGTCTGCAAATACAAAAGGGGTGTTAGAAATCTCAACTTTGTCCTTCTTGGCTAGAGTTATGCTGTCACTTTCATACGCTGCTTCAGGTGCAACCATCCAGATGTGGAAGCAATTTCAGTCTTTGGAACATAGGTGAGGTGAATGCAAATCCCTCCAGGCTAAGCTGAAACTAACCTGAGTCTTCTACAACCTGGGTAAAGGTCTCCATTTCTAAGCAAAAAGATGGTATCCTTTTCTTCCCTCTTTGAACTGGCATTTGCTGTCTTCAGAATTTTCTATTTTTTTCACGTGCAACTTGCTGTGAGATGCGTAACTATCTCAAGGCTACAGGGTGAAGCGCAGAGATCAGGTACTGGGGCTTTTGGTGTACGAGTGCTGGCTGATTACTGCCACACTTGTCTCCTTCTGTACGCCCAAGGCCACTGGTGCCTTTCCTTCATCACAAAATAATAGAAAATGCAGAACCAGAAACCTCTGAATACCTTCCCTTTGCATAACTGAGGGGAATTGCTAATTTAAGATCACAAAATCACAGAATAGCAGGGGTTGAAAGGGACCTTTGGAGATCATCTAGTCCAAGCCCCTGCCAAAGCAGGTTCACCTACAGCAGATTGGACAGGAATGCATCCAGGCGGGTTTTGAATATCTCCAGAGAAAGAGACTCTATCACCTCTCTGGGAAGCCTGTGCCAGTGCTCTGCCACCCTCAAAGTAAAGACTTTTTCCCTCATGTTCAGCCCGAATGTCCTGTGTTCCCATTTATGCCCGTTGCCCCTTGTCCTGTCGCTGGGCACCACTGAAAAGAGTCTGGCCCATCCTCTTGGCACCCGCCCTTTAGATATTGATAAGCATTGATGAGATCCCCTCTCAGTCTTCTCTTCTTCAGGCTAAGCAGACCTAGGTCTCAGACTTTCCTCACAAGAGAGATGCTCCAGTCCCTTGGTAGATGGGTGGAGAAACAGGCCAGGTCACAGAAAATGTAACGTGAACTGAAGTAACTAATATATTAGAGAATGTGATTAACATGAGTTTAAGAATCTATCTAGAGTCAATTCTACAGATAACCTACATGCAAAAAAAAATCTAAAAACTAAAAGGCTCCAAACAAACCCAAACTACTACATCTAGAGAAAAGAGGAACAAAGGCAGAGAAGACAAGATGTCCAATGTAACTAAGCGAAACAATATGGAAGCTGGAAGATAATTAGGGGAAATGGAGAGATATAGGAAGAATAATTTTCCATTCCAAAATAATTTTGGCAGTTTGTTGATAACAGGAAATATCCTTTCCTTTTGCTTGGCTTTTGACTTCAGATTTTTCCTTTTTATTCCCATGAGAAATTAAGTTAAATATAACAGAAAAAATAACAAAAATAATTTATCAATATATTGATCGAACATTTGTTGAAGAATAGCATACCCTATACTCTATTAATTTATTTTTATACATTCTTCTATTTCTATTTATCTCAAGATACTGAGATAAATAGTATCTGAAGTCCAAATTAAAGTAATCAGGATTGTTAACCAAGATTATTAGTGCACTGAATATGGGGTCTGTCACCCCTTCTAAGAATTCTGAATGGGGATAGTAGTAAAAACATTACTTTTTATTCGTCTATTAAATGTTGTAAATGTAATGATCTAAAGATACAAGATGCACAGGATTGAAGGTGAGGTAGTAGACTAAAGGTTTGAAAGTCCAAGTCTTTGAATACCCAAATTTTTTCAGGTTTAAGACAAGCAATGAATCTGCTCTTCAACAACGAAGAATTCCAGCACAAGTATTTCACAAAAGCAGAATAGAGCTGCTTTTGTGGTCCATGAAGCAGGCAAAATCAGATACAAAAAGCCTGGCCAAAATTCCCCCGAAGGGGAGATCTGGAACTTAGACAATTTCTGCTCAGGCAACTTCTGTACAGATATTCTGCAAATTAAATCTACCTTTTTGTGATACACTTCTACCTTTCAGTGGATTATTATTTATAGCCTTTCCTTCCTTATTTCTAAAATGTCTGATTTTCTTCAGTTTTGGAAAAACATGGGTTTTTTCTCAGATTAACAACAGCATGCAAATATGCCCTCACATTCATCTGTAGCAAATAGAATTCTTTGGGGGCAATGTTCAATAAATAATGAGCTGCACTGACAGTAGAGAGAAATTTTCCATCTGTTCATCTCAGACCACTTTCAGAGTACTTCCACCACAGGCTGAGATGTGCAATAGTGCAGTAACTTACCACAATTGTGCAGTGAACCCAACCTATATTCTATCGATTTCGGGACTGATTCACTTTAATGCTACCGGCACCTCTAGTTTCACTTGAGTGCAAATCTCAAGCAATGTTGTCCACCTATATTAGGAGGAACACATGTGCCAGTAAAATAACTTATCTGGTGATTTAGACATTTTTTCAGTTGATTTGAAGGAGCTCCATAACGTGTACAGAGAACAGGGAGCAGTAATTTCAATTAAACATATGAGTCAAGGTATATTGGCCACTGTCTATGCCCAGCACACTGGATCAGTCTGTTAGTACATTGGGCACTCAGGCAAAGCACATATATTACTTATCTGCTGGTTTGGACCAATAAATCTCTGATTCATTCTTTCCCCTTTTTGTCAACACAGTGGAAAAGAAAAGCATCAGAAGAAATATTTTGTGCAAAGCCCTTGCTCTCTCCTCTACTCTTTTTAAGATTTGCTGTTTCACCAGAAAAATGCCTATAAAAAGGACTGATCAATGTTTGTTTGTCTCTCTAATCCTCTTCATCCTCTCTACCCCCTTAGTTTTCCAGATCTTCTGACAGAGTATCCACCTGCCAGCTTTCCTACATTAACACACACATGAAAACTATTTAAGTTGGATTTGAGAAATTCCTTTTAGAGTACTGCTATATATAGTTCAGCTTGCAAACCCAAGTTTTAACTTCACCTTGTCCTTCCCAAGTGTTTAAATACAAGAGCTTTAAATCTTATCTGTTTGTGTACCGAGGCTGTGAAACGCTTCCTCACCCAACGGTAAACTTGTTCATAATGCAGAATCATACGACACTAGTTTGCATTAGAGTAAAATATTACCCAAGGCTTTGCCACTACAGATCTGGTGCAGTCCCTTGGTTTTCTTTACTATTTGCCATCATTTTTTGGTTAATTCATAGCTTGTGATTATTATAACAAATAACATGCTTAATAACACACTGCTTTGAAGCCTGAACCAGTGTAAAATTCAAAATTCTGACATCATCATTCAACTGAAGGTTACAGTTTACACAAGACAAAACAAGTTGATCAATTTAACCTAGAATAAGAAGCTTTTGCTCAAGAAAAATAGTGAAACAAAAGTATAATGCAAACACTTAGCAAAGTTATAGAGTTTACATTTCTATTCAAACCTGGTACAAGAATTTCCTTGGATTTAGCCAATATGGAGGAATTTTTCAAGAAACTATTTTTCAGATTCTAATTAATAAGCAAGGCCCACTTTACAAACTGTGAACAGCTGTTCTACAGGCTCTTTCTCTCTGCAATTAATTTAAATAGCAGTTTGCAGAAATTATAACTATTTCAACTCCACTGATTTCATTCTACTGTTCCGCTCTGTAGATTAAACTTTTGCCAATTTGTCACCCCATACATAGAAACAAGTATTCTAGAAGAGTGAGTTGGAACCATTCCCAAAACAGTAACCAGATTTTAGGTTCATGTAAGAGCAAATGGCATGGTGCGGTAGGCTTCAGTGTTGTGGTATTTTACTAATAGCAAAACCACTAGCTAATTTTGAAACTTACCGAAAATTAGTGAAAAATACACTGTAACATAATATGTCAGTATACATGAAAAGTTTACGTTAATGAATAATATGTACTACCTAGGTAAATTCAGAAGTTAACAAGAACCACATGTAGATACAACGGATCTGTTGTAACCATTCGTTTCACCTTCACTTACCGGTTGACAAGCCTCAACAAGGCTAACACAACAGCCGAAGTGCTTAAAGGCTAACAAAATCTCCATAGGCGTATTCATTTTTATAAATTTTAAATGATTATTTATACGCTTGTAGATGTGTGATTTGTCGACCAAATTGTTCTCAGACACAGGTGCGACCGTGAGGTATCTAAGTGCAGAGAGAGCGCCTGGCAGGGCTGTAGATGGCTCCCTCTCTTCCTCGCTTAAAATTTGCAGTCCTCTGGTTCACGTGGGGATGGTGCTCCCAAATTCTTCCTCTCAATCCCTTTCCCAAGCACATTTACTCCATACAGCAGCTTTATCTGCTAATTGCAATTGCATTTCCAGAAACACCTCACTGAACTTGGTTACACTGGGCAGAACAGTGACAAAACCCTGCTATTTTTTTTTTTTAATCAATAAGCAAATTCCCATTGACTTGTCCAAATATTTACAACTTATGCTGTGCAACAGTAAAACCCCATGTACGTTCAAGCCACTGTGAAAGGTTCTCTCTAATTTGCTGATATGTAAAAGCTACAGAAAGAAACCTGTCCGGGACAGAGCATTTACTAGGAAGCACATGTGATTTTTCCTCTACCACTAGCCCAGTGTTCAGCCAATTTCAGCTCAGGTTTCTATGTATTTGGTAACTTTCCATGGAATTCCTCTTCCATAACTTTGCCTGGCTGCTCCCGAATCCATGTAATCTTTTGGATTCCACACCACCTTCTATAAGGATTTCTACAGCTCACTTTTGGGAGAGCCACCTCCTTTTCTTGGTTTGAATTTGGGTCAAGTTAGTTTTCTTTGATGCTTCATGGCTATAATTCTACAAATATATGTGGTTTCCTAAGCTATGCATGACCTTATCACTACTTTAATACAATCAATGAAACTATTTGACTCAAATATCCCCTTAAAATTATATGTATCCCTAATGTACATTATATAAATGAAAAATTGCTTTTTTTTAAAGCAATCGTTATTCTTCTTTGGGCAAATATGTACAGTTCCCCTCTTATAACAGACTTCCTTATTAAACTTCGCGATTATCTACAGTCAGACATGACCTATTAATAGCAAATATTAATGTAGAGGAAATATTAATATGTTAATTATAAATATATTAACATCTAATTATGCATATGCTATATATTGCAATATTATATTATACTATTTACATTATATTAATAATATAAAATATTGACTATTTTGTAGACTAAAGTTAGATTTTAATATTCAACCACACTTCACAGCATTCAAGCCAAGGCAACAAGCTAACTTCTTATGACATTCACCTTCACAACGCAAAGGGACCCCCCTTCAGTGGAGTTCCACTTTCTCACCTTAAGCTTGCACTTCAAATCACTACTCATCTGACCGCTATTTGGAAAAAGCCTTTAGCAGTTTGTATTGTGTTAATTATGCTAAGGGATTAACTAAAAAGCCATTTGAAGACTCTTAAATTACGTTGGCATCGTTTTATACAACAAAATAGAACTGACAACTGAGATCCCAAACTGTGAAGTTTTACTTCAAACTATTTGATTCATCAACTCCATGTCTACTTAAACGCATGTTGTTGTTGACTCTGGTTGGAATAGTGACAAAGGAATTTTTATACAGGGAAAAAGTCAAAGTACTTCAGTGTGAATTTAGCCTATGAAAAGCTGCATTATTAGATTCTGCATGTGTTTAAGAAATGAATTTATTCTAACTTACTATCAACATCCAGTAAATCAAGTCTGACATAAAAGAAATTGTCTAACTTGTTCATTTCACGTATACTATTTTCATTACCATTACCTAACATATAAATACTAAATGAAGAGCAGGGAAGAAGACCTTTAATAACTATTTTATGTTATTTTCTTTACAGTTGCCTGAAATTTGCCAGCATGGCAATGAAAATGAGCACGATTTCTACCCATTTTATACATATGTACATGTAAACACAGAGGGGCTGACAACTGTTTATTTTAACATCATCTGTTAGTAGTTTGCTGCTGATGCACCTTGGAAGTTGCTTTAGAATGTATCTAAAAAATAGTTTCATCTACTACACTCACAACTGGTAGTTATGAATAAAACATCAAAAAAAGCACAAGGCGAGTGCTCCCCTGGCAGCATGCACAGAGCGCGCTGGACTCAGCCCGGAGCAGGTTATTGCGACCCAAGGTACCCATACAGGGAGAAACAGCTTTTACACTGGGGTGTAGCTCAGGCAGCGAAGAGTCTGTGTTTCAATTTTGGACTTCAAGGACTGCAGTTTGCTTAACCAAAAGAACATAAGGAAGTTTCATATTTATATGAACATACAGAGAACATCAATTCTCAGCCATAAACAACAGGAGCAGTCACTTACGTAAGTGCCGACTGATAAAGCACACAAGAATTAAGCCCCCACAGCACGATATGTTTATTTTGCCTCTACAGCAGACAGGATGAAGTTCGTCTTTCCTCCGTGTGGGTGGTGTAATTTGGATTTAGATTTGTAAAATTACGTAAAGAAAAGTAAATAAACCAACAGACCAGTATCTGGGATCCAAAAGATAGATGGATGCGCACAGCTGGGCCTCAGGATTCTTCTTTTATAATTTGCATCCCAAATTTGCTACGTTTCTCTCCCCAAAATCTTTTTATTTCAAGGCGATGATGTTGAGAAAAAATTCATTTCCTCCCTGAGACAGCTTGAGAATTCTGACAGCTAAATGTGCTAAAGAAAAATCATTTTGATAAACTCTTACCAATAATGAAGCGACATATTAGAGAGAGACTTACTCAACTGTCCTGGGTTTTTTCCCAGGAAAACTATATGAAAAGAAGAGAAGAGAAGAGAAGGGAAGGGAAGAGAAGTAATCCACCAGTAGAAAAAGTGATGCTGCTACTGGAAATGGAAGCGCTGAGTCCTAGCATCACCCCTCCATAATGACACCACCTCGCCAGTAGAGTTTTTTAGAGACAAAGACATAGGAAAAAGTTGTAGAACCAGAAAACATTGGGGGAAGAAGGAAAGACACAGAAACAGACTTTGAAATGTATTTGCTCCCTCATGGAAACAACATGTTCACTGACCCACTACTGACAAATAAAACTTTTGTAAACACCACCATAAAGTTTATTGACACAGTCTTACAGCCCAAACAGGACTGTATGGAACATCCTATATACGCACACACACACATATNGAACCAGAAAACATTGGGGGAAGAAGGAAAGACACAGAAACAGATTTTGAAATGTATTTGCTCCCTCATGGAAACAACAACATGTTCACTGACCCACTACTGACACATAAAACTTTTGTAAACTCCACCATAAAGTTTATTGACACAGTGTTACAGCCCAAACAGGACTGTATGGAACATCCTATATACACTCACACACACATACNCATATACACATATAAAATCACTTTGTACACTTGCAAGAAAAATCAGATTTGGAATGGAGGAGTAAGAGGGGGAGAATGAAGCTTGCAATGCAGAACACACTGGTTACCAGAGGTGGGGCAAGGAAAAGCAGTTTTCTGTATCTCTTCATGTCTTGGTATTGAAGAGATGTTCTAGAGATAATACTGGATGAGTTCAGGGCTATTAAATCATGTACAAGACAGAAGTTTCCATGGCTACAATTTGAGGAACTAGGGCAGGAATTCTGACAGAGGTAGAGTCTGATGTGTGAAATTCTTGGGNGGGCTATTAAATCATGTACAAGACAGAAGTTTCCATGGCTACCATTACCTTGGCTTTCCAAGGTAACTACCTAAAACGGCAAAATCTACATGAATAGCTTTCCTCTTCTAACTCCGAGTGGAATGGTTATTTCTCATAAAAGAAAACTTTCTTCCAATATAAATTATTCTTGTTCTTAGAACTTCACAAGATGCTATTAAGTAGAGTGATTACTGGCTGATTCATGAAAACTACCTCGTTTATTTTGATTACTAATTCTCCCTAATACTGTTACTATGAACTTTGCATTAACATCTTCAGTAACATTCCCACTGAAGGATGCCACCATTTCGGTGGTTAGCGTCTACATTCAGAGCTTACGACTCAACTCTTACCTTCAAGTATTTTCTGGAAATAAATACATCTCCGATGCTAACTACAATAGGCTTATTTCCATGAACAAAAATGAGATTCTTAATTAACGCTTGCTTTGTTTCAGGATTTTTAAAAATCAAACCTGGGATGCCAACAAGGTTACGGATTTCTTAAGTTATATGGAATTAGGTGTGAAAATATTTTAAAAGATTTTAAAATAGTACTAGATTCATTTTTTACATTTGAAAAGTCATACTCTGATTAATAATACCCTAAGGTGTGCTTTATGAGAAATTTTCTTAGCACACGATTAAGTTCGCAATCACCTTTTTGTGTTCGAAGGGTTTTGGAATGGGTAAACCAGAAATAGATTTATTATACTCATCCTTTCAATTACTTAATTCCAAAAATACAGATTGATTGATTATAAGTGTATACTGTTTTGTGGTTTGGGTTTGTTTTTGCAAATAACCATGAGCATAATAACCTAGGAACAAAAACTGGGGACGTATTTGCATATGTAAAGATATCCAAACTGTTTTGGACATCAAAGACAACACAGCCTGGTTAACAACAACAGGCTGCTGTAATTACCCATGCTAATGTACTTCTGCGTATATTACACTCTACTGTGCAGAACCTTCCTGTTTTCTGAACAGAGAGGAAGACTTCAGGAAATACCTGACCTTCCTAATAAAACTGCAGTTTAACTTTTTAGGATTAAACTACAGAAATAGTAATTATTTTAGCTTCTTCACAGAGGACATTTTTTTCCATTTTTATTCTATTCAGACTTACAGAGCAAGCATGAAAAATACATTTGCATATAATATGAAAAATACATTTTGCTTCAGGAAAGGAATAGGTTTAGGTGATCTTATGCAAAATTTTGAAAGGAAGTCTGTGCAATGTTACTGCATGAGGAAGCAGCAATGGAGGATGTTTGGAGACCAGAGGAGGCTTCACATTTTTAATAGTTAAACACTTCTATTTGCTCTTTAAGTGTAATAGGGAGGCCTTAATAAGGAGCATACTGACATGATCACTGAAAATTTCTCTTTACATGTTTATTTTTTAAAACTTTCATCTTTATGATAAAATTACTTCCTACTTTCCCTGCATTTCCTGAAATATTTTCTGAGCTTTTTTTTTTTTTTTTCTTTTTAAATAAAACCTCACAGCAGATGAGAGCCATGCACTAGAAGCATAAACATGAAGTTAACTTTTGTTGCACTTTACCATGTCGTTCTATTCTGGGATAATGATTTTATCTGTTATCATTCCTTTTAAACTTTATTTACTTTTGTATTATTAGACTGCATTCGTGGACTACTCATTATCTTTCAGGCTCCCTTTGCTATTCTCCTTTCCAGTACACTGTTGTCAGCTGACAACATCTTGTTCATATTTATACACTTAAAACATTTTTATTGCCAAACCTTCTCTATCAGTACCCATGCCTGACTCCACTGAACACAGAAGCAGGATTATGAGCGAAATAATGTACGTGCAACTAGCGATAAATTGACAGGATTAGAACACATAGCACAAATCTGTGCAACTTTGAAAGTCATTGATTTAAACACGAAAAAATGAAAACATAAAATAATTCCTGCAAAAGTGTGGAAAGTAAAATATTAAGATTGAAGAACATTTTTGTTCCGCAGATATGACATTTAATTTATTCCATTTCTCAAAACCACCATGAAATTCTGTGAGACATTTGTTATGCATGAGAGAAAGGGATAGATACGTTCAAAATCACAAAGAATCTAATAAAATGTCTAAATAATGTATTTCAGGTTTTCATGGGTAGATTTATCCTTTAATAATCACTGTAATAATCTACACTGAGCATACTGAGTTTTGCTCAAATTATAATGAATTTTCAGCAGTATGTTCAGCTAATTAGATACAATTCACCGTATGTTTTGGCCTATTGCTTATTTAAGATCTTATTTAAAATTCCTTAGAAGTTCTGTAACATTTCCAGAGGCTGAAAGAGAAATCGTTTCAGTTTCTATCCAACACAAAGCTAGTCTGGACATGCAGTATTACAGCGGATATCAGTGGATACCAGAAAAAGGCAGTAAGCTAGGCTACTGTATAGGCAGCATTTCTTTACAGTTCCTGCACTCATAGTGATAATATGTGAATTCTGTTCTAAAAATCCTTTCTTTACACCCTGCCAGATAGCAAAATTCATCTAATAAAAAAATTCATCTTATCAAAGACAGTAACAGTAATGCAGTGAACAAAAGGAAATGGAAGTGTAATTTCTCAAACATTCCTATCTTGCCTTTATACACCTTATAGTAATTGGTACAGAAAAGCACTCACTGCTACTGACTTCCCTGTTTCTCTGGACAAATGTTACCTTCTATTCAAGTGATAAAGTCTGTTTAGCTTGCTTTCTTTTCTTAGTGAACCTAGAACATTTCAAACACCAACTTTCCCATCAGGGACGTTCTCATTTCCTGCATTTCCCTTGCGATAGCAGATACTACTCACTCCATACTTTGCCCAGCCGCCACTTGCTGGCATCATTCCTCTGCTTGAGATCCCCTGGCAGGATCACATACATGAAGTCATCCTTTCTACACAATCTCAACAGCAGTTGGTGCTGAAAAGATGGCAGAGATGGATAACAAAGACAGCTTTTTAATGGGTCTGAACGACCCACAATTTCTCAATATGAAAACTGTAGATTCTGAAATGACACCAACCTACACTAAAGGAGATTATGAGTTATAAATCATAATCAAGGAAACGAGAGAAATAGATGACTACCAAGAGAAATGTTGGCATCCAGATGCTATATCAAAATTATCTGATGTTTCTAAAGCTTTAAAACTGCAGCAATACAAATCAGATTTACGGAAAGTGCCGCATCATGTATGTGACCTGAAACTAAACAATTCCTGAAAAAAAACAAAAAGTGTATCAGCTTCTATCATGTCAGTAAGACAAGTTCTTTATTACTGAAGTATTCAAGTAGCTCACCACTGAGACAGATAATAGTACCAAGCATTAACTGCAAATAACATTTTAGCAATTTTTCCCTGAGTCTCTCAGGTGTAAAACAACCCTCCCAAAACAAGCCTACATTAGAATCATTAACAAGCAAACAGTAAGAACAAGCTTTTATCCTTGTACGCTTTGCCAATGCGGTGTTCCTCATTTTCATTCTATGGTCAGACTAAGGAGGCTTTTTTAATCATGATAGATCAGTTTATTTTCCAAATATATGAGAGTACTTACCATCTGCAAAGCTGTAGAGCTGTCTTCTGT
>RSEF01000005.1:5011564-5030294 GCA_003993805.1 Himantopus leucocephalus
GAGGCTGAGGGGAGACCTTATCACTCTCTGCAACTACCTGAGAAAGGAGGTTGTAGTGAGGTGAGGGTCAGTCTCTTTTCCCAAGTAGCAGGTGATAGGATGAGAGGAAACAGCCTGAAGTTGTGCCAGTGGAGGTTTAGATTGGATATTAGGAAAAACTTCTTCACAGTAAAGGTTTATCAAACATTGGAACAGGCTGCCCAGGGAGGTGGTGGAATCACCATCCCTGGGGATATTTAAAAGATGGGTAGATGTGGTGCTTGAGGACATGGTTTAGTGGTGGTTTTGTCAGGTTAGGTTAATGGCTGGACTTGATGATCTGAAAGGTCCTTTCCAATGTAGATGATTCTATGATTCATTGCACCTCTTCTCCCGTGTAAATACTGTAAGCCTCAGTCAAGTTGTTGTCCTCAGTACCTGCTGCCTAACTGCAGTTCTCAACTTAAGCTTCACAGGTGTCATTTTTTCAACTGAACACCATCAACCTACTTGCAGGTTTCTTTTGAATTGGAATCGTAGGGCTGAGAGCTTGGCATTGTTATAAACTGCAAGGAGGTCTGTCTCTGTAAGTGAAATCTGGGTGCGGGGGCCAGTTTTTCCAGATCTGACTGAAAATACGTAGAGCAATATTGCTTATGACTGAAAACACGATGACCAAACAAGCAACCTCTTTTCTTGTAGGTTGATAAACTCCTGAGCAATGTTCAGGGCAGGACCTGAAGTAGCACCGTGCACCTGATATATATATATGTAGTTAACCGACCATTCCTAATTTTGGATCGCTTTCTGTAACTGAAATACAAATTGAAGTAATCTGCAGGTTGATTTTTCTTGTCCAAGTCTCTTACAGAACTAAACTCCAGATAGACTTGTGCCAAAGTCTGAGGAATATTGGGTTTTAATATTCTACTGACTGAACAGCTCTTTTTAACTCTGATTTGCACTGCACAATGTATTATCCTTTTTTAGCAAAGGCAGATCTCATACAGGTTTTATATTTTGTTCTGCAAAGATATATGCAGAAAGCTGAGCAAAACCAAAACTTTGTAATCATATTCCTATTGACTTTTTAGTTAAGCACACAAAACAACATGGCTTGGTAATATACCATATGTTTTGTCTTACCTGAAGACCTTTATTGTTGCATCAGTTATAATTTGAATTAGGTCATAGGACCCTACTTCTAACTTCTTGACTTCTAATCTGATCAACCGTGACAGAATACAGAAGGTGAATAAAGACATTTCTGAATTCATCTTGCTCATAAAGGAGCTGGTTGCTACAGACCTTTCATCTCCTAAGGTGAGAAGGGAATGGAGCCGTTTGGATATGCAAGTGAGAGAAGCACCAACATCTTTAGTTTTATGCCTTCTTGCACTGTTCACTCTTGCTCTTTTGTTTGGTTAGCAAATAAATATTATAACCCGGCTCAAAACCCTTGGTACCTCTTCATTTTACGCTTGGTGCATTTAAGCCCTGTTTTGCTCTATTGAAAGGCAATAATGCACTTTCTTCCTTTTCTGTAACCTCATTATGTTGTTGCTAAATCAACTCAATTGAACCAGTGCCCGTCTCCTGAGGCTGCTGTGAGAAAGCATTTTTTGGAAGAATTCCAAGAATGAGGCCCGGGGGATAGGCTGCTTTGAGGAGGACACACAGCCTTCCAGGGGATTTACTATGGTATTGGGTTTGGGGGAGGAAATGGAATATTTTGTTGGCTTTCTAATGTTTTCTGGCAGATACATTTATAACAACTTTGGAAATCTTCCAGACTAGTCAGCAGCCTTCTGAAGCCTTTAAAATCCCATGTTCAATTAAACACAAAAATATTTTGCTTTATTTGCGTGCAAGTATTATTGATTAGTCGGGCACCGATTTTATTCTGTTGAAATTAAAGTTTAAATGAGGTAAAATCAGATAATCACAGAGAGAAACTTTATAAAAGGTATTGCATAAAGCTTTAGAATGAAATCACTATTTAAAGCTATTTACTTTTCTTAAGCGTGCTTTTAATGGCAAGTAGACCCACTTGGCAAAAAAAATCCATTCTGCTCGTCTGAACTGTTTCTTACTTTAAAACTGTATTTCTCCCACCTTTGTCAGGAAAGATCAAATGTATTGGTTGTTGTCTGCAAATCAGACACCTAAAAATATTTAAAGTACATCTCACTAACGTGGGTAATGTCTGGAAAGTGTATAATCGTGTTTGTGATAGTGATCATGAGACCGTCTCAAAGTTTTGTACCAAATGAACAGTATTCTGTAACGTGTTAAATTTGGTACGAGTCCTGCGTTACTGATGTGATACTAAACCCAACATTTTGTATTTAACTTGAATACAATTTTTGTAGACAAAAATATCTATTTTTCCTTTCCATTTTGATGCTCTTCAAAATCCATAAACTAAAATCTGTTTCCTTACAAGTAATTTCTTTGTGGACAAGATGAGAAAATGAAGTCTTAAAGCAGTTCTCAATCAGAAGAGATTTGGGGCCTGTATTAGATACTCGAGAAAATAGGGTGAAGTAGTAAAAGGTGAGGATGTGGGAAAAACTGCTGTTTTCAAAAGTTAGCTGAATCATATTGATTCCAAAGTAGGTAATGCAGTTGTACTTAGGTGGGAATACTAACAGTTTTTATGTGTATAAGTGGCAATNGGTTGTACTTAGGTGGGAATACTGTCAGTTTTTATGTGTGTACGTGGCAATCCATACCATACTGAGGCCTGAAGGATTTCAAGTAAGAGCTGTTGGGGCCGACACGTGGTTGTCTGGAATAGAAGCCTTCATTTTTTTTCTAATTCTGTGAGCATAAGGTATAACAGGACTGCATGGGAGATTTCACGAGATAAATGTCTTTATTTCCCCCATAACCCCCACAACAGATTTCTAATCGTGTGTTTCGATACTGTGACCCTTAAGTGTTGGCATCTTACTGGCTTCTTCCATAAATCTTGCAATTTGGGACAACTTTTGTACAAGTTGTAGATAGATATTTTCAAATCGCAAATGAAAACGTGTTTATACTTCCTTTTTTTTAAATTTAATTTCTCTCATCCTGCGAGTTAATTATGTAATTTTTGTCAAGGTAAAGCTGTTTAAAGGAATAGACCTCATTTTAATTTTTCAGCTGTTCATTATGGGAATTCTGCCCTGTGGGAGCAAGGCCAACCTCCCGCTATATTTAGGAGGAGAGGTTTGTGCAGCTTGCAAGCAATTCTTTAATTCTGGTGATTGAATTTCCTGCTGCTTCCACAAGGAAATAGGTCTTTGCTTCACTGGCCTGAGTGTGAGAGGTGTGTAATGGAAGAAATGTAATTTCTCATTCTCCATGAAAGCACTCTATTAGGTCTGTTCTTGGGGTTTTTTTGCATATTTACTCTGCTTTTGGTATAGTTACGAGAAAAATAAGGCCTCAACTATTTGAAAAGAGTTTGCAATCAAAGTTACAGAAGCAGAGAATCCTCTTTGCAAACATAACTGAAATGGTAGCAATGTCTTCAAAGGTCCTCACATCCTTTAGTTTTGTTGCGCTGTTGGTTTGCGTCCCCTGGCTCAAAGGGAAAATGATGTCACTGCGGAGTAAAGAGAGTTCCACAGTAATGGGGATATCAAATGCCAACACAAACACAAATACAAAACTTAAACCTAGTAAAACAGTTATTCACAAGTTTTCTTTCCAGTGGAGTCCTCTAGGGATCATTTTTAACCTTAGCTGTTATTTTTAGTAGTGACCTGGAAGTATACGTAAAATCATCAGTTCACTGGCGTGCAGAGGTCATTAGGACGGAATCTCTTACTAAATTGAGTGCTGGCCAATAAGAAGCACTTCAGTACAGAAGTTGGAGACTTTTCCTGGGAAACAGTGTCTCAGAAAGGGATTTTTATTTTTGCAAGGGGCAGCTATTTATAAAAGAAAATCACTGTGCATGGAAAAGCCTATATCAAAAAGGCAAATGTGACTTTTAAGCCTTTTTGTTTGCTGTACTTACAGTGCTATTGGAAAGTTGAGCGCTGCTCTATTGTCAAGTCAACAAAAAAAGCTGAAATATTGATAGGGTTCCATTAAGCCTTCCTTATAGTGCTATACTGGAGTAGTTCTTTCTAAATAGCTCACCAGAAAAATAAATCTAAAAAGAAAAAAAGAAAGGTGATCTGGTATCAAAATCTATGGCTCTCTAAGTAAGTAAAGTAATATCTTTCTATTCCTTAAGCTAATGGATAAAATACTGTAAAATAAAAAATTAGAAGCTGAGGCTGTACAAAATGTTGATACTATTTACAAGATCTATGGGGAAAAATTTGCCATTTCTGAAAACTGTTGTACCAGGATTCAGTGGTTTTTTTTAAATAATCCCTAATTGAACAAACCAATATGAAGTCCTGTTGTGTGTATTTTCTTGGAGAGCTTTCAGATATGCCTTTCCCTTTCATTAGCTATGCTTCTGTATTGAAGGTTATTTCTCACGTCTAACTTAAGAGGAAAAAAACTAGCATGAGTATAGGCATTTACAAGTTACGTAATTGTTTATGTTCCTCCTTTCACAAAACTTAGAACTGCAAAAGGTTGAAATAAAATCATGGTATTTAATGGAAGCAGTCTTCATAGGCATGATTGATGATATCATTAAACCTCATATTATTTCATAAACACCTTCATAAATCAATGTTATTTGTGTAGTGGGATGAAATTGAAAAATACTGTCACCACGACTTGCTGTCATTCAGGATGTATTTATTGGCTAGCCTAGCAGTTATACTCACCCAAGCGGCTACATTTGAAACATTTAATACGAATAATGTTGGACTTGATGATCTTAAAGGTCTTTTCCAACTGAAATGATTCTATGATTCTATGTTGACCTGTTCGCTTCATAATGGAACATGCAGTTAATGTGATCTGGAAAAATACCTTTAGAAAATTTGGATTCGTAAACTTTCATGATGTACTGATAGTATTGAAGAGAAATAGGGGTCATCCTTGAAGGCTCTTTTCTCCCATGTTTAGAGCGTTTGATGTTTTTTCTTCTTCAGAAAAGGATTGGTTAATTTTCTCCAGTTTTGACGAGGCTTTTTTAGTGTGTTTGTTGATATAAATGAGAATACCTGATGCTGGATCTTTTTTTCTGTAAGACTATAAAATGAATTCAGAGGTTATCCAGTTTGATTCCACTTTTTATATAAAAAAGAAAGTTATGGGTACATGCCTGGCTTACTCAAATACAGGTCTTGTATGTGAAAATGAATACCCTTTGTATTTGTTGAGGTATTACAAATAGATAAGAAAAATTCTGCTCTTACTAAAATAATTTATTGTTTCTTTGTTATTAAGTATCTTTTGGTTAAGGTTTCTCAGAATTTAATAGAGTAATTATCTTATATTAAGTTTTCTTTTGTAGATGACAGCTGCCCATCAGAGTGAGCTTATTCTTTGGTAATAAGTACCTGTTACATCCATTGAATATTGAAAACTAAATGCTCTTCAAAATTGAACTGTTTTCTACTTGATACTGTAGAAATGTGCTTTTACATTAAACTTAAACACCATGAAAACTGTTGCAAGCTTTTATTCATATTTTATGTGATTAAAGATTCTTGTTATGATGATGCCGTTGACAGAAACATTTCAGATTTATCAGGTTCTGAGTCTGTTTAATGTGTTTTATGAATGACATTTCATTTTAATTAGTGATGTATGGTATGTGAAGCCACAGGCTTCACAGAAGTTTTTCTACAATTCAGAAAGTATTTTTGTCAGGCAAACTTGTGATGATGCGAGTAGTTGTTAAGACCTGTGTGTTGTTGATACTGACTGTGGACATTATTATACAGCATATCTCTATAAAGCTGATGCTATTGATTTGACTTGTATAGTAGCTACTCTTGTTTTATGCTAAATTTTTTGCTGGATTAAATGGGCAATAGTTACTGGGCTGTTCTTTTTGAAATTAACACTGTTCCAGCCTTGCTAAGGGTGCTTCCAGCATTGGGTTAACAATGCATATGGACTGCCTGTCAGACTTTCCTCATCTAAAATTAGGAGCAAATGAAATGTAGGGTTTTTTTTTCTCTTAGTAGTAAAGGAATGATCAACTGTATCTGTATTTCACAGAATGAGGCATAGGAGAATTTTTCTTTTATGTTTCTAATCGCCAAAACCTGGAGGCATCTGAGAGCTGGCTTCATTTAGAGTCTTTCTAGATTGGCATACCGTTGAGCATGCATTAAATTGTGCATACTGATTGAACGATCAGAAAAACTCATCGTACTCTAGCTCCATCTTTCCTGCCTGCTCTGCCAGGAAGCTATGGGGAGCTGTAGTACAGCTGGCTATTCTGGCTTTGAGCCACGTAGGGATTTGCCTACACGACAGGAATCCCCAGCTTCCCCTCGGAAAGAATGCTTTCCAAGGCAGAAGTGCTAAAATAAAAGGCAGGATCTGATTAAACCATAAACTTTAACCACCTTTTTCTTTGACATGAGAAATTTCTTTACTCATGCTATACTCATTTCCATACTCGTGCTAAGTGCCAGAATATTTTGTAGGGAAAGAACCAATAAATGCAGTTCAAATAGAAAAAACAAGTGTATTCTTTTTCTTTGCTAAGCGTATACGTGTCTTTTATTGCAGATCCAAATGTCCCTGAACAAAGGTACAGATTCTAGAAAACACCCCTATGGAGAAGAGAGGAAGGAATAAAAATAATTTCAGTAAATCAATTTAGTGACCCATTTGATGATGTCAGCCACAAGCTGTTTGTGTGCCAGAGCTGGGTAAGCATTGGCATGCAACAGCAAACGCCAGCAAAACTAGCGCATCACAGAACTGGACTCTGACACACTAGCAGAGTATGAATTAACTTGTTAATTTTCAATCATGAAGGCAGGTCATACAACTAGCGTAACAGCAAATGTGCTCAGAGGTTGCTTTGCTGTGACTCGCTCTCTCCAAGGTATTAAGGAATTTGTTTGAAATTGCACAGAGGAATTTACAGTGAGAGAGAGCAAAAGGGAGTAATTTTCCTCTAAACTGAGGCAATGCCTCCTAAAAGAATTACACTCTTTTTTTCATATGTATCACTTAAATTGTTGTTAAAATTGAATGACAGTGTGTGTTATTTGCATTACCATAAATTTCTTTGGTAATAAAGTGATTCATCTTGCTACACACAGTGATTCCAATACAGATGCAAGAAACATTCTTTTTTGGCGACAGTAATAATTATCCGGTAGGGTCTGTAATTACTGACAGCGTATCGCAGCTTAAGAAACTGATCGTTAAAGCCATCCAGAACAATTACAAAATACATCTTTTTTGTATATTACTCTATATTACCCATTGCTATGTCTAACTACTGTAGACTTTGGTCTAATAAACACATCCATTTAGGAAGAGCTCCAAAGAATGCTCCTCAGAAACCTCGCAAGTAGCATAGCAGACATGTTGTGTAGCATTGCTCTGCTCTGAGCACAGCATCCTCGGTGCTCTAGCCCAGTGCCACCGTGTGCTCTGCTGGCACAGAGCGTCCTTTTCAGAATTACTAAGAAGCAGAATCCTTTCTGCTCGTACCTATTTAAAGACCTGTGGCACCTTCTGAGGCAGCAGAAGCTTACCTCCATCTACCTTTACATCCTACTAAATTAATACTTACTCTGTGGGACCAAGAACAGTTGTGCTGTGCTCCAGATCTGGAAGAACTGTCCTTGGCGGTCTAATGAAGTTCTGCATTTTTCAATAGAGCAACACCAACATTGAAGCAAAGCATGTTCTGTGAGCTCGGGGAAGTTTTTAAATGAAAGGCCCTTTTAAACCTTAGCTATTATACTAAAATATGGAGAGTATCCTGCTAATCAAAGGACCTTCTTTGTGGACTCATATGTTGAGATTTAGATAAGAGAGAGACTTGCTGAGTGTGACATCCCTCTTCGAGTGGCACAGATTTTGATGGGGAAAATTCTTTGGAAGTTCATGGCACTCCAAGCAGCAGAGATGTTTAGATTACTTCTTTCTAGCACAGTCGGAGAGAGGTAATATACATCACTAAGAGACTAAGATTTATAAGAACATGCTGCAGCGTAAATTGTGCTGTCAAGCAGAGAAATAGTGTAGTAAAACAGACTCTCTCCACTAATCTTCTGAGGGTCTTTGACACTGTGTACAGCAATCACAGAAGATCTACTGATCCTGTACAGACAGGAGGCTTTAGCGCTCTTTGTAGCGAACCCCATGTAGTTAATTTTCCTAGGCATTGAAACCATAGCTATTTTGTGGTTTGTTTTTTTTTCCTCTGCCTTACATTTTTGGTAGAGGTGGATATTAATGTGTATTTGTAATCTTCGTTTACATGAATATCCTTGTTCATAAAGATTTCCCAGATATTTTGGGGACTATATTTTTTTTTCTTTCTTCTGTGGTGTGTGTCCATATAGTTGACTTGGACAGGAAGGGCAGCAGTCTTGGAGGTCACATTGTATTGTTCTTGGTGGAACAACTTGAGGCATTTGAACAAGAGAGTAGTAAAAATTTCTGGAATTGACTTTTGAATGTCTGGGGTCTGGCTGGGATGGAGTTAGTTTTCTTCATAGCATCCTGTGAGTGAGTGAGTGCCACTGCATCATTGTTTTATTTTGTTTTCCTTCTTTCCTTCACTTACTAATCTATCTTTACCTCAGTTGATGAGTTTTCTCACTCTTGCTCTTCCTATTCTTTCTCCCAGTGCTGCTGTGGGGGAGGTCAGCAAGCGGCTGCGTGCTGCTCGGCTGGTGACTGGGCTCAACCCACCCCAACGTACAATGCATTTGTCTTTGAAACTGTGTTTCTAATTTTGTAAACAAATAAGGTTTCATGAAAAATTAAGAATTCCTATGAATCATGCAGCTAGCTACTGAATTAGTGAGGGCAGTATGAGACCTTGGCAAATATGTGCAAATATATTTGCTTTTTTTTTAATTTTATTTTTGAGTTGACACAATCAGTTGCCCAGTGGCAAAGACCGACTTGCTCAGCTGCCTCTTGTCCTTCCTGAGTTCCTTCTGCTCTACCTACAGCCTGGCTGCTTGCTCCCTGCTTTACACCGTGGTTCCTAGTCTGCACCAACTGCACGTCCCTTGATGTGATGTGGCTCTCTTGCTCCCCAGCTTTCAAGCCTGCTCCACTAGTTACCGAGCTCGTGGTTTGCCCCCATGCTCCAGCATCTTCTGCCTGAGCTGCCGGTTCCTGGGGTACAGCAGGACTGTAAGGAAAAGCAAGAGGAACAAACCCTCTCCATCATGAAGCTGAATACAGTATACAAGCTCTTTTATGGACTTGGATTTTGCTCAGTGTTGAATTACACAATTTTTATAAGGATGGTGTGCAACAAGGCCCTAGATTGTGTCAGAAGGTATATAATCATGAATTTCTCTTCCATGTAAACTTAGGAAAGCTACTTAATTTCCTTGTATCTCAGAAACAACTGTAAGAGTTGGGCTTTTTCCAAATCATTGACCCAAGTGTTTTGTTCTAACTAACCTTGAAATGTGGGGTTTTTTTCCACCATGTGCTTCTACAATGTTTTTTCACAAAGGTTACCCAATAGGTAAAAGGATTAAGAGCATTAATATAATTCCATAATGGTGAAGAAGAAATTAATTTTGTAGCTTTGAAAGGAAAGTGTAAATATTTTACAGAATGGAATGCCCTTAGCGTCTGTATTGTAGCTTCATTTTTTTTTTTACTAAATTTGCACCTTATGAGGTATGAGAGCCTTTCAGGAATAGATTTATTTTGAGTTTTCATAGTGCCTGTAAGCCATCCTTTTGTGCCAAATACTGTAATGCAATACAAGGCATACTTATTGCAGAGTCACAGTCTTAAATTCATATTGTCGTTCTATAATCATTATTAAATACTTATTTACTAACTGTCAAACCTGAACATTTAGAAACATATCTAATTGTAATTCCTAAAGTGGAATAATGAGCATGTGTGTGGATAATGATAGCTGTATATGGCCCTGTTCTTGCAAGTATCAACAGGTTCAAATTTCAGTTGTTTGACAAGTTCCTGAGATTTTGGGAAGAAATATAAAATGGGAGTTAAATGGGATGAACAGTAATAAAATTAACAATAAAATTAACAGCCAGTCATACAAATAAAATGTGCTGAAGTAGTACATAGGACTTTGAAAACCGAATTATTGTTAACCAGTGTAGTACAGTGTCAGCTGATTTAATTGTTTAAAACATCAAACTATGTTTTAGCAAGAATGCCTTAAAATAGATGCAGTATTATAACTACTAAGTCATTTTTCCACAGTCACAGTTTTTAATTTCAGTGAAGAAAAATGTCATATAGCTAGTTTTAAGAATTTTTTGGTTCCTTTTCAATATATTAATAGAGAAGTCATATTGTATGTTAGTGTAGTAATAAGAAATAGTTAACAGAGTCTGAAGGTCAGCAACAGCTAAACAGAGGAATAAGACCTTTTTTTCTCAGAAAAATCTGACTTTTTGGTAATCATCAGAGATAGAATATTGCAAATTTGAATTGTGGCATGTTGATGGAAAGGTAGGTGAAGAATTCCTGAATTTTGTTCCCAACTCTGTATTCCTCTTTGAACTTTAAATTTTTTAAAATTTTTTGTTTAGTCGGGGAGTTGCTTATAAAGTGGATTAATCACCTTGAGTTTTTATAATTAACCATCTGTCTTTGTCATTGCCTAATATGGCAGAGCTTATGTTCTTTTTCTTTGGCTTTTTCAGGTATGAATACAAGCAAGAGTGAGACAGTGAAAGAGCATCCATTAAAACCCTCCAGAAGATCTATGCCATGCCTAGCCCAGAGCCAGACACATCCTCAGAGTCTGAGCAAGCATTCCTCTTTTCTGCAGCCAAATCGTGTGCAGCCCCAGCCTCTAAGTGCAGGGACATCTACAGCTACGGTGGATGTAGTGTCAGAACGAGGTAGGTGGTTTTTCTCTTCCAGGAGCTTGCTCCAACACTGGGAATGGAAGTGATCTATGGGAACATAATTTGAAGTCCTGCGGTGTCCTACATATAATTTCTTCTTTCATTAAATTATAGGGGCATCTGGTAAGTTTTGATTTGTTTAGATATCTACAGTTTGCTGGAGAGATGCTTTTGCACAAAACAGCTAGAAGAACCATGGTACTGAGTTCTTGAGTGAATCTCTATAATGCTTGAAGTGAGGCTTAAACTAATTTTTATTTTCTTGTTCTGAATTACAAGATTATTTCCTTCTCACTGAAAACAAGACAAGATAGTGCTCCTCTATGCTGGGGAAGAGCATGAAAGTTTCTGTAGTTTGTCCTAGGGGAGAGAGAAAGAAGAAAGATGTCTTTAAGTATGAACATGTAGGAGCAGATGTGCTCATTCATGAATAGCAGAATCGGGGAAGAGTGGTATGGAGAGAATGAGAGAAAAAGGAGAAAATCCCTATGAATTTTAGCTTGTGTTGCAAAAAGGAACTACTTTTATTTTAGGATTTCTGTTTTAACAGATAAACATGCCTGACCAGAGAGACTAGTCTAGTTGGAGATCCCAGACACTGTGTGTGTCACCTGTTGCCAACTATTGCCATACGCTATTGAGGACTGTGTGTGAACCTTTATAGAATAAATTAACTCAGCTGGCTTCTGCTACTAAATTATGATAAGTCCTTCCTTAATGTTGATAGGCACTAACTGTTACTCTAGTAAGTTATATCACTGAGTTAAACTTCTCTCAGGAACAGAGTGAAAGTCTTCACTAAAGTGTTCTTGTTCTTTTCCATAAATGGAAAGCGGTCTTCAAAATTTCAGCCTAAATTTTTTCATTTGAGTCAGTGATGGTTTTAAAAAAATGTGTCTTTTACTTACAAAATACATATGAATGCTGATATGAATATTGCATTTATTCCAGCTAAAGTGATGGAGACTTTGGAAAACAACTTGCTTAAGCTGTCTAATACAGAATACAGTGATCCATTTTTAGGTAAGTTTATAGCTGAACTGAAACTGAAATAAATTAATGATTCTTCAATTACACTTGCAGTATTTAAGTGTGGAAAGGCCATACTTACCCTGAACTGCCAGGTTTTTTGAAAGAGGAGACTAAATGAGACTGAAGAAATATGTGCTGTTGTAAATTTCCTGATACTTTCTCACCTCTTAAACTAACAGTAAATAGGGACTAAAGACAGAAAAGTATTTTTTCATACATTCAGTGTAACCTTTTCCCATAACGATCCTTCGTAATACAATCACTTGGAAGCATGTATTGGAAATTCCTTTGACATAGTTTTTATTATTCAGCTACTATTCCTGTATAACCATGTTATTCCATATTGTCATGGCTGCAGTTGTTAGGTTGTTGTTTTTGCATTAGATACTCATGTTTCTTTGCTTTAGACATTCAAGTACAAAAAGTGTTCCAATCTGGCAAAAAAAAGTAACATGGACAAATAGCTATAACTGAGGCGTATTTGGACCCACATTAATGCCATTTTGATAATTTAATTAAGTCCAAGAAAGTAGGAAAAGTGTTATTAAAATAGTCCTATCCTTGCAACTGCAAAAGGAGCCTGTATATACACACGAGTAGTAATTCGCGAGTTCCAAAATTAATTAATTTTGAAATTCCCTGGCCATGTACCCATCTGAAGTACACACAGATATTGCTGTAGCTTGCACGACTACTGTGAAAGATCTTTTTGCTCACAGTCAGTGTAGCATCAAAATAGGAATTGTACCTTCACGCTGAACGAGAGATCTGCTTTCAGAAAGCTATTTCTGCTCGTCTCGCGTATTTTAGCATTGATTTTTCATGATGTCCAAAATGTATGATAGATAAGAGACTCTTCAAGGTCTCCTAAAGAGGTAGGAACTGGAAATGTGAGTGAAAGTGATGCTTCCTCTGAAATAAAATCAAAATGTTCTGAAATCATGACACAGACCAAAAATTTGGCATGAAGATTGTATAAGAAAATCACGTGTCTCAGTAAGGTTCCAGCTGAAGCTACCGCACTCTCTTAGTGTAACTGGTTTAACTGGATAGGCATGCATGGGCACTAGAAGATTTTGGTGTTATAAGTTGCTTCAATTTTTTTTTTAATATCTTGTTATATTTTTTGCTAATTGCTTACACATCCAAGGGCTGACATTATTGCATATAATTCTTCCTCACAGTAAGTGATACACTGTTTTTCATTCACATCACCTAGTTTTAACCTGAAAAGAAACATGGAGGGCTCAGTGATAAAGGAAAAGATAGATTGAGTCTCATCAAGTCAAAATTGTATTAAACTTTGGTGTGGATGCTTCTCCTCTTCTGACTCCAGCTATGCTCTTCGAAGAGACAGAATAATATTTAAATGGTAGCCCTTTGCTAACTTTTTTCATTAATTTGCTAGTGTTAATTGATTTAATGCCAAATTAGATCATTGAAATCTGTGACGTTATTATGTATTTACAGAAGTGTAATTGGTTAGGATGTTCAGCTACAAGCAAGAAAGGAAAAAGTATTTATAAATAAATCTCAGAAGTCAGTAGTAAGAATTGCCTTAGATAAAAACCGGCATTATCAGTTAGGTTCACAAAGAGAAATCGGTGACAGTTAAAGGTGCCTTTAAAAAAAAAATCGCCTTTCTCTAAGCCTTCAAAATACAGCTTGTTTGTGTTTGAGGATCATATTTATGTAGGTAAGAATTTGTCTCCAAGACTAGAATTTTCAATTTCATCCTGAATCGGGGAGGGGGGGGGAATATTGCTGCTTGAACTTTGATCACCAAGTAGGTGAAAATGATGCAGCACTGCTGCGTGCCTTAGTCAGTACTTTGATGGAGTTTGCAAAATAGGCTGATTAATGGGTATCGTCTTCTTAGTGAACCTTTTCAAACTGCTCCCCTGAGAACATGAAAGAATGCTGAATTAAGTGAATGTGGTGAATTTTTAATTAGGCAGCATCACGGAGCTGAACATAAACCGGGGCAAATGGCTTTCTGCTCTTCCAGAATTGTCTCCATAGACAAACTATCTTCTTGTCAGAAGGGGATTAACAGGCATCGGATAAAAGACTTCAGTGGAAAGGTTGACTATAGATGAGGCCATAAATCTGTTGGACTTATTTAGTTAGTGACATTGATGGATTTATAAAGTAAGAAGATAATGTATTACACCTTTGTTACTGCTAACACAAAAGGCATCAGGGACATTATGCATTTATGTTCTTTTTCCTCTGTCACTTTTAGGTGGTAAATAGTGTTTTTAGTTTAGGAATCAGTAAATTTAAGCAAAGTAATAGGCATTGAGCTTCTGTAACATATAACATGAACTATGAGGTGTCAGATGTGCTGGAATGCTCAGTGCTTAGCCAAAGCTTCCTGGAATTGCAACCCAGTGAAGGGTATGATCAGGGCTTTTGACCTTACCTAGGTGGAAAGCACCTATTACTTGGGTCTGGACACTAAGTAAAACATGACGCCTTGCATTTCTCAAAGCATGGTTGTAGAATTTGGTGTTCAGTCCAGAGAAAAATCACATTACTGCTTCTATTTCTTTGAAAAGGCCTTTTCTTTTCCTATATGTTCGCATTATGGAAGAGTATAAAGTTCTGGTTTAAGTGACCTGTGTCACTTGTTGTGACTTGACTCCACAAAAGATAAAACTAAGATCAGAGTTCCCAGTTCACAGAAGAACGTTAATCTCTCCAGCTCCACCGCAGCTTCTTTTAAGATTTTTACTTATTAAATGAGTGAAAGATTCCTGCTTTTTGACTGTTCAGAAAATGCCTTTTTACCTATGAACTCCAAGAGACCAATACGCCTGCTAACCAATATAATGTAGTTAGAGAAAAAACAACTACAGTGAATTTATTCTCGACAAGAAGGTACGCTCATTTTTGTCAACTCATTTAGCTGCAAGTAGCTAGTCAAATCCTATAACTACACAAATAGGGGAATTTTCTGAATAACCTTTTTGATAAGAACATTCCAATTTGTCAAGACTTCTTCAGAAATATTTACTCAAGGTAAGAGGGAAGGATTTCTCACCATGGGGGAGACCACCACAGAGTAACCAGTATCTTGCTGTTGAAGCTGCGGGTCAGGGAAGTTGAAGGCTGAGGTTCCAGTTACTGAATTATACAGGAAAGACCAACTTCGTAACATTAAGTTACAGACTGTCTTGAGGTAATACTTGATTTTTTTCCTGAAAGATGCCTAGTATGAAATGTGAAGACTTCAGAACAACTCTTACAGAGGCAGTAGAAGTATTTACTGCCTAGGTATATAAACTTTGATGCCAGACACAGGAGAAATGCTTATGCGAGATGACCGCGACAGCCAGTCTAAGTCTCAGCCTGGTATTTTGGGTAACAAGAACAGTATACCTGTGATACAGGACTTAACCTGGACTACTCTCTCATGTTGATGCAATAATCACAAATAGCGAAATTGGAAAAATCTTTTTCACACTTTTTTAGAATTAAGTTTTGGGATCTTGTAAGAGATAAATGCAAGAAAAAAATGAAAATATTTGTGTTGTATTTGTAGTTACATGTAAATACAGGTTACATAAGAACCTGGATGTTAAAGTCTGAGCTCATTGCTGTAATGATATAATTCCAGTATCATCCATTTTTTGATGCATTTGAAAGTCACTCCGCTGACACTCAGACATTTCACATTTATTCTCTCGAAGGGAATTCGACATTATACTTTTTTTTTTCCCCTGTGGATACTTGCTTAAAAATATAGTGTATATTCTGTTCTGATTTTGCTGTGATTTGTTTTTCTTCTGAAAGACATGCTTAGTTATTACTTTGATTGCGCCAGCTGGATTTAAATGACATACCTTTAACTTCAATCACTGAATTTCTGGCTTTATGGCAGCTACCAAGAATAGCTTTTGACTTTAGTTGGAGCTTGAAAAAGTAAGTGGGGAATAGTTAGTTCCTAGTAGCTACATAGTAACTACATACAGCAAGTCACGTTCATAAAACTTTGTTTTCCTCTAGAACTTTTTTTTTAAGTTCTAGAAGCATAACCGAATTGCAGCCACGTTAAGGTTAACTAATGAGTTTGTTAATCCAGGAGCTGCTGTAGTGGTGTGGGGGTATATCTGTGTGCATGTCCCTGTATAAAGAAACAGTAATGGGTAAATTTTTAAAATAACACTCTTCTTTTTCCTTAAAGAGCATCTTATGCATAAAGGGAACGAACTTTATCTTTGAACGATCACAAATTTGGTTGGCCATCTTTTCTAAAAGAAATCTGAATGTAAACAATTTTGTGTTATTTTGCACTAGAATTTTATCTACATGAACAGTTGAAAAATCCTTTTCAATAATCTCTTTTAAAATTACAGGAGGTGGTTACTACATACCTTTTTGGAGTTTTGAGTGTGCTTTTTAGAAATCAATTGACTGAGTTTAAGAGAAGTTAGCAGTTATTTATTGTTGAACTGAAATTGAAGTACTCTTTGAGTTAAGCTGAAGGGAATTTACATGATTTGCAGGAGAATTTGTTTTACTTTATTTGAGTAATAGCTCCTTTTTTCTAAGAGGAATACCTCTTTTCTTGCCATAACTGAGACAAACGCTCTCTTCTAATGCATGGTACAGGTGAAAAAGAAATGAATAAGGTGCAAAGGCTCACAAAACTAGTAAATAATATTCCACTGGATGGTCTAATCTTTTCTCAAATCATCCTTTGGGTTTAGCAAAAGGAATAGAAGGACAGTGGCAGTATTTGGACTGATATGTGACATGTTTTTCCACTTGCTAGGTCACTTTCTGTTAAAATTACTATCATTAGTGTTGCCAGGTTTTACTTCCTTTTTCTTTTTATGTTCACTTTCATCTGTGAGCCAGATTTACAAAAAGGATTTCTTATTGCAATACAGATTAATGCCTTTAAAAATCCAGTTTATCTCATACATAGCTAAGGCACCAAGATTTTCAGGAGTTGGGCCATATTGGAAATCCAATTAGACTGGGGGAAAGACTTGCGAATCTGATAGTCTGCTTGTTAACTGAAGAATCCAATTTTCTCATTCTAATGCAAATAAGCATAAAGTGGCTTTCTGCAGATCCTACCATTAGAAATGGTAGAGGATCATCAGAGGATCTGCCCTCCACTGTTAGACCGAAATATTTCAAATGAGATGTAAAAAATGAGTAATGAATAATACATTCAATAGAAGTTGGCATTCAGGATTTAGATATAATGAGTATCTGATTTTAAGTTATTTGGCAAATAAAACCAACACTTAGTAGCAAATAAAATAACACTGGTTAATTTATTCTTTTTTGAATTCTTTTTTTTTTTTTCTGAATTAGGTTAGTTATGAGGGATTTATGCATTGTAACTCATCTTCTTTAGCATGACATGAAATCCTTCCTGGATAGGAAACTTAATCGTGAATGATGGAGTTCATAATTTTGCTGTAACAGTTACCTTGTATTCTGAATGTATCCTGAATCTGATTACTACAAAGCTTGTATATAAGAAACTCCATTATTTATGTGCCACGCTGCAATGTAGTGAACTGAGAAATGAAGAGCTGAACCAAAATTAACAATCCAACAAAGTATCGTAATAACTGTGTGATAAAAACTTTTCAGTGCTCGATTACAGAAGTGCTTGTAAGTGAATTTTGATTAAGTGATGTTACGATAAACTGGAACGGACACAATAGCCTGTGCAATACATACAATGTTTACATGAAAAGAGGGACTGAAAGATCATGGAGGATATGAGTCAAGAAAACCGGGTTCAATTTCTGCTTCAACAGAAACATGTTTCCGTTGTGACTTCTAGAATAATTTTTTCAGAAGCTTGTGGCCCTTAGGCAATGCCTGCCATAGGTAAGGATGTCATGTTGTTGTGTTGAGGGGCAAAGTATTTTGGCAGAAAATAAACCCCCTTGCGTTCTAACACTCCTTACGGAGGTGGGAGGCTAGGCGTGGCTAGGTTTAAATTCTGAGTGATATCCAATTCACCACTATCAGTCCGGTTGTGTTTGATATATCAAACTGTTACGATTTCAGATACACTAATAGTGGACTGCACCTTCAGCCCAGTCGTGCTCATGAACGAGCACATCCACTCTTTGGTCGTGTTCAGTGAGAAACCCAAACAACTAGCTACTTTTGCAGTGCAGTTTATTTAAACAAACTAATCTTGGCAGAAAATAAACCCCCTTGCATTCTAACACTCCTCACTGAGGTGGGAGGCAAGGTGCAGCTAGATTTAAATTCTGGGTGATGCCCAATTCACCGCTATCAGTCCAGTCACGTTTGATATGTCACACTGTTACGATTCCAGATACACTAATAGTGGACTGCACTTTCAACCTAGTTGTGCTTGTGAACGGCCACTCTTTGGTTGTGTTCAGTGAGAAACCCAAGTGACTAGCTACTTTCGCAGTGCAGTTTATTTGAGCAACAGAGATAGAGGTTCTTATGGATTGCCAGTGATAAATACACTGTCTGCAAAGCACGTGCAAATAAAAGTGTTGTTAATTATACAAAATGCATGACGAAGTTATAAACCATACAGCCTGGCTATAAGTGTAGGAAAGAGACTCTCTAGAGAGATTTGTAAGTTTTCTAAGAAAGTGTTTGATATAGTCTTAAGTCTTACCCAAAGGTGTCCCTAAGCCCGTTGACTGGTCGTGGAAGTCAAAGGCAGTCTTTGATGGAGTCCTCCTTGACTTGCTCACGATGGTGTCTTCCCTGATATTCCCCCTTTC
>RSEF01000005.1:5049034-5062700 GCA_003993805.1 Himantopus leucocephalus
TTTTTTTTTTTTTTTTTTCTTGTATCTCAAAATACTTTGAGGTGGTTCTCAACGTAAGCTGCAGGGAGCGGAATGTTATTTTTATTCAGTCTGACTCATTTATTCGTTTGAAAACTTGACTCTGAGTACACATGTTGAACAGTTTTGGAAAGCTAACCCCTGAAGTTAAGCAGGGAAAAGAAAAATATTATGATAGTAGAATGTGGTCCGCGAATGGTAGTAAATTAGACATTGAAATTAAGGATATTGGAAATAAAGAGGCCCAGCAATAAATTCTGGATCTAGGTGTTTGCTATATATGAACGCCTATGCTGGAAAAGCTGCAGTTTTAAATGCAGAATATATTGTTCAGAAGAGACGAGGGGTTTTTTTCTTCATGTGACACATGGAGCATTTTAAACACGTCCTTCAAGAAGNTGTGTCTTTGCTCTATGATGCCTTGATGGACAAAGGAGCTGAAAAATGAGAAGTGAAATAAATCTTCCCTGTCTACTGCAGGCTTGAGAATGGGTCAATTACTTTGCTTCTATTTTATGTTGCTTTTCAATCTGTGAGAGGGTAACTGAAAAATTCAGAGTAAGTCGCTTGCTGTCGGGAGTCTGATAACTTCACAGCTGAAGAATTTTGGATGTAGGGATGACAGGAATTTTTTTTCAGCCTTCTGGTTTTTGCAACTCGTGTTGCTGCTTCTGCCTCTTGTACACGCTGCACCCGGTACAGAGTAGCAGCGTGCAGAATTTTTGGATAATCTGTTTACTCCTGTCATTTAGGTTTTCCCCTGCTTGTTTCAAAGTCTAGTTGTTTTGGTCTGGGGATCTTTTGCTTTGTTTTTTTTTTATTAACATGTTTGTTGTTTTATTTTTGGTGTTGTTTTGCCCTGTAACATCTGTGGAACAGTCACTCTGTTGCTTTCTATTTGGAGAAGTGAAGGGAAAAACAAAAGAGAGGCAGCTGTCTTTTTTGGTTTTATTTTTCGACTAGGGTCTGTCTGCGGGTGAAGACTTGGAAGCAGGATTTCCGATCCGATGCCTCACTCCTGCCGACTGGCTGCGTGGCTCTGGATTAGTAATTCAGTTTTTTATTTTCCTTTTCCACAGGAAAATAAAAAAGACCAGATGCTTAACTTGAGATGTAGGAAAAGGCATGACTAATCAGCCTTTTAGCAGGGAGCCAAAGGTTACTGCAACTAGTGGTGCTGCGTATCCCACTTGCAATGCAAAAATACCTGTGTCGCTGTATCCCTCCTCCTTTTCTCAGCTCCACCTGTAGGTTTCTACAAGGTGTTTGGAGTTACGACTTAAATACTCTTCACAGCCTACAAATCTTTGATTTACAGGACAAGCTGTAGGACACTTTGTTCTCAAAACGTTATCTAATCTGGTAATTATGCTAATACAAGTGAGCACTCGCAGAAGTGCTGCTCCTCTTGACTGCCACAGGGTGCGTTAAACATTTGTGAATTCATTTTGCAACATGCATAGTTCCTTATGGTTTTTCTCCAGAAGGCTTGGTGACTAGGCACAGCTCCCTAAGGCAGAAACAGCTGATAACCGATGTCTCTGGAGGAGAAATGAGACAGGAATAGTCTGGAAATGATAATACAGAAATTGGAACATAGCTGTACTGAAGGCTTGGACCAAGACTGGTTTAAAACAAGTGGCTGGGAATGAGTCAGTGTTTCCCCTTTGGGACTGTGAGTGAAATTTGTAAGGCAGGGTTTGATCTGCTTTTATATTGACCTGATGGAGACTTAGGCAGTGTGATTAAGCATCTTGCTTACAACTGAGGAGTAGTTAGACTATCACTCTTGCACTTTGCTTTCATATTTACGCCACAACTTTCTTAGGAGCTGGCTAATTTAGAAGAAAGGACATAAGGACTGCATATAATTTATTGAGTACAGACCTTTATAATTGGGGTAAAACATCTATATCAACACCATTTTGCTGTTTATGTTCCAGTGACTATTGTTTCTGGGCTTTGTGTGGGTACAGCTCAAGAGCAACACAGAGTACGAAAACACACTGTACCGCTGAGCAGCATCTTTGAAAGGCAACTCATGGTTCATGTGTCGAGCCTTACTTCTGGCGTAAGAGCATGGTTTGATTCTGAAGGTGAATGTCCTATGTTCAATGATTTGGTGGCATAAATTAGAAGTTTTAATTACTCTGTTTCACAGATCAAGACAAGTAATTACCAGTTGCGTGGAAATTTTAAGAGTCTTGAGTAATGAATGAGTTTGTACCTGGTCAAGTGCATGTATACATTTTGTTCTTCNTGGTGGCATAAATTAGAAGTTTTAATTACTCTGTTTCACAGATCTAGACAAGTAATTACCAGTTGCGTGGAAATTTTAAGAGTCTTGACGTAATGAATGAGTTTGTACCTGGTCAAGTGCATGTATACGTTTTGTTCTTGNTTGTACCTGGTCAAGTGCATGTATACATTTTGTTCTTCATTTGTGCTTAATTTACATGAATGTTAACAGCATTTAGATGTGTAGCCATTGGAAAATGTATTCTAAATCCTTAACCTTTTGCAACTTGCGCTGTTGTGGTTTGGGTTTTGGTTGGTTGGTTGGTTTTTTTCCNCATTTAGATGTGTAGCCATTGGAAAATGTATTCTAAATCCTTAATCTTTTGCAACTTGCGCTGTTGTGGTTTGGGTTTTGTTTGGTTGGTTGGTTTTTTTTNTTGGTTGGTTGGTTTTTTTCCCCCCTGGTTGCATTTCTCCTGAACACTGTTTGATTTCTGTTTTGCCTTACCCAAACACTCGTGTTGAATCTCACCTACAGTTAAATCTTAGGGACAAATACATTTATATGTCATCTTTAACATTTACGGGCTACGACAATAGTTTCCCAGTACAGGAACAAAGCGTGTAAGGAATATTAGAGACTTTGGAAGGGACTACTCTGTGTGTGTGTGCGTGCATGCGAGGTGACCAGCCTGTATAAATTTATCTGGTACGCAGTGGTATAGTTTACTATGTTGGTATACCACAAGCAGCAACTTACGTGTATAGCCTATAGTGGACCTATAGTGCTTGCTAGCTGCTGTTGCGCACAAGAGATTGCTTCTGTCTTGTTTAGGTTGTTGGTTTTTTTTCCTCCTTTGTGTCTCACTACAAAGCTGTGATATCCTGAACAACTACACTGCAAACAGAGTAGTTGCTCCAAGGTGAAGCCTGAGAGGAACCAACCCAAGAGCTTGGGAAGAAAGCTGGGGCAGGGCGCAGAGGAGGGTTTGCTCTTGGCTCTTCAGCCTCATGACAAGGCAGAGGGACTGGACCAGAAACCCGAAGCCTTCTTGTTGGTGAACCTCTTAAAAACCGTATGAGCGGGTTGTGGTAGCCGAATTCCTGTATTATTTCCAGTTTTTACTAGATGAGAGAACTGCTCCAGCTCATATTTTACTGTCTAGTATCTAGTCCCATTTCATTTCTCTTCCATAGCAATACAGTCAGGCTCTCTTCCTCCTCCTAAATCAGAGCCCACGCTCTGTCTGAATGCAGACAAAACTTCCCCTTCCTGCACTGAAGATGCTTGTTACTTAAATAGCAAAATTTAATCTAGGAAAAAAATATACTTTTCAGTTTCATAGATTAAAGTGACTTCTCTTCTTTTGGACAACCCAAGTATTTTTCCATACAATTAATTGAAGTACAGCTGGTCATCCAGTGGTTCGGGGGTTTGGGTTGGTTTTTTCAGCAGGGGTGGGGAGGAGTATTTGTTTTTAAGAATGAATACTCAATGGCATCAGGAGGATTGGGGAGGGGGGGGGCTCTGTCACTTGCTTCTCAAACTGAGTGCATACAGTCCTTGATGCTTTCAAATACTTCAGACTCTAGACAGACTTGAAAATTGTGCAACTAGCTGCAAAAAGTGTTATTGTGATAAGACTTTCCAAAAATTCAGAGTCACAGGGTGAATGTTATAGATAAAATGATCCTTCATCTCCACTTCCTTATCTGAGTGAAATGCAAACCTTTATGGAAGGTGACAAGAAGACTATAAAATGGAGGAGTAAAGTCATTGCCTTAAAATAACGGGGCTTCACTCCCATTTCTTCTGTTGATGAAACTCAAAACTCATTCCCATAGCTGCTTGGCACATTCAATCTCTCTCTTTTCGGTAAGATTGCCTTCAAGGTATAATATTTTTTAAGTGATGCTTTGGCAGGGACTCAGCCTCCAAAAGTTCTCATTTCTTGTCTTCTCTGACTCCCACATAAGTGAAAATGGAGAAAAATGACAGCAGGTAAGGAGAGGGTTGCACATATGTTAGACTGAACGTAGCCAGCTCAGCTGCCAAGGGGGACTTGGATGGACAGAGGGTCCCTTCTCCCACGAAAGCCTTAAATCAATGTCAGCCTTCTGCATATACACACAAGAGGGTAATGACCTGTCTGGTTTTGTAATTCTCTGGTGCTGTGTTCGTCAAGGTATGGTATTTTATTTCATTTTTTAAACTTGTGCAAAATGTAGGAGGCACACATGATGGGTTGTTCAGTTCATGTCCTGGAACACCATTTGACAGGTATTTCATTCCACTTTAAGGTTAATCAGTGGGTTACTAAATTCTTACTTCATTTAATTAATAAGTAAATAAATAAATAAACTCAGGTTTAGAACAATATTAAATGTTAAAATATGTCTTTGTCATACATTTATATACAGGTATTGACAATGATTTAATAAATAAAAGGGTCAGCTGGGGTTTGTATTCCTTTTTTTTCATGCACCCAATAGACACGTGGGAATCTGCAACTGAACTCTGAAAGTGGGACATATTAAATGCAACAGTAGTCACCAAAATTAAATACCTACGAGGTAGTACATTTACCACCTACAAGGTAGTAAATGACNGCCACCTACAAGGTAGTAAATGATGTTGAGAGTGTTTATCAGTTCTTGTGATATTAGGAACATTACATCCAAACACCAATATATCAGAGGAATTCCCAGCTCAGGGAGATAAGAGGTAGATAGAGTACCAGGCTTCTGGTACCATAAAAAGGGCAGAGGTGAGTGGAGCTCTACAGACACATGCCAGTCTGGTATCTGGCTCGGTATCAGCATTGGATTAGTTCACTGATAGCTCAGGAGGCAAGTGCGGCCACATTTTTTTCAGGTGGTCTTCAAAATAATAATTAAATAGAAAATACTAAACTCAAGTTTTGATATCGGTTCCTCCATTGTTTGGAATAATTCCCATGGGATATGTCGCATAGCAAATTCAGCATCTTCCCACAGTATTAAGCAGAATCAATCAGTATTAAGGAGATACCTCTGTCTTATTTTTCACACGTTTGCAATCTACTTGACACTTAGTGTAATTCTACTGATATCTGGCATGCCAACAACCCCATACGTTTTTTCCTGTCCAGCATCTCAACTCCCTAACTGAGCTTTTACAGGTGTGGCAACTATCTCAGTAGGAACAGTTCTGTGCAAAGAAAGCTGTCAAAGATTTGTCAGAACTTTGGCTGGAGTTATTTAAATTTAAACATTTAACATAGAGAGGCCAAAATTAATTTTAATTTCTTTTCAGTAAGCAATAATCAAAATTTTGTCCAAGAACAGAATGTAGGAAGCTGTCCTAATTAAATTAAAGTCATTCAGAAGATAATTTTAAGGTAAAACATACTTTTGATGCTTAGTGAAAGATTTTATGTGGCTATTCCTGTTCTGTATGAAGTTTCCAGGAAGAGGGCAGGAGATGCCACACGCAGCACCGCTTCATCCTTCTGTTGGACTGAAATCAGAATCTGTCAGGAGATTGCTTTCCTTGTAGGGAATCGGCTGCCTGGATTTGCCACATGATGATGTGAAATGAAAGAAAAATTATTTCCTAAGACAATCTTAGGAGGGAAAAAAAAAAATACATATACTTATTTTCCGTCACATCTCAGTTTGGAAAAACTGGGAACATACTATCCTCAAGATACCTCAAAATGAGATACTGCTGCCCAATCTCATAAGCTCTGAATTCTTCTCAGTTTTGGTTCGCACTCTGCTTTCATTTAAGTCCTGTGTAAATCAGTAGGAAACATTTTGAAAACAATGCAATTGCTTTTTAATTCCACAGACTGGTGCGCGCGCTATTCTACTGAGTGCCGCAATAAACGTCAGGATACATTATTTGGATTCATAGACAATGGCATTTTAATTAATTGCACAGTTCTCTATACATAAGAAACCATAGCTCGGGTATTTCTCTCAAATTTTACCAAACGAATTGCCCAAAAGCTAGTGGCATTCACCACAGGAGCGAGTTGACAGTGGTGGTGCCCATGCTTTGAGGATGATTTTGCAGCTGAAATACATTCATACGAAAGCATGCTTTTCTCATGCTTAACTTAAATGTATCGCATCTGCTATTTATTAATTCTTGGTATTTTTCACAGCCTACTGCAGTGTGTTTTAATCCCTCAGTGGATGAAACTCCTCGTATTAAATCTCATACCGATGAGGCAAATCCATGCATCAAACCATGATGGAAGACTTGGGGGCATATGAAGAATACGCTACACCTTATGATGTTGTCTTTATTCTCTTATTGCTTCATCATGTCTCTTCGTCACTTACCTGTCTCCACTCAGTTTTCTTTGCCTTTGTAAAAGTTGTAAATTCTCTAGGGAAAAGGACTCATTATTTCTCACAGAGGCAGGGCTTCAGTCCTGACTATAATTGAAAAATTGTATTCAAGTACTATCTTTCTTTTAAGTATTTGGGTTTAAAAAAAAAAAAAAAACCAAAAAAACCGAAACAAAACCACAACAACAAAAAAAAATACCTCACCCCACCCCCCAAACCACCCTTAAAGGTCAGTTTGATGCATTGAATGGAATTATTTAATCACTAGTGAAACTATCAGAAAACTGCCAATTATTTGGACTGACAAATATGTCCAATAAAGAAAAATGGCCACAACACTTGGCAACTGCATAGAGCCAACAGGTGGGAGGAAACCAGCACCTGCAGGACGTCCCACAGCAGAGAGCAAAGGAGGACGTGCAGAAACTGAGAGGGAGTAAGTGTCAAAGGGGTCTCAGAAGTGAATATAATTCAGGGGTTTTAAGACTGAAAAACAGTTTAAAAACCGCTGATGAGTTCAAAACTGGTTATGAACATGACTAAAGCAGCTCTGGCAGAGCCAATGTGTTGAATTCATTAGAGCTCCACTCAGTTCCGCCAAATTTGTATCTACGGCTTCTCTCTTGTTGTTGTTTCTTGTCTGTTTTCTTTAAGAAAAGCCTTGTAAATCCCACTGAAATCCATTGGAGTCTTGATACGGACACATACGCCTGAGGTCCCATCTCAGCATGCCTGAGAAAGAAATGGTATCCCAAATTATTAAACCAAAGCAATCTCCAAATCTGATTTAATCCACAGTGTTATTGTTTGGTCTGTACCTTTCATATCAGCAATGACATTAGTGTAAGTGTCATGGGCTGTTTTCAGAAGTAGGGAAGGAGACTGGAGCCTCCAGCATCCATTGCTCCGAAANATTTAATCCACAGTGTTATTGTTTGGTCTGTACCTTTCATATCAGTAATGAAATTAGTGTAAGTGTTTTCAGAAGTAGGGAAGGAGACTGGAGCCTCCAGCATCCCTTGCTCCGAAGNGCTCCGAAAATTCCACACGAACTCCCTTGAAATTCTTTCTCAAGGAACTCAGTAGTGTCCTTGATCCTGCAAAAATTTTTCGGTATGGGATCCCTTGTGATGGTGAGTGTGCCTGTGTCATTTTTGTGAATATACATCACTTGCGTGAAGCCCTTTGTAAGGCAAAACAGAAGGTGGATCAAGGCAAGAGCAGATCCCTGAGGGGCTGTGATGAAAATCCCATACAGGGTAGAGTATGGCAAAAAGACTGCTTGGGCGCTTATAAAATTTACACGGTCTTGGTCAAGGTGTTTTTTCTTTTGGGAGGTTAATAAGTTTTAGGGCAATGTCACTATAAAAGGAACAGTTGTGACCTTTACTTTATGAAACTATTTTCTATACCTTTCACGGGGATTATTTTAAATCACTGCAGTTTCTTTGAAACTCTGAGTATTACAGATGGTGTTGTCAGGGTCATAATAAATAATTAAAGCTGGAAAGTGTGCATGTGTGTATGTGTAAGATGTCCTGCCAGGCAGGTTGCAAAATGTTGCTTGGTGAGCACTTGGTGATTTACAATTTAAAAAAAAAAAAAGGGGGGGGAGGGGAAAATGGAGGGACAAAATGGAAATGCTTTGATATACGCCACTGCAGAAAATAGCTGGTATTAATGTAGTTGTAAAGCATAATGTTTCCTGAGAAATCTTCAGTGAAAGCTTGTGAGAAATGTTCATGTGTGAGTGCAGCAAGCCTCAGCATCTATGTTAATACACGTCGCTCCAAACCCATTCCAGATACGAAGTCATTGCCCAGGGAAAGCAAACTGGTTGGGCCGATTGTGTCAGTCAAATTTCAAGTGAAGGGAGTGTGTCCACGTGACGGGTCTACCTGTCCTTAACAACTGGCAGAGACATGAAAAATACGGATCATTTAATTGTAGGCATGTCCTACGATGTTGCTGAAGATAGTCAATACGATGTGTGATCTTATTGCTCTAGAAAAATATGAGAGGTAGAAAACACTTAAAGAGAAATTTTGTTGGGCATATGTCTTCCCTGAGTAATCAGACAGCTGTTGGTGCGCCAGATATGTAAAATTTCAAAATATCATACTTTCATCAGAGTATTTTGCATTCTGCATGTCATAGGACATTTGTGGCTCTGGGATTCATACTCTTTAACGGTTGCAAGATGCCGAGCTCTGATAGATATGAATGCTGACATCTGCTATTTTTAATGCTTTTGGCCAAGGTACCTAAAACTCACTGTTAGAGGTTGATCGTTTAGATGTCGGAATTTGATTCCTCACGTGCATCCCACTTACTGAAATGGTTTCATGGTTTTAATTATTAATATCAACATGGGGCTAAAGGCAATAGAAGCTGACTCTTTTTAGTAGTACCATGTAGATGCACATGATATAGAAAGATGTCTTCCTGTGCTAGTCTACACAGCTCATAATTCTTGCTTTTTCCAAATGCAGTCCTAGCTATAACACTTCTTGCATGTGAACCGCTTGACTGAAAGAAGTCCAAACCTAATCTTTGTGGGTTGTTTCCTTTTTTTTTTTTTCTAATTTAATGTGCAAGGTAACGTATTGCAAATGTTAGCTTCAAAGTTACAAGAAAGAATGCATTGTTTTTCTACTTCCAAGGTGTTCATGCAAATCTGTTACATAAAATTTTGTATCACAAGCAGTTGTCATCTGAAGCTCTAATCCAACTCAAACAAGATGCGTTCACACACAGGAAATCTGACTGGGTGGTCATAGCTGTTTGTAATGGTCTGTTATTTACATAATTATCTTCTTCTTTACAATATTTAAACTGTTTCTGTTAGGCTGTAGCAAGGACATTGTGAATGTTAGCAAACATTGCATGCAGCGGTTCCTCAATGCTTCCAGTTTCTGAACTGTTTCCAGAAGCTAGGAGTCTCACAAATACATGGAAGATCTTAGGGAACTTGGCAACAGGCTGAAGCTTTCTCTTGATGCGCACCCAGAAATGGTGCCACAGAAAATGGGAGCTTTCCCTCATGCTGTGAGGGAAATGCTCAGCCCCTTTCAGCATCGTGCCATAACATGCAGAAGTCATTCTTCATGCTGCAGATGGTCCTGGCCGCGTGTGTCGTCTTCAGGTACAGGAACGTAAATTCATTTTTCTGTCCTCTGTTCTAACAACTCCTTGGGCAGACAAAATAACCCAGCAGGAAATAAGACACCATGCTGAAAAATAGTCTGCCTTTTACAGTCCTCTGTCTGGAAAATAAATCAGGTAGGAAGAAAAACAGTAAATCAGGAACAGTGGGGACTTTAAAAAATGAAGTTAATGTTAATTTAGTTAGGAGGGGAGACTACAGAAGTGATCTGTCCTTCTCCATTAATTTTTTTCTGCGGTCTATTAAATTACATTTTTTTTTCAGCTCCCATCCTTCCACTCCTCATCTGGAAAACAGAAAATCAAAAGAAACAGGAAAAAATATTACCACAGATGTGGGAGATCTTAGCATAGGGATCGTGTAACCTGTTTTTCCAGTTACGTGAAACCCTTGTGTATGCGTGCTGATGCAGATATGTGTATGTGCCTTAGGTTTAGAAGCAGATCACTTTTTCAATGCTTGAGCCATTTGTGTTACTGTTCTCAATCTGTCCGAGTCCTGTTGATGAGAGCTGGAAATATAGTTTGCTCCCGCACGCCAGGCTTTGATTCTCCTGCTGCCGTAGATCAGTAAATCCTATTAAGGTTGACAGAGATTTATTGGCATCTTGTTGGGTGGGGGAGGAAATTTGGGTTCCTGTGTGTTAACGTGGATCTTAAAGAAGGGCTGAAGATTGGACTTCACGTGCAAGGATGACTGCATTTTAGTTTCCTTATGTACCAAAGGTAAACTTCATTATAGTAGCCCAAATTCTTCCTTGTTCAAAAGCTTGTTGAACAGCCCCTCTTGACTGCTGTCCCATTAAAGCAGCCTGGGTAAAAACCTTTATTTTCTTTTAGAGGAGAAGATGGAGCAAAGTGCTCTGTCTCAAGAGGGATTGGAAATATCACCTGATGCTTTGCAACACAGATTTATTTAATCTAAAGTACTATTGCGGATTAGAAGCAATGGTGTCCTGGGTTAAAAGCAACATAATATTTATAAAGAGGTTTCATCACATATTTATAAATCTAAAAATGGATCAGCCAGGAGATAATTTTGTCCTGTAGATGCTTCTTATAGCTGTATCACTCAACTCATTTATCTTTCTGGTCCAAGTTTTACTAAATCTGAAAAAATAAACTGTAATCTTTTTTCCCTGTCCTCAAAAGTAGTAATAACGGACCCTGTGAGACATTAATAAGAGTTTGTGCTTTTAATGGCTTCCAAGCCCCTGCTCTCATTTCAGGAGTGACTTTTTCTGGCCTTTCCCTGGGGAACACCGGGGCATCCACAGCCACAGGCTTCTTGGAAGCACAAAGCACTGTCCCAGGTCACCGGGGCCGGCAGGATCTCAAATTAATAATTGTCACTGGTTAAGCTGGTTTGCAGTCTCCTAAAGAGCAACGTGCTAAATGCACAGCAATTTAAAAAAGTAAATAAAACTGAGCAGTGGTGGTTTAATTAAAAGTTGGGATGTTGTGTTCATTGCAAAAATGTCTCATGCCACTGTAGAAATGCTCTTGTTTAGCTCCTGCCTGTGCTGGAGAACAGGATAACCTCGGAAAAAAAAATAGGGGAGGGACAAATCTTGGTTAATCAGCAAGTTTACAAGCATGATTATCATGGGTTTTGAAAGGAGATGGAGAAGGAAAAATTTGGAGGTAATGAAAACCAACAAACTTTCCCAGTTCATATGAGGTTTCAGGACATTTAGATGGCCATAAATGTGGTACCAATATTTCAATAATTGCTGGGGAGTAGAGGGCTAGCTTGAAACACTTCAAACCATCAATTTAACATCTGTATCTTATAAAAAGCATGGAAATAATACTTAGGGTAAATCAAAAGAGTACATATGTTGTAGTAATAGTGTAGCAGAAGACAAATGTTCCTTAGGAAAGAAAAGTTTAGTGCTGTTTTGTTGGGTTTTTTTCTAATTGGTGCATGCATTATGATATAAAAGTGTTGTAATTAATATTGCATTTCAAAACGAGCCCAATAAGATTTCAGCATGAGAGACTGTCTGTAGTGTGAACAACAGATTAGGGACAGAGTGACACAGAACTAAACCACAGCTGTCTCTTGTTCTAGCCTAGGTGGTGACACCCTTTAGTCATTAATGGCAAAATTGCTGTGAATATTAGTTCAGATAGAAAGCATATTGTAATAAGAATATGCTGAGATCTTTCTATACTCTCAGTTTGAAATAGTAACAAGTTCTACACTTATACTCTACTAGCTTGTTTTTAAATAACAGAATACGCGTAGGCGCAAATATTTGCTTGTAGCTAGCTTAGCATTGAAAGAGTTGTGGTTTGTGCTACCATAACTAATTACATGAACTAAATGGGAAACAGATCTGCTTCATCATCCCATAGCCTCTGACATACATCAAGAAAATGTGAGTTGCTGTGAATATTCTCATGCCACCAGCTTTATCCAAATCCTTCTCCAAACCACGTCAGCAGAATTGCAAATATAGTATGGCTTAGAAAATACTGACAGCTTGAAGGTCCACGAACAGCCTCTGAATAATCCACCATACTTTTCTGAGACTGACTGTTGAAGTATTGTATTCTATCTTTTGTGAAGGTTATAATGTATTGCAGGGAGAGCTGGATCAGTAATATTTGTTGCTCTAACAGGAGAAGAGGCATGGCTAAAGCAGTGTCACTAGGTGTCACTAGCGCTGACCTGCTGAAGGAAGGTGGAGAGGTGGTTTTGTTTCCTAGTCCACGCTTTCTCTCTCATATCCATTTTGATGACACACGAATATCTGGTTTTCACCATCCTTCTGTGGGGCCTCAACTAAAGGAGAGCCTTTGTCTCCACCGAGGTCTTCCAGAGTTATTGCCAAACACGATTTTAATAAATCACTTTTCTTGCCATAGCAGACTTGGCCGATAGAGCCTCCATGGCACAGTACTCTAAACGTATGTGTAGTACTCCTACAAGCTTGTTTGTAGGCGGTCCAGATTTTGGTTCTATGTATAGTGCCTTGGATCTGGAGCAAGGGAATACAGTTGGGGCTTGGGCAACATTTGGTCCTAATTCGAAAATAACTCAAACTGTATTTAAATACTTACTTGGAATATCTCGCCACTTGGAGATTTTATGCTGGCAGTCACATGAGTTGTCTAAATTGTAGAATCATGGAAATAGTGTATTCTTATTGAAAACTGGCTCATTTTATTGTAAACTGGCTAAAACCCAGAATACACTGGCTATGAGATGAACTTGTTCAAAATGGAAAGGTATTTCCATTAACTTTTTATGGGGATTCACTTTTCACTTCCAAGATATTTTTTTTATTTCTAAAATTCGGTCTGTCCTTCAGCTGTTGTTGTTCGCTGCTGGTTTCTTGCTGACCACAGCTGTTCACAAATACGACTTTAGCTAGTGTTTCTTTATTGATTGTTACCAGACTCTCTCTCTGTTTTGGAGCTGACTTCTGTTCAGGCTGAAATCTCAGTTTGTCTCGGATATTTCCCCGGACCTAGAATTTGGTCTAAATTGACTATGACAAAACGTGGGCTCTGAAATCTTCCACCTGCAATACAGTCTGTGCTCCTGTATGCTTCTCTCCTTCCTTGCGAACTCCAAGGGCTTCAGAAATTCAGTCTAGTCCTCTTTGATGCATGCTACCAAAATATTACTGGAAGGACTGTTTTTCTGACTGATGCTATACATTGCTGATAAGACTAACAGAATGCCATCAGCTATTTTATACTGAGTACCTGTCTCTACTGCTTCAGGCCCTCTGTTGTGGACTGCTGCTCTTTTGCCAAAAGGGTGGAAAGACGCTATTTCCTACGTAAGGCTGAAACATCTCATAGGATCTTGCAAGGCAAACTTTGGCCATCGGAATCCGTGTCCAGTAGCCATCTCTGTTGTGACAGTTAAAAAAAAAAAAAAAAAAAA
>RSEF01000005.1:5080073-5098088 GCA_003993805.1 Himantopus leucocephalus
CTCTGAGCAACCCAATCTGGTTGAAGATGTCCCTGCTCATTGCTGGGGAGATTGGACTAGACGACCTTTAAAGGTCTCTTCCAACTCAATCTATTCTATGATTCTANTTGCTGGGGAGATTGGACTAGACGACCTTTAAAGGTCTCTTCCAACCCAACCTATTCTATGATTCTATGAGCTGAGCCCTTCCCATAGTCTCTGTTAGAGACTCTCTCCTGGACCCCAGAACAGAAAAGATGTGAACTGCAGGGTGGGAGCAGCTGTCAAGCAGGAGAAAGAGATGCATTACCTGGGGCAAAACTCAGGAAAACTGAAGTCGGGACTGGGTGGTAGAAAAAAGGTGAGTCTGGAGACTGAGTAAAAACTGCCGTGGGCTGCAGAGGAAGCTGGAGCCAAGTACAGGGAGCTGGGATACCTCAGCCTGGCAGATCGGGAGCTGAAAGCAAAGTGACAGGGCTCCAGAAAACACTGACACTCTTCTAACTAAATAATCAGACTGTAAACCCTTTTTTCCCCTTTTGTATAAATGGCCAGAAACTGCCAGCAGGTGCTTTGCACTGAGATGTGACCAGCAGCCTCTCCTGTTGCTATGTAGTCTCTGGGGTGACAACACTCTGCCTGGTGAGCAGTGTAATTTATTTCCTGAGGGGTGACTAGAGCTGAAGATGCTGGGGGGAAGGATGGCCCAGGCCCAGAGAGCCACCAGCTGCCGAGCTCCCAGGCTCTGCGCTGCCGCACCCCCAGTGCCAGCCACCCGATGGACCTCTGCTCTGCTCCCACCTCCTCTCACATCGCCTGCTACCACCCAAAACGTTCACGCAGTGTATTCAAATCTAGTTCACAGGAAAAAATCATTTTATCGTTGAATGGTAAGCATGCAAGTCTTTATACCCCCCAACCACGACAGCACTCTGTCCCCTCCACTGATTTCAGCCGGGCTGGCTGCCGTACCACGAAGTGGCAAAGTGTGACCACTGATCTCAGAGCTGTCAAGTGGCGTGGCTCGGCTGATTTCAGAAGCACAATAACCCCGGTGACTGTGATTCCCCAGGCTCTTTGGGAGCAACTTTGGGTGTTACATATTTCAGACTTTCTTGAGAGGTACACATTAACTTGGTACACGTTAACTTGCAAAACGAGGAAATGAGGTGTGATCTGCTCACTCGATCTGAAGAGCAGGGCTGGTGGCAGATACAAAAGACCATTTGGACATATACACCTGCCCTTCAGAGTTACTATAACATACAGAAATAGATGTGGGTAATTTCTTTCTCTCCTGTACAAAAAGACCCATTTCAGGTTTATACTCCCCAAATACAACACTGTCTGCCTCCTTGCTCTCATCTCACTAATTTCCACTTGTAATATCTCATAAATTTGCCAGTTTACCAATTGGTATGCACAAATAAACAAACACACACCCAAAGACGTTGCAGTACTGGGTTAACAGGACAAAGATGCTATTTCTTACATTTCGGTTTGCATAAATTTTGCATTGCTTCTAGTCTTTTGCAAAACTCTCAACATTAGTTTTAAGTCAAGCATTGAATCAGAGCTCCTAATCTTACAGTTCAGATGTAATTGGTTCCCTTGCTTTGATGTATTTTGTCTGAAGCTGCTTATTCTTTAGAAAGTGCACAATAAAGCATGAAAAGATTTTAGCTATTCCATAGAATAATTGCTTTGTTTGAATCACATCTAGCTTATTTGGTATTTTAGCTAATACTCAGTTAACTTGTCCACTCATCAATCACAGAGATTACTAACTAGAAATGAGACCATAAACATTTGAAAAATGCAGATGGCATCATTTTAGAAACACTTATTAACACTAAAACTCTTTATTCCAACATCCCTTCAACAGACAGGTCCCAAAAAACCTATTACATATTCCAAGCAGCTTTCAGAATGGGAGCTCTGAGGGATTTCACCTGGTGACTGCAGGACATGCCGTACTTGAAAGAGATGTAAAGGGCCAGGATTGTAGTTGTGGGTTGTTTGGGGTTTTTTTTTCCCCTCTCTCTAGATATAGATAGAAAGTACAAAATGCCATGAGCTCATAAAAAAGTGAACCCAGACACTACATAGTTACAGCATTTTCCAAGAGTTGCAAAGTCTGCAAATTTCCAACCTCTAGTATTCCCCTCCCCTTTGGCTAAGGCTGGTTAGAGACTGTCCAAGAAACACAACGCACATACCCAAATATAAGCTATCCACATAGACCACCTTTTATACTCTACCCTGTGTTTCAAAGAAGCTGTAGTATGATTGACAAGCTGTTGAATTTCACAACATGTTCACAAAATGAAAAAAAAGTGCAATCCTTGAGGAGGGATATAATCTCACCTCATTAAATTCCTTTTTGAGACCATTCCGTGGCCTGCTACTCACTGCTCCAGTGTGTTTAACTCAATATACATCCCTTCACACATTTGAAAGATGGGGAAAAAATAAAGTATGAATGTTTTCCTTTTTCTCTATTAAAAATTATGAAATTAAAATAGCTTTAGGTATGCTGCATGAACTGCCAAGAATATCCTTTGGAAGACAAATTTAAGCTTCACTGCTGCTGCAGGTAAATAATCACGTGAAAACTAATGGAATATTTAAGTTTCAACTTTTCCTTCCTAGTCTTTCTTGCTGTCTTGCTAATAAAAATTTTCCTGATTTTCCTTACATAAAACAAAGTCTAGAGGAATATTAGTATTTCAAGAAAATTTCCCCCAAGGAATTTGGGAAATAAATATATGCACCTGGAATTTAACTGCAGCTCCAGCAGCCCCAGGCTTCCCTGAGTACATGGACTGTAAAGTCCTCTTGTTCAAATTCTCAATTCCCACTCTGCTTGCTTGAAGTTCCACCTAATATGGGATGCCCCTTCTGCAGCCAGTGGACATGGGCTGTGATGTTGGGTTTGGGACGGTTTTGGCTTTCGTTGCAAACGCCTGCTTTGCCACAGCACTGCAAAACAGCGCACGCTCACCATACCTGTCTGGGACTGTCCTTGATTTCGGTGTAACAAATCTGCCAAGCCTTATAGCTAACCTATGGAGAACATTCAAGGACCACCAGCTCACTTGGTCTTCCTCCCAACCAGACCCCGTGCAGTGGAGGCAGCCATCTGCCCTCACATCTCCAACTCTATGGAGCCAAGGGAGACAAAAGCTAAATTCAAAATGCTTCTGTAAGTAACCTGCAAGAGCAACCTTTTCTCTGCGTAAAAACTATCAATGATGTGAATCCCACTAAGGTACTGGGAATTTATCCCTCCCCAGACTCACTGCACTATGTTCAGGAGTCAACATTACCTACTGACTGAAGAGGTGTTTAACCTTTACAGTACCGCTGTGATGTGGAAATCGCAAAATTTCAAGGAAACTGAACTGTTCACTGATACTCTCCGGGCAGCTACTAGAACTGAGAAATGGTACAAGTAAACCAGCTTCTTAGGCTTTTCTTTTTGGATGTTTAGCTACTTTGTATTAAAAAACGCCCAACACTAAATAAAGGTGGTAAATATAGTTAAATCCTGCCCGGTGAGGCTATAAACTCTGCCCTTGAAGTTCCAGTTCTCTCACATGAATTCAATTCCAGTGACAAGTGCAGCCAGCATCTTTAGGGGGTTGGGTTTGTTTTTCTTTTTAAAGGTGCAGACTAGTACACAAAGGCTTATAAATCCTACTTCACGTTTTAGAGAAGAAAGGCTCCAAGTTCCCAGCCCTTCAGTGGCATCTTGATGCAGCCAAGAGCCTAGTCTTTGAGCTACTGCAGGAGTAACCTTTCCCCCCTGACATTTGTCAATGTACTGTGTAATGACACTGTGGTAAATATGCCAAAAGCTGAAAATGCACTGTGCACAGCTCCAAGTATTATTAATCTTGGGAAATGTATGGAAGGCAGCAGCAGTTGGTATCTGAGAAGAAAAAAATCCAGTGCAGCTTGTAAAGTTATTGCTATTAAAAACATGCCCTCACTTCGTGTCTTAAAATCTTCCTTTTAATTTGAAACTTTTTAAAGTTTTTCAGAGCTCAAATTTTTACCTATTCTGAACAGCATTAAGAAAATCTGTTCACACATGTACACATGCATTTGGATAGTGACGTACCTACCATGAACATGGAAAACAAACCGTTCCTTCTCTCTCTCCCCCCTCTGCTCCCAGCACTTGATTTCTTAGATACTTCTCGACTACTTATCATGTACAGTGCATTCCAATGAGCACTTTGAAGTCTTTTGTGATGTGCGGTGCTCCGATATGATACACAGTACGGAAGCCTTACTCCATCAAACGGAGCGGAAGGACTACTTCATCTCTTCTGCAGGTCAGACTTCTCTTTGGACCCAGTTGAAAGCAATGCTTGCCTTGATCCCAACCCAGTCTGCCAGCATAGGCTCACATTCAGCCTGTGACCAATACCAACCTGACTCGGCCCAGGTGGTTATTTCCCTACCCTGCACTCGAAGGGCTGCCGAGCTGCACTATCCTACAGAAAACCCTGATGCAAGGACCACGGATGCTGAAGAAATATGAAGGAAACGGACTGCAGAGGGTGGCTTGGCTCACAACCTTTTAGTACATTGCTGCTGGAGACGGAGTGTTAGGCTAGATGAACCAGTCACCCATCCCATTAAAGCATTTTTTATGTTTTTACCATTTCTCCTATTTGCCAAGTTCATTTAGAAACACTGATCCTTCAGCCTGGTTCCAGTCAGACCCTGGTTGGTGTCATCTGCAAATCTAATGTGGCTATTCCTTTCCATCATAGTCATGGACAAAAATAAGGAACAGTATTGCATAAAGCACAGATCTTTGCAAAGCCTATCTTGATAGATCATTCTGTCTTGATGGTAAACCATTACAGCTATTCTTTGACTATTTTTTAACGATGACACATTTCCATGGCACATTCATGAAAATTTCATGTGCAACAGAGTCAAATGCTTTATGCTAAGAATATGAATGTGGCCACTTCGCTTAATAATAAATATGCCAAAGAAAATGATGAAAAACAATCAAAGAACAAACATGCATACTTAGAGCAGAAGCCAAACCGCTGTCTTGACAGCACTGCACAAACCTTTCAAATTATTAGAAAGGCATAACAGAAAGAAGCAAAAAAAATTTTAGAGCCATGACTAAAATAAAGTGACTCATTTGCAACAAGAAAGCCATAAAAAATGGGGAGAAACTTGCAGCATTTACATACCAGCTCAAGGCTGTATGCATAATAAATGTTTTTACTACCAGCAAAGAGGAAATTGGCTGACAATCATACTGGCTTTCTGCAGGTGACTATCGGATGTTTACTTATACCAGGTGTACATAGTAAGTTGCAGAGAGGAGACTATGTGGCAACTTCCTCATCATTTTCCAACAGAATTTCCTACAGTCTTTTTAATCTTTATTAGATATTACATATCAGTAATTGTGGGTTTTTTTCAGAGCAATCTTAGAGCTTAATTCAAATATACTGGTGCCAGTTTTAACCCTTCTAGCAGCTGCAATAGATCTGAGGTCTAATTTCTAACACTTATGTCGCACGTATGCATGAACTACTTTTAAACAGCTCCTGTTTGTATGAAAAGCAGTGAAGGACTTCCTCTCCTGACCAGTCCCAGAGACCATCACAGCCAGGTAAGTACAACAGCAGTGGGAGAGAGACAAGTAATAGGTCTACACTAAAATAAGAAGTATTTATGAAGATTTCCTTCTCCTCAGCCCCAGACAAAAATGTTGTATGTTGTCCAATATTTACAGTTTGACAAATTAGCAGGTCCATAATTCTTTGGAAAAGGGACAGGAAAGCATACATCATAAAACCAAAAAAGATCCTGTGATGTGAAAATATTTAAGCTCTTCCACATAACAGTATTTAAAAAAAAAGTCTATATCCAAGTCTTTGAAAATTGTGTGCCCCACAGGGCATGTTATTCTCCCATATACTGAACAACAGGAACTTTATTCTCATTTTTATCCACAAAACCCCTTCAGCCTGAAAACCTATCAAGAAGCTGCACTGCACAAGGACTGTACTCTTTCCCAGTATTTCCTGGTGGCAATTGATCCCACTCACGTTCGCCATTATTTCATCATGTCAGCACAGCACGCTTTTTCCCACTGCGTAACCACAGTTGATATTATTTCTATTGTACTATAGCAAAAAAATCTAAGAACATATGCTCTGAAAGCTGAAGGGGTAAAAAAGTTGGGAATGAGTCACTAGTGTCTGGGCAGCCTTAGGTCTCACTTGCACAGCACAGTTGCAACGGCCAAATTAAAAATCTTTACGTTTACAAATGTAGATGAACAATTTGTAATGGATAATAACTAAAGCCTTGCAGAATTATTTTGTGTCCTTAATGACCATTTACATGGTCAATAAACTACTAAACCCCAAGATCTATGTGTTTTTCAAAACAGGAAGAATGAAATACTTTTGAGAGAATTAATGAGTTGCCGCCTCTTTCAATTTCAGAACAATAATTTGCAGCGGGGGAGAAGAAAAGAATCCCATTTCTTGATCATACCAGGTTAGTCATAAAAAGCCACCTACATTAGAGTTTGCACAGAATGAGAAGATGGCCTTTGCCCCGTTCCTGCAGATAGTGTGCGTGCATCAACAAACACTCGGAATTATTCACCATTGACTATGCAGGTCGGGACAGTGCAGGTCAAAACCTTCTATACGGAGTCATGTGAGAAAGAAAGTCTAGACATCATAGATTAACTTACTTCATCTAAAATTATTTTGTCTACAATGTGTATTTTAATGTTTGTTGAAGGCCAAATGCATTTTTCCTGTATTGTGAATTATGGATATGGCAGCCTAACTCATGGGGGCAGTGCTTATTAATTATTACTACAGGATAACTCCAAACGACAAAACTCTTAATAAAAAACAACTTTTAACTTCTTCCTCTTAATATTATCATCTTTCAGGACCTAGTAGACAAACTGAAAGCACCCTTGATGCTGTTAACATCCTGATTCAAACGTTGGTGGAGTTTCCAATATCATATTATCACATTTTAAAGTACAATCATCACCTGAAATCTTTAACCTTAGGTTAAAACCTTAACCTAACCTAAGGTTAAAAATATTAAGTAACACCAGGGACTACCTCTGCTGAATCTTTTTCTCCACCACCCAACAGGAAAATATCATTGTGATATTCCTTAAATTTTTTTCCCCCCACACCGTGTTGTTGGGATGCCAGTGTCTTGGAAAATGAGCCTCAGGAAATGCAATGGAATGCAGTGAGAGGCTGGATACTGGAAAGCACCTGGCGTACTCAGTGTTTCCCACAAGCTTCCTCTACCACACACAAAATCTGAGTTACAGAGAGACTGCACGAAGTGGTAAATCATTCCTGCAACATTTGTTGGGGAGAACACAAGTAAACAGCAGGGGAAAAAAGAGTATCTTTGAGACATCAGAACTGGAGAGTAGAAGATGGCTCTTTTGCTGCCCTTTTGGAAGTAACTTGTAACCTGGGCTGAAACGAGCCTTGATATACACAAACAGTGGACTTTGTGTACTACACACATAGGATCTGGCAGCGTTTTTAAAAGGGAAATCTTGACATATTGCCATAGAGCTATTTATAGACACTTCCCTCATGCAGTGAAAATCTGACCTACTCTTCTTTTCGGGTTTGACCCGTGCCTGACATCTAGTTTTCTGAATCAGAAATTATGATGCAAAACCACCAAAAAAGCAACATGAAAAGCAAATAACCACTTGCAAAAGAAGGGGAAAAAAAGCCACAGCTGTGATAATGTCAGCAGTGAAGGTTAACCTCTAACTGCAGCAGGCTGGTGAGCTTGCTATTATATTTGTTGAACCAGCGTCCAGGGCTGGCATTCCATATCATGGTCTGTAACACTATACTGCTGGCATATGATTAGCTACTTAAGGGCACATAATTTGCAGTGTGTAACTCCACTGACCAGAAGGAAGCCAATTCTAAACTCGCCCTGATACACAATGAGAAAGAGGTCTCAAACAGCCAGCAAGCAAACTCACGTGCAGCCTGTTTTTGCAACTGAAACCTGAGAAAAGCTGGGAGAAGCCATCCGTGACAATGAGCCAGACCTTCTCTGGGAATATGAGGAAGAGCAAAATGACACTACTAAACAAAACCAAAGTTAACGCAGGCCCTTATTTAGTGTAACTTTTATAAACATATTTCTTCAGATCTATCACGGAAACCAGAATTTGAAGAAACACTGCCCAAAGAATAAAACATATCTTTGGTGTATTTTACCTAGACGGCTTCACTGGACGTCAGCAGTAGCAGAGGGGAGAAGTGGCCTCCAAAACTAGCATTGCATTTAGATGCTGAGAGTAAGCACCGTGTAAAGGTGTGCGCACGAAGGCAAACCACAGCCAGATAGGCTTCATAATGAGGGAAAAAGTAGCATTACATCTGAACTTCTGAAACCTCAGTTATTGATACCTTTGCTAATAAACATAAACAGAGATCCAGACTAATTTGTCTGAGCATTAATTACAGCAACATTAAATTTACATTCATTTACATCCCCGCAAAGACTAGAACACAACTTGCTAGCTTCCACAGCATCTTCATTTTTCCAAATAAAAATTCCTACTACCTGAGAAATCAAGTCTAGTTTCCCTGAGTGAGCTTTGCATCTTCATCACGTTCAATCTGGGAACATGCCCAACCCTCCAAAATAGTAAACACTGTAGTTTATTCTTGCCAAAGCTAAAGTAGACGTAAACTTTTATATCGCTGGGGGAAAAAAAGTTCCATTCTGAACTATGAAAAGTCTGCTATATGATCCACTGAAATGAATGCAAATATTACTCATCACTTAAGTTTTAAGCCAGATATAAAAGACTGAATCTTAAGAACTGACTTTTGTTTAGGAGAACAGGTTCTAGGAGCTAAGGAATGTTTGACCTGCAGAAACTGGGAAAGATAACTGGCCCCTTCAGTTGTCCCTAAAGTACCAAACAGAGCTCAGATGCAGGAGATACCTAGGGCCACTATTTTCCCGTTTCTCATCTTTCATGGGAAAAAAACCCCCTACCAACCAAACTTTCTTTTCTTTGTCAGAATAAAAAACACTCCCCAAAAGGAGGCACAAACCAATCATGGATTTGCCTTTTGCTGAGCTCTGAGGAAACTGATACCTGGATCTGAATTTCAGACCATCAGCCTGCCTCTAGGTTCTTTTTTCTAAAGTAACATCCTCTTTTAACAGATACAATCTTAACTCGGAACACAGATCCACAACTTTCTGCAACAGCAGATCTCACAGGAACACTGTCAAGAGCAACAGCAGAAATCTTGCAAGTTTTCACACGTTTCATGCTCACAGTCTGAAAGGCTGCCAAAGGAACCATGATGTGCATCGGGACAAATCTAGCGGGTTTATAATTATTCACTCAAAAGGGTGAGTAATTTGCACTGGCCAAATGTTACATTGCCGCTTGCACAAAACGCTTCATTGACCAAAAGACAGTCAACTACTGCAATAAGTGTGGGACGCAGAGCAAACACAACCTGAACTTCAGCACTAGATGCTGCTATGCCACACTGTTACTTTTTAACAGAAGGCCATGGAAAGGGATTTTTTTCAATTTCAGTTATAACTCCCTCACAATTCTAAATAATCTTCTAAAAATAAAAATTTAAATAATTTAAACAGCACACGCACACACTTCCATTGTGGCACAGACCACTGCTGGCTCACTTTTGAGTCCTACTAACCCTTTCTGGAAAGAAAAGGCTTTTAGGAAAGCAAACGCAGCCCAACCAGCCGAACCCCTCTCAGGTCCAGAGGTTAGAAGAGGGAACGAGTAACCATGGGTTCCTGTTGTGCAGACACAGCCTGGCACTGAGCGCCAAGAGTGGCTCCCGCTGCTCCAGCTGGGTTCACCTGGTCCTCACGCAGGGACCTCTTGCCGGGACTGTCGGTGCCAGACCCCTCGCATTTGAAACAAGCATGACAGATATGGTTTTAATTCCTACCTGGTAAAAATAAATCTTGTCGCATTTCTGCTCTGGCTTCTTCAGAGAAGCATCGTTTTTTCAACCACTCAGCTTCATACTCGCTTGCATGTTCATCAGGCCACGTAATAGAGATCTTCCAATATAAAATGAAAGATAATTGTAGAACAAAAAAAAAATATCAAAAAACATCACCCAGAACAACCAAAAAAATCCTTAGAAAGTACAAAATTTGTAATATTTAGATCAATATCACAGTTAAGCCTTCCCTGGAGCATACTGGCAAACAAGTAATGAAAACCCAACCTGAACATCATCCAAGTTCTGATACCTTTTATATATGGTCATTTTCACGTGAACCCATGACCTAATTTGCTGTTTTGTGTGGGCGGCTTTCACTGTGGGAGCTGTGCTTAGCAGAAAGAGGAGAATCACAGAAGCTGGCACATAGTGCTGGGGAGGGCGCTTCACCACAACTCAGAAGAGAGCAAAAATATCTTCCAAAACACTGACAGCTTGTTACAAAAGAAAAAGGACAAGACAGGCAGGAAAAAAAGAAATGCTAGGAGAGAAATCCCTCTCCTAGTTTTGAACTTTCAAACAAATTTGTCTTTCAAACAAATTTTAAAAAGGTGGTGTTTTTTTTTAATTCCTGAAAAAAACACGGAAAGAAAGTATATGGCTTTGCTTGTCATGCACCAAAAGAGCTCAGTGCAGCACACACCCTCAGCTGAATTCTCAAGGCTGTTGAGTACGTATCAATTCCCATTTCACATAATTCAGCTTTCTCACATGATGGTAAAACATCAGTATCAGTTTAGGATTAGCACTGTGCCTTCATCAGTTCCTCAGTACAAGTGAAAGCAGATAATCCCTCTACTATCATAATACATTTGCCTATTCAAAGCATGAACCTACACAGCATTAATTTGGGTAACAAACGATAATCAACTTGGGAGCCCAGAATTCCTCAATACAGACCCCGAGCCATGCTCCCGTGTGGCTCAGCTTCTGCAAACTCGCCCCGCAGCGGGGCTGCCCCAGCTGCTAAAGGGTTGGCTACTGCATCTTTACCATGTTTAAAACCTCTTTAACTGTAAAATGAAGGAAGTGAGTTTGCATATCAAAGGAGCCATGTACTGGCTTTTAATAAAACCTATAAAATCTAAATGAGCTATTAGGTTTTAAACAGCAGGAAAGATTAAAATTCATAGGGAAGGCAGTTCCTGTCCTCCCTTACTCAATAGCATCCTCTTTTTCATGAACAAGTGTTAATGTAGACTAGGTAGATACAGATATAGACACAGACATTAGGCCAACTCTGAATATCTGGTTCAACTTTGGTTTGAGTGCTTGCTCTAAGACGAAGTCTTTTGCACATTGGAAAATAGCTAATAAACTCATATTTTTGTTGTGGATTAAGGTCATCATCACTTTGCCATTTATTTTTCTGATTTTCAAGACTTTTACTTATAGAATAAAGAGAGAAAAAAGACCCACATGAAAGTGTAATTGAAACTGTGGGGAACGCCTATATTTTGTTTTGAGCATCTGGTGATGAAGAAGCACACAGCAGAATTTTAAAAAGCACAATCATATTCTAAAATCCGAAGCCTGTCTTTCTGTCCTCTCTGCAAAACATCTATAAAGTGAAGTTTCACATAAAGGTGGGAACATCTGAGTTCCCCAAAATGCAATTATTCCTAAAAGCTTTGCAAATACAGGGTAGAGTTTGGGAATAAACAAATTGCAATTAAAGTATAACCTGGGAACATCTCTAATTTACAGATTAACAAGCATTGTCAAGACAAATTTCATGAAAGGGCAAATGAAGGTTTGCTTCAAATACCTTTTTTCTATCTGCCAGTGCGACTTCCTTCACCACGATGTTCACATCCAGGTCCTCAAGGACCAGCCTGCGCGCCCTGGCCGAGTGCAGGAAGCAGTGGGGACACTGGCAGTTGTCCCTCAGCCAGACGCAGGGGTAGTTGCTCTCGCTCCCGTCCTCCCACTCCACGCGGACGAAATGACCCGCGTCCAAAGCTTCCACCTTCTGTATCCCCGGGTTCATGCTGAGCGGCCGGGCAGCGCGGACCCCCAGAGCAGCGTCGTGCCAGCGACGTTGAGTGGTCCCGGCGAGCAGGCTCCTGCCCTTCTGTGCCGGCGGCAGGCAGCACGCCCTGCCTCCGCAGACTTTGGCCCTCGGGAGGACGTTAGCCACTGCCCTCCACATTTCAGCTTTGTTAGTGAAATCGTCAGAGGGGGAACGTCTCTGTGGAGGTCCTAAAGCACCACAAAGAGCAGTTTGTTACTGAAGGAGTCAGTATAGCAGAAAGACCATTTTAAGATGATTCTCCCCTCCGTCCTGCCTAAGCCTTTAGGAACATTCATTATCTGTTGCTTACGTTTTTTGAGGTGCAAAGAGTGTATATAGACCCATCTATTAAAAAATCCCTTAGTTTAGCAGGGCTTCAATTTGATTCATCACCTTGGCCATCTTTTGTTTCTGCAGTCAGTTCAATACGTATCATACAAACAGTCTCCTTTAAAAAGACACCTGGAGATGAGTTCCACAAATCAAAAGCAGGAGCCGCTACCAACCATGTTCAAAAGCTAAAGCTTTAAAGTACGCATACTTTAATTCCTACTGTGGCTACTATGGAAAAGAGAACACAGAATTCATCTCTTGTAAACATGACTTCAGCTACAGCCAGAGAGTTCTGCAACAGCTCCTTTCTCCTTTCACAGCTGGACTGCTTTCTGTAGATACACTCTTTTATTTAAAGCTAGCTGCATACTATACTGCAGAAAGATGATGCATCCAAATCTTAAATTAGAAAAAAGTTCTGGTCTAATGTTTTTCTTAATCAGAAACATACTTGGCCTCCCCCTGAAACAATAAATCATTACATATATTTTTAGTAGACTGTTTAACCATTTCAAATAGTGCATACTTATTCCGTATCTTTTTCTGTTGTTTTTGTTTTTAAGCTCACCGGTCAAAATATTGGTGCCCTGCCAGGACCAAAACCTCCTCAGTTATCTCTGCACAGGAAAAATGTCATTGGTTTCAGTATTTTGACTCACTAGGACCTAGTGGAGTTGTCAGAAAGTTTTTTAATTTTTTTCCTTTGCTACAAGTTAGAACTAGGTTGTACAGGACCCTTGGGTCTCGTTTTGTTTTTATTTCATTTGATTGAGTATAGAAAATCACAATATTGATTTCTACTTTCTCTTATTTGCACACAGTAGTACCATCGGAACCCAGTAATTATCAACTTTCACTTGCAATGCAGTCCAAGCCACAGCTAGTTCTGTGCGTACAGACTTAAACCTCTTTATATCCAGATTGAATATCTTTCCTTTTATATACATATATATGTACACAAACATATGTATGAAAATATGTATGTGTATCTCCACCTTAATTCTAAAGCATTATTCAAGTAACTCAATTTTCCTCCTAACTGTGAAAATATTTATACCACAAGACTGACTGCAGTCTCCTTCTGAGACTTCTTGGACAAAGTTTTATTATGTACAACTGCAAAGATGTGGTATGTTTTAGAGATTTTAACATGGGATAACTGGATTCTTATTCTAATCTCCTTGAAACAAAAGACAAGTACTGGAACACAATGAAGGTTTCCACTACATTGAAACTTTAGAATATCTGGTTTCAATTAAAAAAAAAAAAAAAGAGGACGACCATTTTAACATACTATAAACTTTTGCTACATCTGTACTGGCTTCAGGATGGTTCTTTGTTCAGGGCAGTGGGTTACCTGATGGTAATGGGTCAGATCCATAAATACACTTAAGCAACCAAAATATAGTTTAGATGGAATTAGGACAATCAAGATGCAGGAGCGCAAGTCACAAAACCATTGCCTAACTGCTTAGGCGACTCAGAGGCAGGTAATATGTGCCCTTCTGCATATGAAGTTATCTGAATCCATAAAATGCTAATACTACCCCTATTAAAAGTCAGCACGATGCAGACAGAATTGAGTATCCTCACACGTACCCATTTTCCAGTTTACCTAAGACTGGTGAACAGGTGGCTGCACACCAGAAAACTTGTAAGGCACGATAAGCTATGCAAGATCAGAAAATTCCTGACATCTGGACAATGCTGAATTGTCCAGCACAAAGCATGGCACTCACATCCACTTGAATTTATGAACACCACTAGAAAGCACACAAGCAACATAAACAGTCAGATCAATTTCTTCCACCTGTCTTTCAGTGTATAGAGAACTCAAGAACAGAGCACTCTTCCCAGAACCAACTCCCCAGCTCCTTTGGGGATATGAATGCTTTCCTCTGGGGACTAAATATAACTAGGTACTCTGTAGGTATCTGCTTAAGACAGGACCGTGAGAAGCAGAATTTGCTTCTGAAGTCTAATGCCACCAGAAAGCTCCTCTGGCTTACCAGAGAGGGGCAGGGGAATGGCTGACAACCGGATACATATAAGACACCTACCTAAATATTTCATTACATAGTTTGTCTACAACGTGCTTCATGCATGCTTAATGTTTAACTTAAGGAAAGGCTCTGCTTCTTTTAACTTTAGCATGGAGGTTATAACTACCTGGACATTATACATGAACTTATTATAAATATTTTTCTTCATAATGTCAAAACAAGGGACAGGAAAAAATATTTAAGCCTTTACTGTCTGACTGTCAACTGTCTCTCAGGGAAGATTCATCACTACGTTCAAAGTCCCACGCGAAGTTTGCCAGATTCAAAGGGCTTCTAGGTATCTATTTTACCATTCAGTTAAGAAATCTAAACTTGCTTCTAAAAGACTCCTCATAACACTAGTAGTAGTAGAAAACCACATCAGAAGTTTCTGTTATGGCAAGAAACTCATGGGAGTTTATTGTGTCCTATGACAGATGTCACTAAACTGGTATTTGTTCACCTGGTAATGGATAACTCAGTCACACAAAAATGCATGTCAAGCAGAATCTCTTCCAAATCTGTGACAGTAAGTTCTGTAAATGCTTTAGAACAAAGGGTCAGCCTTAAAAAAACCCAAACAGATGCACCCAATCCTGCCAGACACAATTTCTAGATTAAAAAAAAAAGAATAAAAAAACTTCTGGAAGTTACTGAGGTGAGTTACATGTAATTTATGTTACAATGGTGAAGGCCATAAGCCAAATGGGAATTTTTACCTTTGCTTGGATGCGAGGAGCTTGTACAGCAGGCTTCACCTCGCCTAACTTCAGGCAGGTACCATAGTGACCTCCACCTGAACATCAGATGCACCATCGCCAACACTCCTAACTAACAGGCACATCTGGATCACAATTCAGCTGACTTTGTCAGACACCTGCTTTAGGACGAGAGGAACTGAACCCTTATTTCTCTCCACTGACTACAAAAAGAGCCTCAGCAACTAGCTCCGACACAGATGCTACACCATCAGTGTTTGCATTCAGCAAGGCTACTTTTCATGGTGTTAATTTTATGATTAACTGACGCTTCTGTTTACAGACAAGCATTGCTACGTACAATTCACTAAACAGGATTCTGCTGGGGAGAATCATGGATGGTGGCAGCCCTAAACTTTACTGCCACGCAGAGAAAGCCTACGCTGATGCCGGTGGTACCCCTGTTCCACCAGACTTCAGTTTTTGATGTCATCAGTCAAACATGTTGTTCATCACAAAGTACTCCCTTGAAATACTCCCAGTCCTAACAGCCAGAATCTGAAACAGCACTGCATCCCGCAAAGAGGGGGGAGGATCTCCTTCACAGGCTGCAGCAGGAGCCTTCCACAGGTTTAGAGTAGGAAACGGTTCTACTGGACACTTTGCAATATTAATAAAAATCATTATATGTGGCTTTTTTCAATATGCAGATCTACTCTGTCTGCTGTTACTGTGCCCCAAGACTCCATATATATTCAGCTCTTTCATTTATGTATATTTATTGAAGTCAATGAACTGGTACCTGCAAAACGTGACTGTTAATTAGGAAAGAATTGGGCCCTCCAGCTCTAGTATTATTCATTTTGCTGGTTATGCAAGAGGAAGCCATGAAAATTATTATAGCAAAAAGACTTCCCTTGTGGTGAAGTTAAGCATTTACTCTTTAAATACACCACAGTGTTTGCATTAAACCTCTGTTTCTGTCTTCGCTGTAAAGCAATTGCTCGGGTTAGCCACCTACCGAGAGAAATCTTGTAACAATAAAAAGGCTGTTTATTGTTTTCCCTGAGTTAGTCATATCATGATGTCATTATTAAAATGAAAACCCAGATGACAATGACTAAAAATACCTGCTACAGCATGCCCTCTAGATGTTTTTCTTCTTAGATACAAACATTAAATAGATCTGCAAGTCTAGTTTTTTGCCCCATACACACAGCATCACAGCTTCTCCCTTCAATAAGATTTTTTCCAATTTGCATCAGTGGGGTGCTAGAGTATTCTAAGTCAAGCTCTCCACAGAGGCCACCCGGCACGTCCCACTGGACTACTCTGATGAGACATTTCACAGCAACTGGGGATTTTTCCCAACTTCTACTAGCCTGGCTCAACATTCCCAGCCAGGACCTCTGTGCCAGGCGAGCATCAGGCACATCAAGCCCCCTCTTTCTCACCTGCACCGTGCAAGACCTGGGTGGTCAGGATATCCAGCTGCAGGTCATAGACGCAGCACCCAGCCACTCTGACCCTCAGAGGGACGCCCTCCCTGGACCAGCCTCCAGCGCTCCAAACCAGTAAGGGGGAAGAGAGTAACTACCAAGTCCTGCTGGAAGTGTAGGTCAGCACTGGCATTCCTCTTTCCTGGAGTGACGGATGACAGAAGGCATAGAGCTGGGATGAAACATTCCCCAGGTAGCACTAGCGAGCCCCTAGCTGCCACATGAACAAGAAACCCCAGTCTGATGGCTCTGCCTGTTTCCAGGGCACTGTATGGAAAGACATCGATAGACTGGGTGGATTAGCCTGGAAACTGTGTGTTATTCCTGATTTCTAATTAAGTGATTTTTCTTCCCATTAAGCGCATACAGAACACTAAGCCTGCAAATGGCAGTGAAGAACTCGGAACTGTTTATACCAGTATCTTCAGAAAATCCTGCAATTGCATGCTTAAAAGTACTGCACAGAAGCTAACTAATACCTTCCCACTCGACAACAAGAAAACATTCTTCCCCCCCTTATAAGTAGGTGTCTCTACAAACGGTGTAAGTGGGCAAAATGACCATTTCCATTCCTGAACAGTAATTTGGGTTATACTGTCATTTTCCCAAAATCTTTATCTTAAGACATGATACTAAACACTAGAGAAATACAACTTTATGTCTCAAAAAAACCCCAACACCTGGAGTCCAAGACAGCTGAGGTTCTGGTAAGAAAACCAAATCCAACTGCCTAGTGCTGATGGTGCCAGGCCACTGCAGAAAACACCTCTCTTATTCTGGGAGGCTACTGAAGATGCTTAACGGAATCAATCACGCAACATGGATTTTCTTATCAGATTCAGTGTAGTTTTTCAAGCCTTGACAGTTGTTTAGAGGCTTGCCTTGTTATTTTTTTTTTTATTTTTACATAAAAGTAGGATGCTAATCTCAAATTAATGGAGGCTAAATTACCAGCAAGAGTTCCACGAGTTTTTATCCTCTTTCCCCCTCAAAATTTGCAGGCAGACACATATCCCTGTGCTGCTATTTTACACTTGAAATTGCATTCTGTACTAAAACACAAGCAGAACTCACTGGTTCACCTAAAGTTAGCATGCTCATAACCATGGTCAAATCGAAGAGCAACTGATACTGCAAAGCAAATTTGCTGCATCACAGGTCTCTGCATTTCTTGTCTCTGAACTACTGTTGTCTGCACGAACATGGAAGACACCACACGTAACTCTGCTCTCAGTTGTGTAGTTTTGTGTAGTTTAAAACAAACACTACCAATAGCTCCTGTGAGTCACACCGTCCCATGTGAACATTGGCCCAGGCTCATGGATTTTCTGTCCATGTTGTCATTACTCACTTGTAATCCTCAGCAGC
>RSEF01000005.1:5105152-5119134 GCA_003993805.1 Himantopus leucocephalus
ACCCCAGTGTGGTTCCCAAATCTTGATATTGTGGGTGTTTTTGTGTAATGGCTTCATCTTTCTTTAAGGTTTCTTCTTAAGAAATCAATTCATTAATTTGGTCTGTCACTAGTCTGGCTGCTGTGTCTCCGCAGTGCCCGTTGTTTAGTTCGCTCCCTCACCCGAGGCTGCCTGCTGGCTTTGCTTTACTGTCTCCACCACCAGTTTTTCACGAAAAGCTCCCTGGGCCACCCGTCTCCGCGGCCGTCCCCACGCCCCTCCAGCAGACTCGGTTATGCCCATGTCCGACTTGTACCAGCGCCTCTCGGCTTGTCTATGCTGGAGCTCAGCGCTCCTGCCCACCCTGTAGTATCTAACGCATTCCAGTTTAATTGGGGAATATGGGGCTACTGCTGCCTCTGGAGCAGAAAGGTAAAAGATCTCAAGCTCTGGCTGGTACAACTGAATCTCTTGGTACGTTTCTGTGTACATACCTTTATTTTTACATAGAGCGCTTACAGATTTGGTGATATGTTTAAAAGACATCAGCACAGTTTGAAACTTCAAAACCACGGTCTACTGGATTGACGCTCATTAACAGCACGCGTCGCTGCAGATTATACTTTAATCACCGTCAACACACGGGTAAACAATTAGTCCTTAACAAGCTTGTCTTAAATTAACCCCGAGTATAAACCAGCAGAGCGCTGGTACGCTGGGGTCAGCAGTTGTGCCGTGGTTTGTACAGCTTTCGAGGTGAGGGGGGAGAGTACTTTTTTTGGTGAAGGAAACCAGACCTCAGTAGAATACTTTCTTTTTTTTCCCCCCCCTTTTTTTTTTTTTCTGATAGCTTGTTGGTGTTTTCTTCTTCTTTTTCTTCTTCCTTTGAAAGGATGGGGGACAGCCCACCTCCTCTTGACTGAGTTGTTTCATTTTTCCAACCGGGACTTGCTTTGTGGTTTTTTTCCCAACATGTTCCCATTGTCCTATGGGATTACTTTGGTTTCACCCATTATCTTTTCTACCTATGGTACACGTGGGTTTTTTCTCTCTTTCACGCTTCACTTCTACTTGTTTCCTGTATTTCGCATGTGCAGTTGTCTTCCTTATTGTACTAACTAATTCTGTGTATGCTCTTCCTTAGCTATTTCAGAAAATGCCAATTGCTGATTTTGCTATTCAAATTTATACCATGCTGTAAAGCGCTTCCGTACAGTCACTGGTTCCCTTAGTGTGCTGTGTCTATGCCTGTGTTTAAGGCAAGCCTTCTGTCTTGCTTAACTTGCTTCTACTTCTTGTGTGCAACGGGCCCCACCACTTTGGCTACCTTGCTCTGCGGTGGGTGGCCGTTCAGTCACAGTGGTGAACGTCCCTATTGGAGTCCTCCTGAAGGACTATGTGTTTACTCGAGGGCGGAAAAAAAACCAAGAACAAAACATCTTGGGGAGGTTCCCACGACTTTCTCTAGATATGCATGCTCTCAGACATGAGTAACTGGAGAGGCTTTCCCCCAGCAGGTTCCCAAGACTTACTGCAGTTATGTACGTCCTCAGACATGAATAATTGGACAGGCTTTCCCCCATTAGCTGCCATCTGCTGTTGCGGACCACAAAATGTGGAGAGCAGCTGTTGTCTTTTCCTGAACCCGCTCTGGAAGGCGGGCTCCAGCAGCACCGTGGGCCTGAAGGGCTGCTCTCCTGCATAATGCTTTGCTCTGGGCCAGGGACCAGACGCCTGCGCAAGTGTCGCAGGAGCTGGTGAGGCCTGGGCTGGGAGAAGTTGCCTGCTCTTCTCTCCTGGCTGCACTTCTGAACTCCTAAGGGGAGCCTTGAGGCTTGGTTCACTCTTGGGTGAGTGTGGGCACATTCCCTCACCATTTGCCATGAGCCGTCCAATGTCCTGAAAATGAAGAGTGGTGAGAGACAAGGATTAAATTCCTCATCTCTGCACGTCTGTATCTCACCTGGACAAAGCTGAAGGTTGCCTGAAATTGGGAGGAATGAGGTGGAAGGCATGGGACTTCTGTCCTGGGACAGAAAGAGAGCAGGAACGGAAAAGTTATTTTTACATGCATGTAAAGGGACTCCCTAGCTCTGTAAACATTTGGGCCATTCCTATGGCTCACACTGGAATTGGGTGCCTCCAACAAAGGCTAAGATAACCCACTCCATGCAGGAAGATTCTTCATTAGACCCACTGATAAGAATTCCTGCTTACCTTTGTGTTCAAGATCTTATGAGAGAGGGAAAATCCCAGTCTTGACATGTCTGCTGAAGTCAAGGTCTCAAAATCCAAGTTTGTCTCATGAAGAACACAAAGAGGACACAAAATAAACCAAGAAGAAAAATAAAAGCAAGAAATAACAAATAACTGCACAGCCCAGAATCTGAGTAAAGGCAGCCAGAATCCAGGTGCCCTCGCGCTTTAATGCCCAGACACAGGGGTTTTAGCAAAGCAGAGCAAAAAAATACCTGCTGGGAAGACAGGGCTAGCTAGCCTCAGCTCATTTCTGGAGTTGTTCTCCCTCTGCCTGGTGGCAGCTGTCCTCTTCGCATCTAGTGCAGCCGTTCAGAGGATGCTGGGTTTGGTTGCCAGCGCACACCCAAGTGATCTGCAGTGACGCACCAGGAGTTGCAGGCAGCACGTGCTCCTGGAGATCAGGGGACAACCAAAGGCGTTGCCCTAAGACCTTCGCTACAGTAGTTGAAGTTAGGGCTAATGCTTCACCGTGCATTCAGTGGCGACCAGGTGCCGAGATCAATGCCAGAGGAGCTGTGTATTTTCCCCTGGGGAAGCCTCATCAGGTGAGGGACGTATCCTGGGCTTGAAGTAGGCCGATTGGGACTTACGCTGCGAGCAGTCACTGTGCCTTCCTGCGGCGTGCCTGGGGGGCTTCACGTCCATCCGCCTGGTGACACATAACAAGCCGTGCCTTCCTTTTCCAGGTGCAGCCTCCAGCACTGTAATCCAGATCAAAAATTTAAGTTTTGTTGAAGGCAGAATACTGTAGGCATAATTTTTAGAACTTACTCATGTTGGAAGATGAGATTTGGATTGTGTAGCTCTTCAGAAAATGAAAAATCTGCCTAGATTTCATGATCATATGTAATTATTACTTTATTTTGTCATTGTATGTTTATGTGTGTCTCTTCTGTAGGCTTTACAAGTGGATATAAGGCCATGTTGTCTGACACCAGAATACATTCTATCTCTGAAAATAATACAGTTAGGAGAAAATAATTGATTTCCTTTCTAGTCATGACCCAGTATTTTAGGGTTTTTCTCTCTCTCTGTATTAGGTGACTTACCTATTTGAGAACTCTCCAATTCAACCAGAATGTCATTGCTTTAGGACAGGTTATGAGATTTTTAAAAAGCATTATTGAATCAAAGCCAATAACCATTATAGAACTGTGATACTAGAAAATAACAGTAATAAGAATTGGGCACACGTTAAAAATCCTCATCTATAGATAAAGGTATAGACGCACTGTTAGTGAAAGGAACAGAGTGAGCAGTATTTGGGCAGCTGTAAATACATAAAAGGATGAGGCTAAGCACAGATTTTCACTACTTTTAAAGCTCTGGATGATGTGCCGTGCAGCTGCTGCAGGTGTGAGGGGACAAAAAGAAAGAAGAGGGGAGCAGCAACAGGTCTGAAGGAAGTCAGGCTCAAAAGCCCTTTCCATTCTGCCTGCAAGTCTATACCCACCTCTAACAAATGGCTGCGGGTTTCCACCTTTCACATCACGAGGTCAGCAAGCAAACGTCTGGTTATGCTATAGCAGTTCTAACACTCTTCTATTGTCAAATGCTCTTATAATCAATTTTCTTTGAGAATGGGCATGACATAGCTACATAACTTCTTGCTCATCACTCAATCTTTCCATCATTTTCTTTACCTTCCGGCAGTGCTTGGGTTTGTTAATATCTTGGGCCCTCCTTTGCATCCTCCTGAAGTAAGATAAATGCTCACAAAAACATCTGCAGAGGAAAAGACAAGGAATTACACCATCGTACAGAATTCAGTGTAACTGGATATGACTTCATGAAGACAAATCTACAAAAGAAAATTGATTGGTCATTTATGCGATTGATGTAGTTACTGTGCTTCTGAGCTCTTCTATTGATGTGTGCCTTCTCCTGTTCCTTCATCAGGAATATAATCTTTTCATGTGTCCATACAGTAATACCTCTGAGGGAGATCCCAGGGTGCTCGATGGTATTTTACACTAGACAAGAAACTTTCAGAGCAGTTTTAGTTCCAAATTTTCACTCTTGTGGTTCACCAGTACAGACAGAAAAATGAATACGCACAGTTCTGATGTACTGTTAACAAAAAATGTCCCTTTCAAAAGGTCTTTCATTCAACTTCCGAGTTAAAATTTCTTTACTGCTATGTTTTGTTGAGTGTCATCATAAAAATTGCTTGTTATCCATGCAGACTCAGGGGCCCAGTTTCAGGTGGTTGACTGCAGGATTGAGGGCATATTTACAGATGCGTAGAGAACCCATTAACTTCATACTGCGACTGTGTCCTGAGCTTTGATGCTAAAACAGCTACGCGCTTGTGTTTCTCTTATTTCTTCCCTTTCAGAACGCCAGTACTGGGGCTCAGACCTGCAACTTCCCAAACTACCTTTTGAAGAAATCATGTACAATGATGAAAGCGCGTACAAGTGGCTGTGCACCCTAAAGAAAGTAGGAATCGTGCTACTAACAGGAGCTGCTACTAGGCAGGGAGAGTTGGTTAAACTTGGCCACAGGATTGGGTTCCTGCGTCTCACTTTTTATGGGTGAGTTTGGTTTTTAATATCCTTGCTTTGCTGGCTATGTAATCACCTCTAATGTATTTCACTTCAGCTTGCCAGACCTCTTTTGTGGATTAATTTATTAAAACAAGGTGACATTTTTTCTTCTCTGCGTGTTAGAAAATGTGGTGTCGATTAATATTCTGTACGAGAGGATTGCTTTGCTATCACAGGCAGGGTATGTAAACAGCAGCAGCTATAACATCAACTGCTGAGAGAAGGAAAAATGCCTGAAAACAGATGAAGTCAAATAAAAGATAACCACAAGGTAGCTGTACTTATCTATACCACGGACAAAATCAAAAAAATCCTAATCCAGTCCCCGTCTGAGTAGAGGAAGTTATCTGTACTGAATCTTCTTCTTAGCCTGATTTTGATGGAAATAGGTAAGACTTAGATGATGTTATTGTGTCTCACATCGCCAAGAAGATGGGCAGAGTACCTATTTTCCTGCTTTCAGCTGAATCTGCTCCAGAAAGCCACAACCAGTCCCAGCAGGTGGTTTTTTCAGACTGCTTTTTTTGCAAAAGTAAGAGTTCAGGCTGCAGGAGTGCAAGCAGGAACTTGTAAATCATCCTTTTGATGCCAAGAGGTGGTAAGCTGAACCTCTATCTCCTCAAGCACCTACTAGGTGAGTAAACAAGTGATGACAGTGGGTCATGACTTGCTGAGCTGCGTCAGTGACCTCCACCTAGCTAAGTAAAGGAGCAAAGTTGTTAGCTAACATATCGCCCTGTCCCTCACCCCCAGCTGCTGGTATAACTTTTTACAATGTATATAAAAAAACCCCTACTACTTGGATGTGTGCTTATTCTTAAAAAAAAACAATTGACAAAAATAAATAGTAACATTTAAACATAGCGGTGATGTTTTGGTGCCTGAATAGCCACAAAAAAACAGAATGTTCAGGGTTTCCCATCTGAAAAGGTCCCTTCTCCCCCATAATAGAATAAAAGATTGGCAAGAGTTCTCCTTCACTTGGATTTACAGTAAGCAAACAAACCATCTGAGCAATAAACAGTGTTTCCTCCTTTGTCTAAAAAAATCTGAAATAAATAGAAGCGGGGAGAAAAATCCAACCTTGGCCAGAAAGACCATATTCTCTCAAGACTGCAAATCAGAGGAAAGATTTTCTGCCCCTTAACACTCCTGTGTGAAGGGACATATGAGCCTGGCTGGAATATGCAATGCAGGTGAGGTTGGTAAGAGCAGCACTGTGATACCAGGAGAAATACATCAGCTCAGAATGTTAAGACGGGGGGAGGTGAGCAAAAGGTCCCTTCTTCAAGCTATAATGACTTTTTTTTACATCTTCATTTTGCAAGTGTTGATCCATCATTAGCTATGGAAAAAGATGTCATTGATGGTGCCAGCTTTTAGATTAGCGAACAATTTCTAAGAGCCAGAGAAATAGCTATTGTGATATACTAGCCAACTTCTCGCAGTGCATAAATTGCTTCTTACCCAATCTCCATCCTTCATTTTTGTTTCACTTATCTTGAAAGTCAACCTGGTTTTGCAGAATTTTGTCTCGTGCTTCAAATCAGGAAAGCTGGCTCAAGAAATCTTCTAGAAATTAGCAGAAACTGAAGTGAACTGGTAGCATGTAGAACAGCTTGTGAGAATGATTGTTTTTTTTCAATTGTCTTCCAAAAAGAGGGGATGGAGGGAATAGCTGCTTTATAATACCATTAATATTATGAAGCTTTTTTGTCTATTCCAGCAGCCATGATAAATATTTGTAAAGCTTTAAAGGGAGTAATGTATAAATATACTAGGGTAGTTAAGATAATGCAATTTCATTAAGGTGTGGTTTCCCCTTTCTGCTTACTGTGCCAGAAGGAAAAGTGGTTTTCAAAGTTAACTGGGATTCAGTCAGGTTAATCCTACTGAAATAAATGGGAGCAGAACCCCCCTGCTCAACTCGGAAACCTCATCCAGTGCTACAGAACATTTTCTACTGTTAAAAGCATTCCTAATGTCAAGCGCTTCGATGTTTGGCAGTCTAATATGGTCTCAATTTAAAACTTGCATCATTATGAAAATACTGCTGCTTTCTATTTCTGTTTTGACGTGATCCTAATAACAGATATGAGGAGATTCTTAGGGGTATCCAACCCCGATCATATCTGAGGGTGTATCACAGCCTTCCTCAGCATCTGAAGGATGACACATTCGTTCTGTTTGTATCCAGGCAGCTGCACAAGCATTTTGAATTAGGAAAAAATATAACAAGCCCCAGATAACAACAAAAAAAGTTGGGCCTTTGTTAAAGCACACCACTAAAAGAAAATATATAATATCTCCAAAATACCTCAGGGGAGAGGGGGGGGGGGCGGGGGGGGAAACAACCCAAAAACCCAAACAACGACAGAAGAAAACCCAACCCATTCAACCCCTTCAGCGTATGCCATGGGTTCGTGTTTGGGTTACAACAGGACCTGTAGTTGCTTTCCTAAGTTTCAGGGATGAGGAACTGGATCTACAAGAAGGTCCTAGATCCTAAACCTGGAAATGAGCTTTAAATCTTCTAGACTAGTGTCCCTGACATGGCAGCCCACTGTGTTTCACCTATTGTCCACCTGCTGAGCGCTGTAATGTGTTTTTCACTAAGGCACTCAAAAGTTTTTGATATTTAACTCGGCAGGATTGTAAGATAAAAAGATCTGCCATTCTGCCTGGTACTCTGCCTCAGCTCTTCATCATCCTTGCGGCGTAAAATTACTGCCAACTGTCTGCTTGAAACTGTCTGCAACATCCAGCTTGTGATAACTGCTATGTTTAAGAGAGACCGAAAAGTCCCTTACTGTATAAATGTGCATTAACCGTTAGCATATACTTTCCTTGTCCAAGCAAGAGATTCAGACTGCCCTAGGGCAGCCTTGCCAGTTTATCAGTTGTGTTATCAGGATGGTTTTTTCCCGATTAAAAAAACAGTTAATCTGGGCCCTCACTGACTCTTCCCTAATACGATTATCAACAGTAATGATTATTAAATGTTTCACCTTGTTTAAAGTCAGCTTGAATTACTGTTTACTCTCTTTAACGATGGTTTCAATAAAAGTAATTTGTCAGGATGAGTTCTGAGTCTTTTAGACATATAAATAGATACATATATTTAAAAGTGTTTTAAGACATCCTACAAGGAACCTCCCACCCATTCACGTTCCATACAAGATCAAGGTTGAAATGTGACCTTGGTCCACACTGTTTGAGCAAGTAATGGTTAGAGCTCCTTTCACTGTTTAAATCGGATTTACTATTGGTGTTGATTAAACCTTGTTTTTATGTTTTCTTAAGTGTTAGGGTTCACAATAAAGGAACGATAAAAGGCTGTAAGTCTCCGTGCTTTTCCAAAACCTATTTGCTAATTCATGTATTTCTTAGGCTGCAGAAAGAGGGTTTCAGATTTTCCAATTGACTACAAATTCTGCATTTAAAAGAAAACACACTGAGTTAGAATATTTAGCTGATTTTTTTTTCTTTTTTGGTTTTTAAACACAGCTGTAGTATTTGAAAGTCTTGAAGTCTGGTTTACATCATCCCAATTGAGCCACCGCGGTTAGATTTACTCTAGGTCATTTGACAGTTGCTAATTACGTTTCTGTGTATGATTAGGTTGATTTTGCAATATTAAATTAAAATCTGGAGAGCATAAGGTCAAAGAGAGCCTGACATCCAAAAACCAGGTTTGCAGACTAGTCTGGATGTCAAACAACAAAACCCAACTCTGCCACGGGGTGAAGTCAATAAGCTACGTACAGACCAACGTCCAGCTCTGAAAACAAGTGTCTGCTCCGGCGCTGAGGGAAAGGCAGAGGTATGAAAGGGGTAGGATGCGTACGATACAATGTGCGTATTAGCAGAGCCGAGACTTCCAGGGGGAGGACCAAAACGGTTGAACACACTTTGTTTTCCAGAACACGTTGCCAACTTGCAAGGAGAGAAAGTAGCTGTAGGCGCAAAGGCAGCCTGCTCTGGGGTTCAGAGCCAGACTCGATGAGCTGGTTTGGGGCCAGTGTGCTGTTCCTTATGTCTTGGCTTTCAGTTCTCCGGTTCAGAGATCGGACACTGTTTAGCTGTGTCTCCAAGCTGCACTGTAAGGATGCTACAGTAAAGGTGTGCCTATTCAAACGTAACACTGACGGTGATACAAAGGTAAGCTGCCAGAACTGTACAGCCCCGCTGTCCTGCCAAGGAGGTGTCCAAGATGAAGCGTACTGCCTGCCATCGAGGAGTTCTGGCATTGGATGAAGTCTATAGGAAACGTTTTACAAAAGCATCACCTCTTGGCACGTGTGTGTTTTACAGACCACTCTATGGTTTGAGACACTGCTTCGGAGCATTGTCTTCTCCATGCATTGCAAGATGGAGTAGTTTTATCTTTTCCCTCTGATTAAGAGGAGTTTCTTTAATTGCAAAGGCTGTAAATAGAAGGTTGGGTTGCAAAATACTAAACCTGCTTGAAAGAGTTGCTTTCCATTTCACTGCAGTACTCTCCACCAAGTCTCCTTCCTCCCTGGGCAGGTGCACACATGTTGCAGCCTGACATCTTTAGCAACGTTCAGCTGCTCTCATTGCCATACTGGTGATGTTAATGCTTTGATTTTTTTTTTTAAATGACTCTTTAGATCGTGTTTTTTCCTTAAGAGTCTATTTTAAAAATATAATAATAATAGAGAGGGAGGAATTCCTCAAATACTGGAAAATACAAGCGGTATCATCTTTCTATCGTTAAGTGTAGTGGTTTAAGAAATTATCCATAAAGTATTTTTAAAAAATTAAGTCACAAAACTCATTTCAAATGTTTTAATACAGATATGTGTGAAGTGGTAACATGCTAAACATATTGGAAAATAGTTAGAGAACTGTATTCAAACAGCTTAATAACCCAGTGTTTCTTAAATGTGTAATTCGTCACATGAAGTCTTGAAAAAGACTTTAATGGTTTGGACTTATTTTGGATATTTAGAGGGATAGGTGTTTTATAACGACAAAAAATCTTATTTTTTTACCATGTGTAGCTGGAACCAAGCCCAAAAATATTATGGAGAAGAAAAGACTTCTTCCCCTATAGTATCTTTTCTCCTAATTTAACCTGTTTCATTTTCAGCTATAGTTATTGTAGTGCTTGTTCTTGTCGCTTTTACGTATTTCTCATGGTAGCAGAAACTCCATTGAGTTTTCAGTCTTAACAAACAGACTTAGAGCAGCATTTTACAGTCCATCTCTTCACCTCTAAAACAGAAGTTAATTTCTTACTGGCATCCAATTCTGAGGTGGCTTTTACAACTGTAATAAAATAATAACTTTGGGTAATTCCCTTGCTATTTCACTAGCAGCCAAATACAAGGCCTACCAAAGATTATAAACAAAAGGATAAATTTGGAATTGGCAAGCTTGCCAGATAAAACATTACCTCAACAGGACCATAAATTTTTAACTGAAATGTAACAGCATTGAATATAACCCTGACACATGGGAAAACAAAAGGCTTTTTTCTTGTCTGGATGTCTCCTTGGTACATGCTGCCTAAAACGTCATTCCTGTAAAAAGTGGAAACATTCCCTGTATGTAAGAACATCAAGGGGTTCCACACTATTAAATTAACCTTTTTCTTTACGTTATGGAGGCACAACTCCATTAACAATGTCTCCAGTCGCACCGGAATTCATTTCTCCAGCTCCTCATGCCCTAGACCTTGTTTCCCTCCCCTGTTCTGAAGCCTTCTCCAGGGCTTGGGGTGGCACAAAGGGGCTCCCAGTGCTCCCACTGAAACATCCCAACCATCTCCACCTCCCGGAGGGCTTCAGCTGCAAGAGAAGGGCATCGGTCCCAAATCGCTTATGAATGAGACTTAGATTTGTAATAAAGTGGCAAGACCAGATGATTCAAGCGTGGCTTCAGTCCCTAGTGCAGCATTCTTGCAAGGCTAAGGATGTAACAGACGGGGCTCATTTTCGGCTCAGGGAGACTGAGCTCACATTGCCACTTAATGCGAAAAATTGCTACACCTGCCTGGTGCCAAATTTCCTCCTCTGTCAAACAGCCTGAGCAATTGATGTTGAAATCTGACCCTAGTTACTAAACCGTAAACCCATTCCAACCCGCTTTGCTCTCCCGAAGGGCCAAGAGTCCTCTGACATTACCCACGTTTTCCTCCTTTACTTCTCATGCGCTCTCCCCATGGCTGAGTTCATACTCAGTTGAGACTTTGACAAAGTAAGGGTGATTTTTTTCACATTCAGCGCTGAGCTCCCTAGTCGCGTCACTTTGTCTGTTTAATCATTGCTGACTTCCAGTCGGAAACCTGAGCTTTGACCGAAGCTCCTTGCGTGGAAGCAAAGCTCCTGGGGACCAGCTCCCCCCGCCAAGCGTAACAGCACGGGAGCACTCATCACTTTTGCAAAACCTTACAATGATTTTATAAGGCACTACCATTCCAGCAATTCTAGATTTTGCATATAAACGAGACAATTAAAATGTGTTAAATTGTTTTAGAACCATTAAGTAGCACTGGAGCCTCTTAAATTAAAGATACAGTGAACCTAGCTACCTTCAACACTAGTGACGAGGATGATCCAACCTGCTGGGTTTTGGCTGTGAAATTGGGAACTACGGAAGCGTGGCTGAAGTCATCATGCTTGAGTACTGAAGTCACGTACCGATGAGCATGTGCTGTACCAAATAATAAAAAATGATTTTTCCGAGGCCGTTAAACACATTTGCAAATACTCAAGGGGGTTTTCCCCCTCGCAATTTCAGAAATTTAGTTTTAGCATTTTGCATAGTTCCTATACTAAATATTACTTCTAGAACAAAAGTGTTTGTATATTATATATAAATAATTTTGGTCTGTACATTCTTTAGCCTATTTTCTTTTTAAACTGTTATTAAGAAGTAATGCTAGACACACACCATCTGAAACATAATATATTTGGTCTATAGTACTTCACAAGGGAAAATGAGTTTCGTATTTTCTTTGAAATCACTTACGCTCCCGTGATTACATGGACTGCATATGGTGACTTACACTTTTCCAGACAAATGTCTGGATCTACGACACACATCTGCTGAGGACTGTCTTCAATCATGTGAACTCTCTACACACAAAATCTGTGGTTCTTGGTCTTAAATTCTCCTGCATGGTATGTCACTCGAAACAGACTTTGATTCTGCTGCAACGTGATGTATTTGTGTCTTTGTAATATAACTTAGGGGATTTTTTTTGTTGTTATCAGTAAAGTTTCCTACTGAATTTCGTCAACCTTCAGGACAGAAACTATGTAACAAAATAAATGGGGTTAGTTCTCAGAAAGAGTGTCAGAGAAAGGGAAGAATTTACGAAGTCTTTCGTCAAGACATTCTCCTCGAGCGGCAAGCCTTCAAGTTACAGGAAAGATCCCCCTGCAAAGGGGGGAAATTTTCTATATTTTCTAAGATCATAAAGCTTTAAAAAATAATTTCTGGGGAAAGTTACATGGGCTTTAACAATTTCCTATTTCATTGATAATATGCTCCACCTGGCAGGGAAAAATGGAAGGTTGATAAAAAGAAATAGGCCAACTTCCACTTTCTTATTTCTGCAGCCTCAGTATTAAGATGGTGATTTATCCTAGCAGATACCTCTTGGTTAGTGTCTTCAACTGATCTTTGCATTCAGCAAAGAAAGCCATCGTGCTACACTGGGGCCAGATGTGCCTCTGCACACTCAAGTTTCGAGCTTGAATCTAGGACTGCTGCAATAAGCCTTCTTTGCTGGGGTGGGGCGACACTGCTAAATCATTGTTTCCTTATAATTTTACAATATTTTCTTGTTCAAAGATGGAGTGACTCCTTTGTACTGTGATTTCACAGTTATGGTGTGCACTGGCTGGCATGCCGGCTGGCTGTTTTAACGTGTTTTCTCTTTTCCCTTTCATTATAAAGACCAACTTGGCAAGTGCAAGACAAAGCAGATGCTAACAATGTGGCTTATACAACCGGGAAACTATGTTTTCACACCGATTACCCTGTTCTGCAGCATCCACCTGGGGTAAGGTGAACCTACTGACTTTTTTACAACACAAAAGGGGAAAGGGAAATATTCCTATACTGTGAAATACGGTTAGTGCTGTGACTCTGAACTTTGTCATAAAAGAGCAATGTAAAAATAACAATATATTAATCTGCATTACAATCTGTGCACGCGTGGGTATGCAATATAGACGTTATAATGTAAGTTCTGCATAACAAGCGCGTTATGTATGCCGTAATTTTTAAATGGAAACTCACAAAGTATCGAGAATGTTACCATACGAGAAAGCATTGGGGTCTTGTATGTGCTTTTGATATTACNGGCTTCTTCAATATGTAGTCAAGTTGCCTTGGCAAGTCATGCTGTAGTCAAGTTGTGACATTTTAGGACACGTCTGCTCACCTCAGGAGGAGAACGTATTAGAAGCAATATGATTAAGATGTTTTTTTCTATGAATTGATTTAAGTTAGACAGTTATTCGCCCATCCATAATAGACAAAAAAGGAGCATTCCGTAAAGCTGGACAACAACCACAGGAAACAGATTTTCACCTCATCCCTGTCGTAGCAAAGCCTAATCTGCATAATTCACCAGGGAACTGGAAAGTAGTAGGAACAGGTACAAAGGAACAAAGATAACCCTGGAAAAGTTGGCATCTATAGTCTTCATACCTACAACTTCCCCTTCTAATATTTTGAAGTACTTTGTATGAATTGTTTCTACAATTAAACAAAAAGCCAATGTGATCTATCCACAAATGCCAAGTACTATTAAAATCATTTAGATGCTGTTCATTAATGTGGAGTAAGAATGGAACAGGGCTTTGTTAATAGAGAGCAGATGTGAATTAGCTCACTGTCTTGTCTGTGCCAAAGCTCACACTCTGCTATGAAACATTAGAAGAAGAGCGTAACCTTTTTCATTCAAACGTGCTTGTAAGTAATAAAAGTATTAAAGCACACTGAATTATGTTGGAACATTGTCCCGAATGTGTGCTTTTCTTTATTTATCTAGTTATCACACAATATTTGAACTCTTAACACATATTTACTACAAATATTTGAAGAACTGTTTTTAAATGGATGATGATGAGTTTCAGAGCCATCCTGTAAAAATATTTTAAGGGTTTCCTAGGTTTTCATCTGGCAACTATTTTTCCAGGAGATATCCCAATT
>RSEF01000005.1:5129355-5146777 GCA_003993805.1 Himantopus leucocephalus
ACCAAGGTCATTCCTTCATTGAAAGGGGATCTGGATGGCAGGAAGAGGAAAGTTCATAAATGTGATGTTCCAGAACTGCTCAGAACATACCGCTTTTTAGCTGAAATAGTAATTGCCCAATATCTTAATTTTTGCATATGTAAGACAAGTTCTGTACAGAATTCAAAATAACTTTCTTGTTGTAGAAACAGACTAGAGACACATAGATCAACATCTCTTGTTAAGCCTTCCAAGTAAAACCACAAGCAGATTTTAGTTTGTGTGCATTTCCTTGAGCCATTCCAAGGGAAAAAAATTATGGGGTAAAGGGAAACTTAAAAAACACGAGTCCAGCTGTATAAATCACAGAAATTATCAACTCAAATGAACTGACCATGTCATAGACTAACCCTCAAGAGGTGCTTAGTCACACTGCTGAAGGAGATGAAATGGAAAATACAGCAGGGCTGGAGGACACCCAAAGAAAAATGAGAAAGGAGCTATATTCTGAAAGATGGTGGGTCAAGAAGCAGACACACTATGCTTCACAACGACAGATGCTTTTCTTGAATTGCTTACAGCTTGATTTAGGCAAACATCCACAAAAGTCAAGACACCAGAATCCATTCAGACTTAAAGCTTGACCTTGTCTAGTTTGTCTGCTCAGCAGTATAGAGGGAGAAGTGTTCAGAAGGGATATTTAACAGAAAGTTTTGAGTGAGGAAAATCCTTCATGAATACATTATTTTTGAGAAATAATTTCACCACGGAAGTCAGAACATTTTGTCCTGAAAAGTCAGGACATTTCATTTTGAAAATGCTGGTTTGAATTAATTTAAAAAATTGAGAGAAATTTATTTAAAGAGGTAAAATAACATCGACAAGATAATGAAATATCTAGTAGCAGGTTAAACAGACATTTCATTCGTGAGAACTGAGGCTAAGGGATGAGATCGGGGTCTCTGGGACCTGTCTTTAAGTGTAGAACTCTAGTACTGCCCCAGGACCAGACAGTGACCATGGCTTCAAGGCTTGGAGATGTCTTCTTGTGGAGATGTCCCAGTCACTTTTCCAGGGTGTCCTCATCTTGCCACCAGGACACCATCCTGGGGAGCACTGACAACCTTGCATGGAGCCTGGCAGTTCCTCGGTTGGGCTCTGGAGGCCACACAGATGGGGGGTGCTGGCAGCATGGTGGCTGCTTTTGGGGTGCCAGCAGAAGCTCCACTCCTGCTGGGCAGTGGCCCGACTGGCTGTGTCAATGCCACACGCTGCTGCTGTAAAGGCCAACAGGTCATTAATTTGAGAAGATAGACAACTATTTTTCATGCCAACTTTAGCATGCCACTGATGTCCATACTGAGCACTGCAAGGATGGAGACAGCCACAGCTCCCGAGGGGCTCTGTCTCTGCACTGCTGGCAGAGGATGGGCACACACCAGAGTGTTTCCTGGCATGTCACAGTGCCAGGGAAGTTCACTCTTTAAACTGATGTCTCCCTGCTGAATATCAGAAGATCTTAACCATGCTGTAGGTAGTTGGGTGCCATCCATGTACAGAACCTGACTATGTTAAGCTTAGACCAGGCTAGGGCTGGAGGGAGGACAGGAGTGCTGTCTGAAGCCAGGGATCCTGTGCTATAGGCACAGGACAAGCTGGAGCAAGAACCATCAGGAAAGATTCCTCCATGGTCAGTGTTCAAAGCACCACCCAACAGCCCCAAGCAGCTGGTGGGGTTCTGGTCAGTCACTGACGGGCAGCCCTTGTCTTCAGGCAGAGCGGCTGTGGTCAGGCAGAGAGTTATATCTGCTTCCCTCACCACGATCAAACGGGCCCTGACACCTAGTCACAGATACCAACATGCTGTCCCAAGAGCACAGAGGCTTAAGGGAAAAACAAGCGGGCAAAGAGCAAGCGCACAACCAAGAGCAACCAGGCTGGCTGGTCTGAAGGAACTGGTGGGTGAGGGACAGGGGAATGCCTCATCCCAAGACCTGAAAAAGCAAGAGAGGCACTGCTCCCTGGATGCAAAGGCTGAGGGAGACGCAGGGTGCCTGAACACTACACGGGTGCTGATGAGTACATCGCTGAGCCCCAATGTGTGTGTTGCCAGAACAACCCCCCAGGGGAATATGTAGGCAACCACTAAAGGGAAATGGGAATAATAACTGATAAGGAAATGGGAAGGTGCTGCAAGCAAGGAGTATAGCACAAGAAAAGAGGAAAGGGAAGCATTTACAGCACAGGCAGGCCTGAAAAACACAGGATAAAAGCAAGTAAACCAGCCTCATGGAATTACAGAGAGCCCTGAAGTGGCAGTTTGGCCACAAATTCGCAGAAGGACTTCTGCAGGGTGGATCTTAGCAAAGTCCACCTACCTCTTGGGCTACACAGTCTTAAGGCATTCCCCAAATTTCCCTTATCCAGTCCATCCAGAGAGATACCTGCGATTGAATTCCCTGGAAACAGGGCAAGGGAGGGGCACGTGGAAGGCACTAAGCCAGCAGGCAGGAAATGCAGAAGAGACAAATGTCTCTGAAATAATCTTTCGCAGACTGAGAGCCATAAGTCATCTAGGTGTAAGNCCATAAGTCATCTAGATGTGAGACCCAGCTTATCGCGAGCCCTGAACAGCTTCCTGCACTGAAGCACCTATGACCTGCGGTTGATCAATTAATTTATTTTTTTTTAAACACATGGTTCATATGATGGGTTGATGGTTCTCATATTCCTTCAGGTCGTGGAAAACCGAAGTTACATGCCTTCTGTGGTTCAACCCTGCTCCCTGGCAAGTACTTCAACTGCTGAGTTGCAAGCAGGTGCTCTCCTCCCTTGACATCCTTTCCTCGCAGGACACAGACTCATGCTTGTACCTGTTTCTTCTCCTGTTCTAGGCAAGCCCTCTCCAAAGTATGACCCAGTTTGAGAAGAAGGGTTGAGGAACAACTCTGCTCCCTCTTTCTTTTCTTGTGGAGAAAGTACACTTCTGGGTAATGTGAATTGAAGCCCCTTAGACTGAGAAGTAGCACACCAGGCTCCTGGGTTAACGCCCTACTCCCGCGGCTGTTATGCAGAGGGCAGGCACATTTCAGTTATGGAGTTTTTTGGCTCACACTCAAGTGTAGTTGCTTGACTTCCTAACCCCGATATAACTTGCTCCTTGTTCTTGATGTAAAACAAGAAGAAAGACAGAAAAGACTCTTCGGAGAAATGACCGCAGCAGCAGGGCAGAAGACAAGTACTGATGGGACATAAAAGAGCACCAGAAAAACAGTTGCAGGAGCCAACAAGGAGGTCCAAAGGTGTAGATGATAGAGAGCGTTGATTAAAAATAAGGACAGATGCTATGCACAGGTCATAAGAAAGAATCAACAGAATTTCACAATATTGTTTACTTTATTTATTTAAAATAGGTTCTGTTCCATTTTCATGCTAGATCAGTCAATCTTTGCCAAACCTCTGCTTCCCATGGGGCTGTCTGCTGGTGGGGTCAGTTTATTGTTCACTCAGATATTTGGGTTACCCAGAGCCAGTGGAGAGACATGGAAAATGGTCCGGTTTACATTTAAAGAAGAACTACAAAAGCCGCTGTTGATTAGTTCACATTCTGACTGCGCATTTTTATACCCAGCTTGATATGTTGAATGTTGTCAGCATGATTCATCCAGAAAAATAGNTGGAAAATGGTCCGGTTTACATTTAAAGAAGAACTACAAAAGCCACTGTTGATTAGTTCACATTCTGACTGCACATTTTTATACCCAGCTCGATATGTTGAATGTTGTCAGCATGATTCATCCAGAAAAATAGCAATTTAACGTACAAGGGCATGTTGGAGCAGGCAGAAACATTTTAGGGAAACACAGATTTAGCCAGAGGATTTATATGTCAACATACAGAAAATTATCTGGCTTTGTCTGGATGAAGAGTACTTTTACAAGCTAGGATTCTCAAAAGGAGTCAGAGGGAGGTAGGCACCCAAATCCCACCAAATTTTTTCAAAGCTTTTTTTAAAATCCCATCCTGAATATGCCTCTCAGACTAGACTAATGGATCAGATATAAATGTGCATAAGTGAGCGTCGTAGCCTCAATGTGGAATCACGGAAAAATAGGGAAAGAAAATACCTCATGAAGTCATCTGGTTTATTCCCCTGCCCCAGGCAGGATCATTGATACCTCTATCATTTGTGGCAGATGTTTGTCTAACATGTTTCTAAAGACCTCCAAAGACAGAAACTCCAATACTTCATTATCATCACTGTTAGAAAGCTTTTCCCTATTGTTTAACCTACATCTTTCTTCCTGTAGTGTAAGTTTGAAACTTCCTATCAAACAAAACATGGGTTTTTAGGAAAGACTATTTCTGCCCTTTTTACAGCTCGATTCTACCATCTGCATGCTTGAGGATTATCCCTCCATTGCCCAAAGTCTTCTGTTCTAAAAGCTGAACCATGTAACTTGATTAACTCTTACCTCCTTGGCCATATCCCAGACCTCTAATTATGTTCAACGCTCCTCTTCAGGCTCTTTCCAACTGGTCCACATCCTCTTGAACAGCAACGCCAGAGAATTCCAGCTCAGGTTTCTCCAGTGCTGAGAAGAGCAGAAAGATTACTATATATATCAAGCAGAATACATTCTTCCTCAGGCATTTTGATATTCAGCATTGCACTCCATCTTTTTCACGAGAGTATGACTTTGTTGACTCATTCAACCTCCAGAAGAAAACCTTTCCCAACTTATTGAGTTCCCTGCCTCCTTCTTACGTCCCACTTATCCCAGCTGTCCACCTCATAAAGCAATTTTTCTTTTATGGGACCTCGTACTTCAGATCCTAATTAGCAACTTCCAATTGACTGATTATTTAAAGCAGATTTAGCTCCTATAGAGCTTGCTCATCTGCCAGTGTGATGCTGTTGAACAGAACAGTTAGGAATTATAGAAATTAACCCCTATGTTTCCTTCCAGACTGTGCAATTTGCAAAAAAAAAAAAAAAAAACCAAAAAAACACTAGAGAATAACAATAACCTTAAATAGACTATATAAAACATCAGCCAACGTCCCTTGTTCATTTTAAGCGTGATTGGCTTGTGAGGTTTCGAAGGAGACAATGTCAACTATGTGGGAAATTAGTATGATGCTAAACACGTGTAGTTATTATTCTTAATTTGCAAACTTGGTTATCAGCTGCAAACACAGAAACTGATTTTTAGCTGGAAGAAACATTGCAATGAAATTCTCCCGCTAAATAGTCTGCAAAGAGATCTGTTTTCAGCATATGCAGTGTTTAAGATTGCCATTCATATTACCAGTAGTTGTGCTTGCAGTGGATGGTCCAACGCGTGCAGATCCTTTATTTACAGCGCTCTGTGAACAGCGCAGTGCGGAGAGCGCAGCCCTTCTCAAGGCTGTGAACCTGGGACGTGCGGGCTGCGTGTTAGTATCAACGTCCTGGCCGAATCACAACTGGCTAACTTGTTAGGACTATGATGAGTGCTATTACATATTCAACAGTTTCAGTTACCAGAACATAACATCTGAGTTTCTGTATATATTTCCTAGTGTATACAGCTATATAGTCATGTATATATTTTCTACTTTCTAAATGCAGTGCATTCCCAAAACCTACCCTAAAAGAATATAAATGTTATAAAATCAGGCACTCAGAAACTATACACTGTGAGAAGTTTGTCTGGGAAGACTGGAGAAGGTGTCCTTGTGCTCATACATAATAAAAGGAATCACTATGTTTTTCTACAGAACTTCTGTCCCTTTCATGGTGGACTTCTCTGGAGCTGTTCAATGCAAAAATTTTTTCCTTCAATTTTTACACTGCACAAAATACAAATAATGGGTGAAAAACATTAATTTCCTCATGGACATTTCCAGTGTGCATCCACCACAAGATCACAGGCTGACATTCTGAAGGCATTTAGACACCTAGGTCACCAGGAAACCAAGAGAAGCTGGACTTAAGCATCCGTGAGACCTAGGGCACGCAGTGCTACTGTCCGTGAGAAACCAGCAGAGCCCAAATACGCCAGATCCCACAGATGCCACCTGCCTGCAGGCTGTACTGCTGCCTCTGGGCAGGGGTTGCACTGAGTGCACCAAGCAAAGGACCAGGGAGACTCCAAACCCTCGCGGCAGGTTTTGCATTTGGAGCTTTCCAATACGAAAGCCACGAATGGTGCTAACTGGGGTAGAGTGGGACTAGCCATAGCCTTCCTGCATCGCACTGGAGAAAGCAGAGCTTTGCACGCGAGCCCAGGGACGGCGGCGTTGCGGTTGGTGGTCAGGGCAGCAGCACTGGGGCTGGGGGGACCAGGCACAAAGGCTTTGAACACAGCTTGCTAGAGACGCCTCCCATCTTTCCAGGCGGCAGGCCCCGTGCTAACCGCCGTACACCCCTGTGAGGATGGCGCCGCTCTGTACCCTGGGAAAGACTCAGAAACTACACAGAGTGGGAATTTATACTGCCAAACGCTGCTTTGCTGGAAGCCATTCTAGCAAATGATCTCACCACCCTAGCTGTTGTGATAGACTTCAGCAACAGAGGAGAGGGTCACGAACCTTTTTTTTTTTTTCTAAAATGTGCATGTTCCCTCCCTATGACAATATCCTCTGAGTATCTGGGTTTCCAGCTGCAGAATTCGTACTTAACTTCCACAGACAACAGCTTGCTGTCGAGCTTAAAACAAACCGTCTGCTCCACTCAGTTCTGAGCCACCAGGAGCGTTTGTTCACCTACTGCTTTTCAGTAAAGTCCAACCAAACTTGCACTAAACTGGAATTTCAGCTCAGTTGTCCCTCCAACACTCAAATGTTAAGCAGGCTTCTACCAAGCACTGACGGACGCTCCCAGGCCCCTGCCCAGCCTTACGCATGCAGCTCTGCTGGAGTCCTCCGAAACGCTCTCCAGGCAGGATTAGATAAGATGCACGATTTTGCCCGCATGAGTCAACCACCTCACCCTATTTCTTTGTTAGTGACTTTAAGACCTTGTCTCTACTTGAAACATATACCTATAAAACAATACTGTACATGAAATGCAGCTTAGACCAGTGCCCAAAATGAAGTTATAATAGGAAAACCTTTTTTCTTACCGATTCAACCCTGTTTACAAGCACAGCTACATCCCAAGAATCGACCCCATGACCGGCATAATTCAGCAAACATTTCAGTGTTGATCGGGGTAATTGTGAGTCCAAGCTGTGAAGCCCAGAGAGACATCTACACAACCATTTGTCTCATCTACATTAACAAAGGCTTGCATGCTGTAAGAGAGTTTCTTACTGAGCTTGCAAGGTCGCTACTGAGTTGACTGATGAGTTATGATCCAATTGAAACGCTAATCTCTATTCCTTTCCATGCTGCCCTAACATTACACAATTAGGATTGAACATTGAACATGTTCCAAGTCACGCTTCCAAATTATAGTTACCAGCCTTTTCTGACTTCTTGGAGACACGCAAGTTTAAGAAGATTAAAACAATTGAGGGGAGAGTTCAAAAAAATTATTTGTAAAACATTTTTCAGTAGAACTGTCATCAGGGTGTTTCAAAAGTCCAACTATTGCAATGATTGCAATGTATGAAGACACTGAAAGTCCTGTACTTCGTTGTTATCTGATTGTATACTTCAAAATTAGATAAGTCCTTTTGTGCGTTTGGGCCACCCATAGAGAAAGGAAGATGAACAGATGCTCCTATGAGTCCCTAAACATATTCACACTCTACAGGTACTTACTACCTTATTTGATACTTATTACAATGGCATCTTGAAGCTTCAAAAAGGGCCTCGTAAAATTTTACAAATGACAAACTGAGTCGCAGGAGCCAGAGATGCATACGAAGCCTGCAGCTAATCAGAGAGCTAACCACCCTCCCTGGAGCCGGGATGTCCAGGCCGCTGGGCAATATATTCCTTTCTAATGCAACCAGTGTTTTCCCTTTGTCTTATATTTGCAGGTATATTGTCTCAGTGTGGCTCAAACAGCAAACGAGATATACTGCCCATTGTATTGCACGTTTAGACAAGCATTTTCCTGGCTTTGCTTTGCACCGCTATGCTCCCTTGCAATAGGTGCATTGAAAATATGAGTATTCAGACGGTTTAATTGGAAATCTCTAATAGCCCACTTCTTGTGGCTCTGTTTTTGATTCAGAAGTGATGTGCAGAGCTCTAAGCCTTGAATAAGTTGCTTTTGTTGTATCTATCTTTCTTTCCTCTAAGACACAGATTTCAGGAGTTTGCCGCTCTCTTATTACAGGCTATTCAGACCAGACTTATTATATCATAGTAAATTAATTTCTGATCTGGACTGGTTTGGTTTTGTTGGGGTTTTTTTAAGGTTTTTTTTTTTCTTTGCCACCAGGAGGTGCAAATGATCTTCTCACCAGCACCACTTTGGCCTTCATTATAATCACCAGCTACATTCCGAGGTGGAAATGGCTTTCTCTATTATTTTACTAGTATTTTTTTTCCTTATTGCTATCCCTTCATCCTTTCTACTTGCTGGCCACGAGGGCTTTCAAAGCCCTTACCCAAATGTGATTTGCAGCCTGCCTTTGAATCAGCTTTCTCTGGGAGTCAGCTCTGCGCTGCTGTTGCTGCTGGCAGAAATATTTGGTAGTGCTGGAAAACGGCATGTAAAACACCACGGCATTACTACAGCTGAATTCTGTGGGTGCTTTGGTATCGGCCTTGAAACAGCTTGGCCGTGTCTGGATGAGTTGACTGCAACCCACAGAGTGAAAGCCAAGGACCTGCCAAATGCCTGCGACCCACTTCTTCGAGAAGCGAGCAGCCAAGGGCTGGTCACAGCCCCGGAATTTAAAGCAGCAGGAAGGGAAAAGAGAGCCCTGTCCTTCTCAGCCCCTGCAGAGGTGAAAACATTAAGGATGGGTGGGGTTTCTGTCCCACTGCCTGCATGTTCAAACCCAAATGTAAATTTAGCCCTTGTGAGAACTGGCATCTGAACTGAACCCAAATCTAAGAGGAGGCATTTCTTCCATGCGGGACCAGCCAAGTACATAAGATATAATCACAGGGTGATGGCAGGCTCTCAAGATTAAGTGGTCTCGCTGGACTTTCAGTGAAGATAGCAGAATTTTTATCAGATTAAGCTGGTTTCCACACTTTTGACTTGCAGAATCTGATAGCAGCAGCTCAGATTTGAATCTGGGAAACTCCCTAACACTAAGATGTTCCCAAACAATTTTCTCTCTGCCCTTTACACACACAAACACGCTATCAATGGGCAGCACAACGATGTTACAGCATGACTGTAATACCAAGTGTGCAAGACACTCAGCACTACTGAAATGGCCATTTCCAATACAGTCAGGAAATACAGTATCTGCAGTACCCACCTGCGCCCCATCCCATCCGAGCAGCCTCACCTCTAACCTCCTCTGCCCCTTCTCCCCACGAAAGCAGGCAGGGTGACCTGGATAGTCTCTCTGCTTTAGGAGCAAAGTAGCAGTCAGAAACAGACCACGCTTCTTCTCTCCATGATGGAGAGAGCACCATACCTTGGGGACCTGCTGTGCTTATGCTCCCTATGAAAGAGGGGGCACCAGGAGGAGGTCCAAGGTCTCAGGGTCTTGCAAACCACATGCTGCAGCCTCTAGGGCCAGATCCTGGCCTCCTCATGAGACCAGATCAGCTGCGGAGTGCTCTATTAGACAACCCCCTTCCCATTTACAGACCTCACAACTCTGTTAAGCTGTTTTCAAGTGCTCGTTAGAGCAATGATATCTTGCTATATTGTGACACCTTTTGTTATCAGCATGATCAATGATGCACCCGTCAGTAAGACACACACTAATGCCTTCGACATATAACTGCAAACACATGCAGGGGTTTTACTGATTTCCACTGGATCAACTTTTAACATTTATTTTAAGCTTGGACTCTTTTAGAGCCAAGTGTGAGTATTCTTGCAATAAAACTGCTGTAAAGCTTTTCTAAGTTTCAATCATATTTGGAAATTTGGCAAACTGTGAGTGTGTGGTGGAGGAAAAAAAAAGATTAGAGAGGTCATGAGTTTATATGTATTTCTATAGAGAACAGTCAGGATTAGCTTGCAGTGAAAAGACTGCAGGTTTTTGGTTTGTTGTTGGGTTTTTTACCTTTTTACGTTTTTTTTTAAATTATTACTCTGAAAGTCAGATGAATGTTTTCTCTACAGTTTAAAAACTGGCTAAGCATGGCAACATTTAAAATTTCTCTTTCTTTGTGTCTCTCAAAAATACCAAACTGCAAAATCCAGGGGATGTTCTAGGTCTAAATGTGCAGAAGACTTGACTTGGGTTAAAATTACACTGTTACAGCTAGATTGCCACAGCAATTCAGCAGTCTCCTAATGTCTATACATCTACCAGCCCAGTCTCTACAAACAGCAACGTACGCAGCCTTGTAGTCAGCAATCCGGTCGTCGTTTTTGAACACGGCGTATGATCCATGTCAAAACGTCAGAGTGCGCTCACAATCAGCGAGAAGGTACGGATTCAGAGGAAACTCAGAAAACATTAAGGAGAAAATGACCTTAGTGTATCTGAACAAGTACACCTCCAATACTTTCAATTAGCTATATATTAACCGTCCAGTGAATCTAAAAACTGTCAGTCACTGATGACTTCCATCTTAGTCGCATCTACCATGTGTGCTCATTGTCTCCTTCTAAAACAAGAGTCTTAGAACCTGCTGACACGCTGAGCGATTTGTTTTGCAGAGAGCAAGAAATACCGAGGTGACCAAGGGAGGGAGGAGAAGGTTCACACAGCTGCCTTTTAGAGAAGGCTACAGAAGGCCCTAACGTGGGGAAAGGAAGAATAGCCAGAGCTACTGATGGAGGAGAAGAGGGACGTGAAGTCAAGGTGAGGTGGAAAATGAAGGTTCAGAGTTTGGTATTCAGGAGGAGAAAGAAGAAGGGAGAATGAAGAGAGAGAGAATAGGAGAGAAGAAAATAAAACAAACATCCCCCAGGTCCTCTGGATTGTTGCAGATGTGAAAAGTGCAGAGGGAGCGAGCAAGGAGAAAAGAAGGATCGAGGAGTTCCAAGGGTGTACGGTGTGCTCAGCCCGGAGGCACGGCAGCGCAGGGAAAGCTGAGAGTTTATCTGCTTCACTTATGCCAGTTGCCAAGGCCAAGGACAAACTCGAAAATTGCAAACTGACAAAAAGCTTAATTCCCTCCTCATTAACAGGCAAAAGCACTGCCATCAAAGCATGCCTTATTATCTCCACAGCTATTTTAGCAGTAAATCTTAAGTTATCAGAAGAGAGTATGACTACATCGTCAAGTATAAAGAAATCTAAATTGACTTATTTGCACCCTCCAGCAGATTGCAAGTACAAAATTGCAGGTTTTTTTTTTTTCTAAATGTGACCTCTAATTGAAAAAAAAGATTATTTTGTAGTGCTAAAATTATTTTCTAGTGCTGAGATTATTGTCTAGTGCTCAGCTGGGAAGGAATTAAATGGGATCTGAAAAATAGTTAATTAGAAGGGCGTGTTGCAGTTAGCGGTTCTGGTTCCTTTTTATCGAAGTTTTACAGCCATACTGTGAATCGGAACATCAAGAACTGCTTTTGTTACCCGGTGAGCTATATTCTAGGATTGCTAAAGTCAAGGGGATTTTTCTTATTGACTCCAAAAGTAAATCACGTAAGCACATTGAGGTCTTATTAATTAATATACATGAGTTGCAGAACACATGAACACTGCGAGCATCAAGTGGCACACAAATCATTTAAATGGATGCCCCTGTTCTCTTCCCTTTTGCTTGTTTAAAGGGCATTGTGGAAGGTCCCTAGTCAAAGGGCACAGAAGCAATACAGCAATACAGGAAGGTGACCAAGACACACACCACTGGCTGACCCATAGCTAGAGCAGCCACAGTAATGGAAGCGCTACAGCTAAAACATCAGTGATAAATTTACACCTGGCCAGACTTATGTAGGAGAAAGTATGGAGAGAATAATGTCTAGCAAGAATGTTGATGGTCAGTGAGGATAAATACAGTACAAATATATATTATTTTTCATTGGAAGAATGAAACAACATCAAGATTCATCTTTCTAACTCCGGGATAGATCTGCTTATTTACCCAATTGCATGTAGTACACCAGGGACTGTTTTTAGCATCCCAAAAGGAAAGATGAACTCCTAACAAGAGGCAAGGCTAAGCCTCATCTCAACATAGAAGAAATGAAACTGCAAGGTGCCTGCATGGCCAGTTTCCCTTGCACTCTAACCCTAAGCCAGACTTTTGCCTGTAGCTGAGCTGAGCAAGCACACCTACCCCGAAGGCAACCCTGGCAGCATTTAAAACAACGGTTTACTTGCAATGGAAGCTCTTTTTCAGACCAGAAACAAAATAAAACCTTGTAAACCCGGTATCCATGAATTCTGGGAGAAGACAGCAGCAACTTTACAGAAGATATAACTTGAACCGCTTCTAACTGTACAGATAAAGCTAGAAAATACTTAGAAAAATATTATGCTGGAAAAAATATCTAAACGTTTAAAGAAGTTGGTGACCACAATGATGGGTGCAGTTTAAAAACCAGAATAGAATACAATAGAGTGCATTTGGCTTTTTTCATAACAAACAGCATGTTTCTAATCACCAGCATCAGAGTCAAGCTAAACATTTCAAACCACACCACCAAAGACAATAAAACTGTATATGCTGATGTGTCCTACCCAGCAGACTGTGTTATTGCTTTATGCCCACGTCATCCATTGTCAACTTTCTTTCTCGTTACCAGCTCCTTCTGCTTGTTTGCAACTTTTATTTTAAGCACTGTGTTTTTAAAATCACTCAGCAGCTCACATTTAGATAACTGCTCAGATTTCCTAAAGGATTTTGCTCCCATTAGAGAACTCGGTGAAACAGCCAGTTATTCCGGAGTGCTTAAGACCACACAGCTCCCTCTGAGATATCATTTGGGGAAGCACAATTTGAAAACTCTGTACCTAACCAGCTTTCTTAAAGAAGAGGCAGTTTAGCAATTTCATGGTATTCCCATCTTTCTTCCCTTTTCTTCAATATATAGCTGGAGAGGAGCACAATGAATACCAACGGCCGGCTCTACAGGCCTGTCTGATTTTCTCATTAAGAAAAATGGAGTAGAGGAGCAGCTGTTAATCTCAGGAGAAGATGAAATATAAAGTTGCTGCTGTCCGATAGCCTGGCGGGCTGTCTGGCTGCAAAAGCTACTAATTCATACAACACTTACGTGTTGCAGTATTAACAATTTTTGCTTCTGGTATGCAGTTATAAATAATGCCATGTGTGGAGCGAACGCGCAGAAAATTCTGATAGACGGCTGGCAAAGACTCGTCTTGTTGGGTCTCATTAGTGAGGGCCATAAAAACAGCAACAAGTGAAAATGAGTCAGATTGAAAATGGATTAGGGCCTGCCGTATTTTCAGTGTTCAATTCAATGATTTTCCACTAAAGCCAGGGAGGAGACTCTGCAGATGAGGCCTCCGGAGGTCAGTCAGAAATGATTCCTGGCTCTTCCCCAAACTCCCTGTGTGATCTTGTCTCAGCGAGTTTATTCTTCCCTAACTCAACCCTCTGTCTGGCTGGAAAATGCACCCTAAGTCTCTCTTGGCAAAACAAAAGTACTGCACTTAGGTAGGATTAATCAGCTACACAAATTCAAAATAGGGAGTGATTAGCCAGGGTTAGACCTGTTATTTTTCATAACAGGTCTTGGAGGTTGTAATGGATCACCAGCTGAGCACCAATCAGCCATGCAATCTGTTATGAAAAAAGCACACACCTCGCCGGGATGCAAAGAGGAGCGGAGCCTACGGCTCGGGCAGGAGTCCTTCACCGGCTGGTAGTGCCCCAGCTGAAGTGCGGCATCCCGCTTTGGGTGCGCGTCAGGGAAGGCAAACCGCTAGGAAGACTTCTGAGAAAGACAGGAGAGGGAGACCAGAGGCCCAGGGTGGCCGAGACGCAAGAAGAGCCTGAATTAATTGCTGTCATCAAGCCAAAAAGAAAAGGGAGACTGAGGAAGGGAGGACTAAAATAACAGCGTTCAAGGCTGCTGCGAGATGGAGCAAATAATCTCTTTTCCAGTATCTGCGGTGGTGAGGAAAGAAATAAAGAGCTTAAACTGCAATAAGAGATATTTATGTTAAACATGATGGAAAAAAGTTCTCTAACAGGAAGGGTAGTAAAGCACTAGAAATAAATTGCCCTGGGAAGCTGTGCAGTGTCCGTGTTTGGAGGCCTTCAAGAACGAGTTAGACAAACATCTTTTAGGAATAACACAGGGATAGTTAATCTTGCCTTGGGGCAGCACGATAAACTCTGATCTCTCGAAATCCATCCAGCCTGTGTTTCTGTGATAACATCCATGCAGATGCCATGTGTTTGTACAGCACCTTGCCCATCAGAGCCCTTCTCTTTCTTCCTGAAAAACAAACAGTAATTAGTAACTATAACTAGTTTCATAATCATCGTATTTCAAAACACATGGGTTTATGCCACATACATATTATCCAGACTATAACTTCAGTTTCAAAAAAAGATGTGTTCGCTAATTTCTCCACTGAACTAGAGTTTCTGCTAGGAGCAACTGTTTATTTTATAAACCACCTATCTATTTTGCTTCTTAAAAACTAGAAAAAAAAAAGCAAGACCCAAAATTTCATCTTTTAATATCTTTTTGCCTTAACCTCAATTAATTTGAAAACGATAGGACTGCAACTCCGAATTAGAGTGTTGTCTCATGTGAGATTTATCATAAAAAACTAAAAGAAAAACAGTTCGTTCCTAATATATACATCTATTTTTCAGCTACTATTTAGACCCATCTTATATATGCAGATGACACTGTCATCAGAATTTGTCACTTCACAAGTTAGTGCCAAAAGTTTTCTTCTTTGTTCAGGTCTGTTAGTGCTGTATTTGCTTTCTTTCCAGCCTAACTTCATGTGCACGTAGAGGCAAACCCCCTCACTGAAGCAAAAATGATTCAATAAAACTGAAGAGTAGTCATGTTGCTAACGGGAAAATTTAATGGCCATGTTACTTTCCCCTCACAGATATTACGGGTAGTTTCTATTTAGTTCAGCACTTCATTATTAAATTGACACCAAAGCCCCACTAGGCAATAACAAAATTCAACCAATGTTTCAATTGTTGTAGTCTCAGATACACCCTTATGCCTGGCAGCAAAGGATGTGAATCATTTCAGGTCTCATCTTTTAGGATTCTGTACTGCATGTCGACGTATACCTGAGGAATTAAAACATCAGAGCCCACCTCTGCTTCAGTGTAAATCTGACTTAGGGGAACTGAATCCCATCAGATTTTCTAAGTAACGCAATTTGACGCAGTGATTCACCATCACTGGATGAAGAACAATAAGCAAATCGTGTGCCAGCTACACAATTGTTTCCCAGATATTAAGTTGGTTTACCTGTATTTAGCTAACTTCCTACATCATGTAGGAAATGTTACAAATTCTCTCACTTTTTTTCATTAATATTGATATATTTGATATTTTAAGGCTTGGCTCCTATATACATTATTAGTTCAGCTTTCACTAAGAAAAAAAAAAAAAGTATCTATTTTTCCTACCCTAAAGGATGCAAAGGAGTCCCTATAAAGCGGCATTTCATGCAATATTAAGTACAGTAGCAGTCTGAGAAATTATAAGGAAAAGGCTTGTCCGCTAAGCCAATAAGGATCCATTGACAGATAGTATTAAGACAACCGAAGTATTTAAGGCTTTTTTTAGACACTAAAATTCAGAAGGTAAATCACAATTAAATAGCAATTTTAGATAATACTAAGAGGCAAGAACATGCAAAGAACAGGTTAGAGAGCACTTAGGTAAGTTAAATACTTTCAACTCATGCTAAGATTTACAAAAACCTGAGAAAGTCCGGCAAAATCTCAGAGCCCCCTGGCAACTGCTTATCTATGGAAATCTATGGAGGATAAATAACATACCAGAAAACTGCAGAAGAGTGAAAATGGTGATTATTCTTACAAAGGAGCAAAAACCACAGCAGCTGGGAATTTTCAGGCCTGACAGCCTACTTCATTTTTCAAAACGTACTGGCACATATAATTAAACAATCTATTTGTAAGCACTGAAAAGAGCAGAGCTCCATGAGGGGCAGTCAGTGTGAACCTACGCTAAGGGCAAATAACGTCAAACTATTCTAGTTTCCATCTCCGATATGGTATCAGGTCTTGTGGCTATGCAGAAGAGAATATATCACACAGCTTTACTTTAGTAAAGCTTTTCATATTTTCTTATAATCACACTAACCAACCATGTCCTAGATTAAAATGTAAGAGGTCAGATACAAAACTAGTAGGAAAAGAGATTACTTACCTAAATAAAAGGATGCTGCAGAAAGGAAAGGAAATCTATTCTCAAGATGCGTGATGAATAAAAGTAATGGGGATTACATTTCATCATGAAAACACAAAAATTAAGAAAATTAAGAAAAAAAAATTCTCATATTTGGGATAGTAGAAGTCAAGAATGCATTGCCTGGAGAGACTATAGTGTGTTCATCATTGCAGATGTCTAAGAATAAGCGGGAAAACATCTGTGAGGACCCTCATAAATATAGGCTGTCTGGCCTGGGGTTGGGGAAGAAACTGCAGGATCTGTCGAGGTCCCATTTAGCCCTATGTTTGTGTGTCATTCAACATTTAAACAAAAAAAGATAAAGACAAGACAAGAACTCAAAACTTCCAGTTCTATAAATCTCAAGTCAGGGGTGATATAATTCACTTTTTTACGCTCAGAGTTAGTCATCTCGTATAGTGCATGTCTAGGTACTACAGGGAAACAAAAAGGAAGAAATAAAAACAACAGGACATTTCTCTGCAGGACAGTGACATTTTTCTGCTACAGTGGTAAGGCACCACAAAAAAGACTACGGAAGAAGAAAAACCCTGCACATCAGCCTTCCAATTTCCTGGCGACTATCCTAGCAGCTTGTCTACCCTGTAAATATGCCCTACCTCAATTCTCCTCCAGAACTATCTTCTGCAGAGACGGGTCTGGCTTGCCTCAGCTCCACTGGTGTGTTTCGGTGGCTGGGTGTGAGCCAGAGTGAGGCCTGATGAGGGGCAACCTAAACCATTTCTGTAACTGGTGAGCTAAACCAGTTACGACTGGGAAGCAAGTGGAAGGTATTGGCAATCTCCTTCAGCCACCTTTTAAGACAAACACAGCTGGAAAAGGTGTTTGAAGGCATCTTGCTGTCCAGATTATGAATTATTCACCAACAGGGGCATTGCTGGATTCCCGAGGTCTTCACACGGAGACCAGTGTCCTGGCTGGGAAGCGGGCCTCCACCCAGACCACAAGCAGCAGCAGCAATGATTTCTAATTTTTTCAGCGAACTAGCTTGGGGAAAAGAAGGAGGAAAAAAAAAAAAAA
>RSEF01000005.1:5146787-5161082 GCA_003993805.1 Himantopus leucocephalus
TAAGACAGACAAATTCTCGGTCTAAGTGGATCCCAGTAAGAACAAAGTCTAAAACTCAATGACCTCTATGAATTCAAGTTGGTTTTATTCTTCACATTCCGTTCTGGAGACCCTTAGGCACAGACTCTTCATCCACTGCAAATATACACTAAACAAATAAAAGTTCCCTTCTGTTTAAAGAAACTAGTTACATAGGTACATATTGTTCCAGAAATTGAAGGTGGCTGTCAAAAGACAGGATGGTATTTCTTTTCTCCTTTTGCCTTTTTGTGTTTCATTTTTGGTGGAGTTTTCTTAAGTTGAAGAAGAACCATGAGGAGAGAAGGAAAAAAAAAATCATTTGGAAGCTGTGCAGGTTAGCAAAATACACTGGAGAAAACATGAGAAAAGGTCTTAATACTTTCACACTTAAGCAGGAAAGAAGTAGAGGACAGATACTTTTTAATGAACCCGATGCTACTTTTACATCCCCATTCTCTCTGGAGACTTGTACATACTTTTTAGTTTTGACTGATAATAAATAATAGGTTTCCTGCCACTAACGACAAGGTTCCCCTCTCCCCTCCCAGGTTAACCGGGTCTGTCCAAGAGATCTGGCCCTTCACACACAATAGCTCGCTTGCTGCAGAGCCCCTGCAGAGGCATGCTGAAAGCACACTGAAAAATATTTCTTCTGCTCTCTTCCTGAACTTCTTAAACTCTAGGTGACCCAGAGTAAAATCCATTTTAATGGGGCCTTGGTTAAATCAGTCAACTGAGTCCTTGTTGAACTAGGCAACACTATACAGAAATAAAAAAAAAATAATAATAATTAGAAAAAGACATTCTTGCTTCTTTTTGGAGTCTTGGTTCTTACTTTCCTTCCCTTAGAGAGCAAGGAAATAGTTATGTTCCCAGTTCTAATCCTCACTTCACTGTAGAGCTAACCAGCATTATTCAAACAGTGCAGCTACTGTTCATTAAATAGTGGTGCATTTGGGTTTCTGGCAGTACTCCTCCAGTGCCATAGCAGATGAGGTCCTGTTATTCCACTCAACTATTCAACACATGCTTCTGATTTTCACTCAGTAATTCCCCCTGATGGTGACACAAGTCTAGCACGCAACAGTTAGAACTGAGAATTGGTAAAGAACACATCAATGTTGTTTTTAATGTAAAGGGAAAGTAAGAATATGTCTCTCTATTCCACCAGAACATCAACTTTTTAATCTCTCATTTCAGTCTGATGCTGCAATGAGAGAAGCCAGAGATATTACAGTAGGTGTATTACTTTATCTCTGTTGTGCTCTTCTCTGGAGCAGAAGTTATATTACGTTTAACTGTATGGCTACTCTAGCAATTTTAAGACAAGGGCGCAGAAACAATACAGAAGACGTCAGATGTCTCCAAAAACTTATGTTATTGGTATTGTAAACCTCAATCTTCACACATCCAAATTCCTGCAAATATGGTAAATCTACAATACCAAAATAGTGCATTCTTGATTCAAGTTTTTATTTGGATTAGAGCAATAGTGACAAGAGAGGCGGATTTTGCAACAAACCCAAATCTCAGCTCTTGATATCGTCACGTGTAGACAAAATTAGTTACACCAAAACAGTCAAAGTAAGTTAAAACCACACCTTTCCCGCAGCACGAGCAACAAGTGCTCTAGGAGGTGTAGGGGATAGTGGAGAGATAGATCCTTCCTACCATCTCATTCTGTAGCTTCTCGCGAAGCGTTTCAGTCTTTCATCAGCTTTCGGGCACGTTCCTGTGAGATACAAACCAACCACGAGCGTTAGGTCTGCAGCATCAAACTTCTGCTGAGCGGTTTATTTGCAGAGTGTGAAAAGCTTAAACAAACCCTGCCACATTCACCAGTCTTTCAGGCCTCCACATCCACAGTTCCGCATACAATCGCGTGTTCTCTGGATTTACGTGTGTATAACGCTGTTCTTTATGACTGAAAGACCTGAGCACACATTCCTTCAGGTCTCCCTTGCCATCGAATGTTTCTACATCAGCAGCTAGAGTCTCTACCAACCCACAGCTACACAAAACGCACCTCTTTCATGCTGCCATTAATGCACTTCATTCCATTTGCAAAAGCATTTTTAGGAACGAGTCTGAGGCAAACAAATTTTCTAAAGTATTAAGCAGTTCCTGGTTTTGAAAAATCGCACCACATCGTTTAGACGGCCAGTCTATAAACCCCGAGGCAAATTTTCAGGACTGAGACAACAGAGGAGACACACGCTCCCTTTAATACTACTAGTATTTGATCATTTAAACAGCCACATACATTTTGAAATGCAGTCCTTGGAATTTTTACTCTACCCCCCAGGCACTCTTTAAACAAAGGGTGCGTACATTTGCTGTACAGGTCTTTACACAGAGGTTAGGAAAAACTTCTTACAGTAAAAACCACAGAAACAAGAAAAACACCAGTTTAAATGATGAGCCACAGCTGGGGATCAAAGGGTCAGCATTTTCACCAGAAGGGAATCCCTCTTCCACTCCTTGGTATTATTTATCAAACTAATTACTGGACTTGACTTCAACAAAGAGCACTGCTTTTCCACTTTTGGCTCTGGTTGCCCCTAAATTTCAAGTAATTTAGCAACAGTTGGTCTAAGTAAGAAAGCTGTTAAGGGCTACTACGACACCGACTGCCACTTTTTTTCTTTTTGCCTCTCCCCTGCCCCATAACCCACACCAAGTTTTGCTCTCTCAATTACCCGTAACTTCGATACACTATATTTAGATTAAACCGTCACAGTCCTTAGAACAAGATGCTTATCTCCTTTCAACTGCTCCAGTCTAAAAGCGATCACAGTCCTCAGCCTCCGTGAACTTTACAACTTGTTGGATTTTTCTTGAAATGTGTCTATTCTTAAAAGCCAAACCCATGGAAAAATAACTGAAACCAAATGCCATGTGATCAGGGCCAACCATAACACATGAGAGCCCTAAAATAACAGGAGAGATACTGCGGTAATGCCTGACCTTCTGAACTGTGCATATGGGTTGAAGCAAAACAGCCCATATTCACGTCTTAAATGGTGCATACTAATAGTTTATTTGTAATGCAGAAGAACCCAGTTTACAGACCCACGATTTTAAAGCTTCAAGGACTTGCTTTAGATGCCAGAAATGACTTCACTTTTGGAATAAGCTTAAACAAGGTCACAGTTGAACTTTATTAGCTTATATGGTCAAAATCAGCTCAGCAGGCAGTTTCAACGGCTGCAGACATTCCCTCTTTCTCCTATTGTGTTTCCACCTCAAAAAAGAAGGTGCTTTAGCAGATTTTCTGTTCTAAACGTCTTTGAAATACGGCGTTATTCTGGTTGGCCTGAAACTAGCAGTTCAAAAGCTTTTATTTAAAGTACACAGGCAACACAACTTCAGCAAGAAGTTTCTTACAGAGATGTTTTCAGCCTGTGCAGATCTGCACCGAGCCCTTAACTCAAGTGATAACGTCTATCAATTACATTCAGATCATCCCTGTAGAAACTGACCGTGTGCAATCCCAGTAGCCTAAAATGCAGATTATGTTGCTGCTGACAAAGTTGACCAGAGCCCTTTGTATATGTCCATAGGCAGATGATAATGCCACCAGGATACTTACTGACAAGAAACAGTAATCTTTGCAAAGACAAACAAAGAAGCCATGATATGTCAATACACAGTAAAGAAAAGCTCCACGGCAGTGTGGGGATAACGGCCACGGCTATCCCAGTTACACGTGCAGTCAGTCGGGATGTTCAGTAGCTGTTATTGTTATGAGCCGAGTTAAATCTCTACACAAACTGCGAGTGTAAACGCTATCCTCTTTCCAGCTTAAATGTTCGGGATGGCCAGAGACACAAAACCAAACTGCAGGCATGCCACCTACACCCCAAAGAAAGCTTATTCAGGTTTGCTCAGGAATTAATAGAGGTGTTTCCCGGGAAATATTTTTAACACGATGTGCAACTGTGACACCAGGAAAGGAAAAAGCATGGGGGAAAGGACAGATGCATCAAAGAAGATGACATCTAGACAGTTGCTGAAGTCTTGACAGTGTGGATAAAGGGGAAAAACTTTGAGAAAGCTGCTGGGCCTGGTGCTAGCTGAGTGAGGGTAACAGCTGAAAGCGAGGAAACCTTTTCTTGATTCCTATCCTGGAACAGTTTCAGGGAAACTGATTGTCCTACTTTCTTTATAAATGAACAGGATCGCTTTAAGAGACTCCTCAATCCACAGCCATGCTTTCTTTCCTGCAGGAAAAACTTACAGCGCCCTTGGCCTTCCAGATAAGCACGCAGTCAGAAGAGTAAACTTTGTTGCCGACTAACAGCACTTGTACTACCGACAGCCTTTATGCTATACACGTACAACAAAATCCGGACCCCATTCTAGCTGAAAGTCCTTCTGCTGCTGGCAGCGACACAGACAAGATTTTCTTTTTAAGCATATCTTTCCTTCATTAAAAAGTTTCATATGAATAAAAAGAAAAGCATTAAGAGAACTATGTAAGATAGTTTTGTCTTTCCCTCCTTCGAGGTCTTGAGTATGTACACAGCCACATATCCGTGCTTACAGGTCTCTTGCAGCAGAAGCTACCAAAATCCTGGCAGAGGTGGGTAAGTCAACAGATAAAAGACACCAAAACTGTGTGCACTTTGCCATGCTCTGCTTGATAGGTAGTTATCCGAAATAAACAGTTTTGACAACACAGAAGGTGAGATGTGGCAGCCAGACCACAGAGGAACAGTAAAATGTCTCTTAACGCATGATGAATTCAAGAGTAAAAATGGAAGCACTTGTACACAGACAGGGTAGAGCGGCCAGAGGATGAACTGTTACAACAGTTGATTTTGGCACAGGATCATACTTCACTGTACTGCTTCCTTCAGGTGAACTCCTGCCAGAAATGTTGCTGGGAAGAATCCAAACTCCCATCTGACCAGGATCACTGAGCACAAGCAGAGACCGTTCAAACTGAACCATAGAGAAGGGGTTAAAAATATAAACCACCACTTCCTACAGGCCTCAGAAAACAAGATCACCGTAAAGACATACCTTCTTTATAGGACCTTATTTAAAATCCAGAGAAGTCAGTAAACTGGGTGCTTCTGTTAACAGGGATACTGCTGTGTTTTGGTTTGGGATTTTGGTATCATCCATCCAGAACATTGATTTCTTTCTTCTCTGTGAGTTACCACTTCAAGAGAGAAGGTGAATCCGTGGGGCTAACAGTGGCTCACACAAGAAGACATAGGACTTACAGGAGGCTCAGTCTAGATGATGACAGTTAGTACCAATATACTGTTCCACCATCTTGTACCGCATCTTCTGCTGGCAGCGTTCATAATGCTTTCAGTATAACATTGAAAAATGTTATTTTGCACAAAATGTGACTCTACAGGGGAAAAAAAAAGAACAGTTGCTGCAATGTCTTTCTTCTAAAGTCAGTAATTATAATGGAAAGTGCAATTATTTAATATGATAAGGACAGAAATCCTTCAGCTCTGACAGCTGCCCAGCCCTGCGACATGAAGGATGATCCTGATTTTTCCAAAAACATCTCTTCATCTGCCTCCTCTCCCATCCCATCAAACCACCGAGCTATTCCCAAACGCTTGTACAAACAGGAAGAGGAACCTGAACTGATACTAACATCCTCATCTTCAAAAATGAGGTAGGTCCCTTGTGCTGCATCATTTTCTCCCTTTTGAGTCCTGATGAAGTACAAAACAACACACAAAAGCTCTGCTTAACCTTAATTCTCAAGATTCAGGTTTAATGCATAGCTTACTTCAAAGTAGCTCAAGCAAAGAGGTCTTACTCCAGAACTTTGAATTGTTGTCTCCACAAGATTTTAAGAGCTGTTATTTCTGATTTCAGCAAAATATTTTAGTTCCTTCATATACTGTGCCCTCTTTCTAAAAATAGTCTTAGTTTCCTGTCTTAAAAATCTGTCTTCAGTCACAGAAAGAGGATGATTTTGAATTTTTTTCCTCTATTCACCTGATACTTTCACAAGTGTGAGAGGGCAACAAACAACAGTGCCACTCTTCATAATAATCTTGATTACACCAGTATCCTATGAACTAAAAATTAACAATAAAGCAGAGCAGAGTTGTACACTGTACCCTATTAACAAACAAAACACGATATCTATACGCATGTCCAGGATGGGATGTCACCAAACAGATGGGTCAGGGAAGAAAAGCCAACTCAGGTTTAGCCTGGTCAAGAAACACATTGAAACTGGGCACAGTTACGCTTTTTCCTAATAGATACAGCACTCCTCGGAGCAGAAATGCACGATATTGTGTCAACATTTGGCCTTGTTAACTGCATTCAAAGACAGCTTTGTGATTACAGAAACTATCCTGGAGCAATATTGGCTCATACACACAACCACCTCAGTCCTCTCCTCTCACAGCCAGCTTTCTCTTGCCCTGCTAGCACGCCTGGTAGAATTGTCTGGCTGTTCAGACCCAAATCACCCGGAATGAGGCATTTTTTCCCCATTTTAGTGCCTTCATTAGCTTGTCAAGAACAGGCCTAAGTGGGAACCTGCAACACAGAACTGCAATGAAAGAGCCGGTTGCAGAGCATCGGGTTCCCCAAAACCACAAAATGGCAGAACTGAATCCTGCAGTCTCTTACGTGAATCTCTCTTTTGCTGAGGTACTTGGATCTCAGAAATCATGCACGTGAATTCTCCCTACAGATACTGAATATAAAGATGTGCTGACAGCATAGATGTCAAAGACAATAATCCTTCCTTTCACTCAGACAATTAATCTTTTTAGTAACAGCATATTCTTTTATGGATTTTTGTACCTGGTTCATGGCAACAGCTGGAAAACAGAGTGAGAAATGCACATAGCAAGCCACAAGAAACGCTGAGGGCTGCCAGAGTCCCAAGAATTTGGGGAGCACAATAAAGGGCTGCACGTTTGTAGCTTCCTCTTGCTTGTTCTATCAAGTAGGCAAGCACCCAAAGATCATTTTCAAAAGCTTCCACTAACCTGGGTTTTCTGAGCTTCACAACCATTGAGCTCTTCCAGGAACCTCCAACATACAGCTCCCCTAGCAGAGGATGCTCCGGAGCATCGGGCTAACCCAAAAATGCTGAGTGGCAGAACAGTCTCCTGCCTTCTGTTACCTGAATGTGTATGCCCGAGGTTAGATACTTAACTCCGCAGCATGACTTTCCTAGAGACAGCGAGCATCCTTCCAAGTGATGCCAAAGCAAGATGAGGATTTACATCTTTAAAAACAGGACGGACAATTAACGCCTATGTTAATGTGTTCAAGTTTTTACAAGCTGGAGCCTGAACATTTGTAATCTAATGATAACTGTAAAAATTTAGACATGGAATTTGACATTTTATCTTCATCACATAGATCTAATACACAGAATATAAGTCCTTGTTTTGCACATGTATATCACGTATGTGAGATATACATTGGAAAATACAGGCAGATCCTTTGCCAGATGTTGAACTGCTCTCCTCAGCTGCTTTTAATTTTTGGAACCTCTTTAAAATGTGCAGATTAACTCTTTTGTAAATACTTTAGCGAGTCATAAATATTTAGCATTATAAAGAACAGCAAGGTCAAATTCTTGCTTTCCATAGAAGTTTACTCTTTCCTCAACATTTTATGAAATATTTTGTGAAAATCAACCATCTGACAATCTATTTAAGTATCAACTCTTTGTCTGCTTTTTTTAGATTAAAACACACAGATTGAGATTTATGCAAGCGATGAAAGGAAACTTGTGCAATGCTGAAGAGTTGCCTCCCGAGTCTGAAGAAGTCCGGAAAAGTTTTCTTGAAAGCACATATACCAACACAAAACTTTATACGTAGTGTCTCCGAGAAGCATACTACCTTCCTGAATAAATTGAAAGGAAACCATAACTGTATTAGTTGCATATGTAGTTAAGACCATGTCAAACTAGTTCATATCTCATGACTGACTGTACATTAATTGTTGCACCCCTCCCTTATACCGATCTGGTCATACAAGGAGAAGAGGTAAGTCCTCATGTTCCCTTACCTTCCCGTAACCTGTCTGTGCTATCAAAACTTACTCGGAGGAGGAGAAATAAGAGATAAAGAAAATATGATTAGGGGGTTAAGAAGTCAACTCCAGGAGAGAAGGCCTGGAAGGCATGCAATGCGCTGCGTCCTGAAGATGAAACGTTTGCTTTTCAAAGCAGTCGAGGAGAATGAGCTTCCAAGAATGACAAGAGAACCTAGAGATCCATTAGGACCCAGAGTTCAACCAGATGAAAGAAAAATCCCACTCATTTCTATCAGCACTTCCATCTAAACAGAACTGACTGAAAACGCCTTTAGAATCAAACTCCTTGCCATTTACCTAACGCACTGATTAACTGATATTTTCTTTGAATTACTTGCTTTGCAATCTTTTTATTATTTAAATCAAGGTGAACGATTACATATTAAATATATATAAATATAAATCTAAATAAATTAAATTACATATATATAAATATATAAGAAACTAATGGGAGCAGTAATATTAATTTTCCACTGGTTAAGAACTGGCCAAATGTTGCAAACCTTTCATTGATACAAGGATTGTTTGGTTTGACAGAATTATTTTCAGGTTCAAAAAGTACCCATTGATTCTTAAAAGGCAAAGTTAGTGCTATATGGTATAAATGTGCAATCATATCTTCATCACATAGCAGGCAGAGGAACATACATTCTAGATACTAAAATCCAGAAAAGGTTCCCAAATGGGTGGGACTTGTGCTAACAAATATGGTTCAAAAAAATCCAAGAGTCCAGTTATGTCTCAGGTTTCCTTTTCAAGACTCAGTTTACCAAGAATCATACCATGTCCAGAACATTACAGAGCACCAAGACATCTAGTGAGTGAAAAATATATTGCAAGTAAAGTTACTTTACATTATGTAAACTAAACAGAGTTGGGTTTAGTTATTAGATATAAGAAGCCTACGGGGGCTTTGCCAGAGAAGTATCATTACTATATGATTTCTTTACTGTACACTTACAATTCTTAAAGTTCCCAGGAAAAGAAAGGAGTGGAAAGATGCTCCGTTAAAACTCACCTGTGTGGGACCTCTGACGCCCAACTGTATTTATAGACTGCATTCCACGCTCCACCATGAAAGGAAAAGCTCAAGTTCCGCTAGGAAAGGCATACCTCACCTGGTGTTTTTGCAACTGCCATTTCCCACTTCCCCTAAAACGGCTGAGGCAAATCCTTTAATTTGTGTCTCTGAATGTTGTTTAAAGTTTTATTCAGCAATTTTTCTTATCTTGGGGGCTTTTAGCATTGCTTTTATCAGGTTCTTGCTTTCATAAAGACCTGGTACCATAAGAGCTCAGAGAAACGATGTTTACTGGTTTTGCTGATAGTGCAGGTTTGGTATTAAGTCCTACCCATTAAACAGATATCCGGCATATTTATCACTATAGACCGGATTTATTTAAATTAAAATTCAGAAACTGTAATGGAAGCACGTGGCATAGAAGGCCTGAACCCTCCTTTCTTTTTAAAGGAAACATGAGTTTTCCACAACCAGATTGACATAAAGAAGTATGACAAAAACCTGGAATGACTTAATTCCTGAACCAATAAAAAGATCAAGCTAATTATTCTCCCTATGGGCCCGGCAAATACAGTTCAAGCAATCTACCGTCACCGGCTTCAAACAGATCAGAACTGCTTCTTGGGGCTCGTAAAATGAAGAGCAAGCAAATAAGTCCAGAGAGCAGAACCCCTGACATTCTGCCAGGAAACCATGTGTGAAAGAATACGTAGGAAAGATGTAATGCTGACACATGAATCACATTTGAGAAACAGAAACATAGTGGTTCTAATTGCAGTTGAAATTATCGAATACTCATAACCAAAAATGGAGGTTTAAAAGAAAAAAAAAAAGAAATCAATGTATTATAACCGGTTCACTAAAATTGCAAGGGTTGGTAATTATGAGAAACGTTCAGATTCCTTGAAATTGGAAATTAGGTCATATTCTCTTATTTACATAATTTTCTTTATCGATTCCTTTTTTTTAATGTAAGCAAATTCATATACACCTTTATACTCAATAAATAGCACATATTGGATATACGTGACATCTATATTCATTTCCCCTATGTATCTTCCATAAAGAAAAACTATTCTTTCAAAAAGGAGCAATAGGAGAGGACTTGTTTTATTTTTTCCTCTCAAGAACTTGAGGGGGAGGAAAAAAAAAAGTATTTTCCAACCACATTATTACAATCCCCGTTACGTTTGAGACTAACTTTGTTAGTAGGGCAGGAAAGGCCTAGTGGGAATTTCTATTTGTCAGAACCCCTTGAAAACAGACCCCTCGGTCTTTACTCCCACATTTTATGCAGCGGTCTGCTGAGACGGAGACAGCCCTTGTATTACCCATCGGCTGGCTTTTTTGCTGGGTCAGACATCCTTGACCTACTAAACTGCTTAGGTTTTAATTGCTTAGGTTTAATTGCTTACGTTTGACCTGGTGTTTTCAGACTTTTTTGGTATGTGAACTTTGCTTTTTGTGATGTTGTGAGAAAATTTTGGATGGAAAGAAAAGGGAACGCCATAAATCTTGAGTTCAGGTTGACTTCAGTTATCTATGAGACTTTCTCCTTCACATTGATTAGGATTCCATCATTAGTTATGGTTACATATCAAATTACTTTTGACAAATCTCTTGTATCACAGTCCATCCAGAGGTTCCTAAAGCAGGGTTTCTCAGAAATTGCCAGTCATTTCACTAGTTGCAGCATGTCTGGATTTTTTAAAGGTGTTCGCTGAGCTGCTGGAAAGCACTAGGAAATGGATAGTTAGGTAATCTAGAAGGACTGATGAGTAACAGTCCTAGTGATAGTGAACACAAAATTAAGGGGTTTATACTGCATATTTTACTGCTGCTGTAAAAGATTTTCTTTTAAAAGTAGGTTAACTGGGTTTCATAAAAACCCTGATTTTTTCACATATCACAATTTTCAATACTGCAAATATCATTACTAAACTGTATGCTGAGAATTTATGCATATCATCACCTAACTACCTCATCATTGTACCAACCGCACAAGCTTCAGAAGTCTCATATAGGTTTTTTTCACAAAAATAATCTTCTAGACAATTTGCAGCACGCTCAATTTTACAGCGTAAATAGGAGTAATATTTTTTGCTTTTCTTTGTTATGTTGCTTTTCTTGCAACATATAATGTTGCTGGGCACCAGATGCACAACCCATACTGTTCATTTATTTGTGACACATTTGGGTCCTGCCCAAAGTGATGCTGGAAACTCCATGAGAACTGAGGACATAACAGGCTGCTAGCAACTCTTCTGTCCTACCAGAAGCCTACACAACCGTATAGGCAAATTATGTTTTCATACTTCTATGACCTGCTTCTTGGTTTTCTCCACCTGACAGTGTAAATGAAGTTAGCTATGAGATACAGTAACAGCTAAAATCTGATAGACAGGTGCAACTTATGTCTGGGAGGAACTGGAACCCAAACAAATAGAAATTTAGTTTGGATTGACCAGTAGTGCTGCTCACCAAAATGTGCAAAAAGCACGAGTTGGTCCTCAGTAAATTATTGGAACATCACAACACTAAGCTTTCTATGTTTTCAGAGCATTTTGAGGTTTTGGGGTTTTTTTAATGACAGTGAGATTATCATTCAATCCAGGATTTTAATGAAAAAATACCAAAGACTCATAATAACGTTGTGACAGTGACAGCACTAATAGATATGGTTTATCTCACGACACAGCTAATGCTACGAAAGCTGCGAACAGAAACAGCACAGAGAGCATAAACCTGACCAAGCAGCAGAAACCTGTATGGCAGATACCCTCCAAGATAGGTTTTATATACAATGGGAAGAAACACACACTTTGAGAGTTTTATTTCCCTTTGTCAAAGATCGTTGCTGTAGCCTGAGCATGCCAATATCTATTCATTGATATAAAATAACATAGTAGGAGTAGTTCACAAGGTAGGTGTCTAAAGTTAGGTCAGATGAAACTGAACCCAAGTGACTTTTGCTTTTCATCTGTCTCCAATTATTTGAGATAAATTTTAGGAAAGGTATATCTGATTTAAACTGATGAGAAATTTCTCAAAATTCACCCAGTTTGAGGCATACCAAAAGTTGATCACCTAAGGAAAAAAACAGCACTTAAAATCACTCTTGAAATTACACAGCACTGCGACCAATTCTTGATGTTGCAAATCAAGTTGCGTTTGAAATCCATGACACAGACTTTCATCCCTCCCCTCCCTTCTCCAGCAACAGGAAGAACTCGTCTTTCCAAAAAGCTGGATTCTAAACTATGCCTCAGGCTGCAGTGAGTCAAGGTTTCATATGGGATTGGTTGAGCGGTTGCTTCTTTTTTGCCTTGTGGTTTTTGTTTTTTCTTCCCCTAAAAAACTACCAAAGGTTTTCGGGGTGGACTTAAAATGTAGAAAACTTACCATGTTTTATAACTGGTAAGAGAGAGGAAAACTTTTACCAAGTAATAGTTGCTGTGCACATAGTACTTGTTTGTGCAGTATTGGACATTACAACTGGATATAATTTTCTTTATTGCCAATTTTTTTTTTTGCCCCCACCCCCCCCTTTTTTTTTTGAAAGGCCAAGCACTTCTGGCTTACAATGTTAGTTCCAGACATTCTTTGAGCTTGGTTTATGCTCTACCAGTAAGCTTTTATTATATCTTTTAGCTTTTTAAAAAGTTCATATTGCCAAAATACATTTAGCTGCCTAGCAGAGCATGCCTTTTAACTCATAATCAAGAACAACAACGTGGCAGCAAAGATAGAAACAAAATTAAAACAAAGTCATGGAAAACATGTAGTGATCTGGTTTCTAGATAATATTTAATTGCATCTGGCCAAGACAGTGCCTCTTATAGCAGTGGAATATCAGCGCATTTGAAGTAATACCGTAGATGCTAGCCATTACAAAAAAGCCAGACAATTCAAAGTCTCCCTTATCACTCAGCTGTTCAGTGTAACTGAGTCTCCTACACCCTCTTTTGTACGTGTGTTTTCACCTGGCAATTGAAAGTGCTAATTTATGAAAGCTAGTAGCTTTCAGACATGCTCTAACTTTGGCAGAGGGAAGTTACTTAGCTTGTCCTAGATCTAACAAAGAGTCAGAGGCAGTTAGATATATAACGCGCAAGTTTTAAATCAAGTTCTTTGATTTCATCACAAGACAGCATTCTTTACCTGCTATATATTGTCTCAATGTTAATTAAAGAGTATACTGTGTAACTCTACAAACTATACACAGCTAGACAAGAATTATTTTTGAGATCATGATTCAAAAGCTTATGATTATTCATTTTACTTCCCTTTTGTGTTAAGAAACTGAAGCAGCACTAAAACTTAGCCAAATGTTTTTCATATATACAAAAATACACATATTATATATATTAAGACTCCAAGAGGAGTGCATTTGAAATCTTTATGCAAATAAAAATATAATTTCATACATGTTTCTACTCTTGAAAAAGTCCCAAGATAAAACAGAATGAAAATGCTTCATAGCATTAGAAGGAAGAAGAAAACAAACCAACCCCTGGATACACTTTGTAGATCGTATCATTAACTTGTGAGGTGTGTCTTTTGTTTACCAGTGATTTGGTCTAGAAAGTCTAGATTGCAAACCCTTTTTACACAGGACTTAAACATCATTTACAATTGAATATGTGCGAAATTAAAAGGAAACAGTAGCACAGTATTGCAATACTTGTGTTACAAATAAAGTCAAAATGCTAATTAATCCTATTTCTCTTCCTAGCTAGCCTCTCTGTCGACTGCACAGCGAAACACAAGTTGCAGTGCGCAAATACGAGTCACCATCCATGCATATGTGTCCTGCCAACCAGCTGTGTGCAGCAAAACCTTAGCTGTAACCTAGATGCTAAGGGACACAGTTGTAAAAATAATTAGGGTTTTAACATCAGTAAAGGAACTACATTTTCCCACCTCGATCCTTTCCCCAAAATATTCATTCGAACTGCATCCAAACCCAAGCTAAAACTGTCCTTATCAAGATCAAAAGCCTAAAATACTGTTCCCTCAATAATAAACATTTGACATAAAACAATTTTTATTTGTTACTCTAAATAAAATATGAGATGATTAAAAGAGATCTTTTACAAAACTTCTGAAAAAAAATCAAAACACTTTAAGTCCCAATAGTCAACATGTACCAGTGATTCCATTCATTTCTCCCATGGGCATTCAGGTGAGTGACTTAGTGG
>RSEF01000005.1:5161182-5204402 GCA_003993805.1 Himantopus leucocephalus
AACAGATTTCCTGTAAAAGTCAGAGACTCATCTTCCACAGAACCTATACACAAAAGCACCTGTTATGGTATTTATCTAACTGGGTTAACCACTTATCATTGTTTAGCGCTAACAATACTGAAATCATTTCAGTTGTGACTTGAGTAAAAGAAACCAAAGTCTGAGTCCTTTGTGACAATATCATTAACATAAATAAATCCACCCTTGGATTTGGCCACAGCATAGTTCAACAGATTTTGATATGAAGAGCTTCAAGCATCTCACTTTTCAAATCACCCACCCTGCTATTTTTCTGTAAATTCAAATTTGTGAATTAAATCTGTGAATTAAATATTTGCAATCCCTGTTTGTGCCACTAAATTAGACCAAGCAAACATTTAAGTCCATGTATTAAGAAAACTTCACATTTTGCAAAAACTTATTCTCACTTAACAGCTTTAGAGAATTCTCTAATAGGTCATTATAAAATGAGTTACACATGTAAAAACATGGNGTGTATTAAGAAAAAGTCTTCACATTTTGCAAAAATTTACTCTCACTTAACAGCTTTAGAGAATTGTCTAATAGGTCATTATAAAATGAGTTACACATGTAAAAACATGGACATAACATTATATATGAAACAGAGGCTGTGCTAACTGAATAGGCTTTAGGTCCTAGGCCTCAAATCCAGGAGACCCCGACCGCTTCAGCCCTGCTTTATCAACGATCTCTCTAACACATTTCAAGCTAATCAAGCGTTTATATGCTTTACTAGATCAGGGTGCTCAGATTTCCTTTCTGTCACCAAGTTTAAACACAGCTCATGACGTTGCCCAGGGGACAGCAGTCTGGAACACTCACCTTTTGACCACAGCAATAAAGTGTGAAATCTTCCATATTTACTCATAAAAATTTCCCAGCGAATATTATGTCAGGACTACTGGCTGCTCTTCAATCTAGTTTTCAAAATGATAAATTAAGAAATTAATTTTACAATCAAACATTACACTGGCAATGACATTGTTAGAATCTGATGCAATTACTGGGTTCAGGTGAAGTCTTGGCTCCACACCAGAACCAGTAACATAACTTCCAACGGTGAAGTTGCATTATGTTACGTTAACTGGATGACTTCCTAAGAATGCAAGGCTGCCTACAATAACAGTGACCTCTTACTCACCGTATGCTCTTCTATGACTTCTTTTGATCCACGTTACTGCTTGTAGACTTTCAACCCTGAAACACCTGTGTGAAGATCCACTGTCAATTACTGGAAAGTCATGCTGCTTTATGGAGCACCTAACACAGTAATTTTCAAAACCAGTAAAAGCTCATAGGAGATGTAATCCTTCACAGTGAGGCTGAGTGCGGCACTCTATTTATGACTGACAGATGGAGAGGAGGAAACCTTGTGAATCCTAGAAGGATGCAGCAGCCAGGATTTTGAAGCGGTCTATGAATTCTTACAACCAGAAGTTCTGCAAAAACAAGGGGATGAAAATAAGCTGAGGTTGAGTCTCATATTTTAGCAGCATAGACATCAAGATGCAAGATCTTGGCTTGTTTCTAGTGAGTAACTCGAGATTCTGCAACTTGATCCACTGTGAAATTTCACGAGCAGAGAAATCCAGGAGATAATAAGAGACTACAGAATGCTGTTTAAGCTACAACAAAGTGTTAAGACTTTATCTTGCTAACATCTGAAAAATAATAGTGTAAATTAATTATTTGCTGCAACAGCATGAAATTATAGCTTTCTGTAGCATACAATCTTAAATTATGCTACAAGGCCAGACCACTTCATTGTGTGATTGATATCCTGTTGGAAAAAATCCAAACAATATTTCTCTCCTTTGCTCAGCAAAACCATTATGTTGATTGAATTGGAGCCAATGTGTACGCTCACGAGCTATCTTGCCTTAACTTTATTTGTAATTTAGCTAGGACAGAACTGCATTTACAATGCTATAGATAAGCTACAGCAAGGGCCTCATCTTAAAGCTGCTATTTTAGGGGTTGTAAGTCCACTTAAAGCTTGCTGTCTCTAAATGAAACATTGTTCTGATTCTGAAGACGGGATAAACCTTTCCACAGAAAATTTGGTGGAGGAAAAATAACACTATATTTGGTTGGGAGAAAAAAAGAATAATGGCTTTAGATATTTATTAGTATTTTCTAAAATCTCTAAACCAGAATTCCAGTAAGTTTTCAGTTTGATTATTCTGGATGAGGCAGAAATTTCTTTCTTGTGAAAGAAAACTACTGGACTTCAAAATTTACTGCTATATTCCCACTTCTGAACCAAATACACATTTAAGATCTATTTAGCCCTTCACCCTGGGTGCAGACATGCAATCCCGAAGGACAACTCTATTTGGGTTAGCATAGGAACCCCTGTTAAATTGCCATTTGTCACTGTTCAAGCCAATACAAATCTTGTCAGTGGTGTGTTACAGCAGAATTGAGCCATAGATTCTTTCATACTCTGTTAATATAAATGCTATCAATGCCCATCTTCATACAATAGGCCATTTTGTCACTACAAGCAAATAAATGCTAAACCAAATACAAAGTCATAAATACACACTCAGGTAATTACGCCAACCCACCTTACTGGTGGCCACATGCTATTACAGAAAAGCTATTAGAGAAAATACTAACATGATAGCATACCCCTCTTCAAATAAATCAGAGTCCCAAGAAACCTCTGTAAGCTAATCCAAAATTAATCATTTACATTACAGTAAAATGCTGTCCCTTCATCTAAACACTAATGAGCTTCTGGTAGCTTACACAATTGTCAAACTTCTGACTCTCATAAGATATCTCCACATGGCAAGGTCAGCTGGAGAGATTAACAACTAATCCATTAATCTACTCGTTTCATACCAATCCGTCGCGGAGGTCCTTATAGAAAAAGCCAGCCACAGAGTTCTACATCCTAAAGATAATGTGCAGACTTCTTCTGTGAAGCCCGTGTTCTCCTACTTAACAGAAACACAGTTTGACACTCAGCATATTTTATGGAGTGCAGACTTCTCCTAAGTGTGTACAGCAAAATTAATATCAAATAAATACACAGAAGAGAACAGTGCATGAACCATTACAATTCTTTTCTGCCTTTAAAAAAAACCAAATGACCTGCAGTGAACCAAAAGCTGTACATACTTTAGAATATGGAAATAACCTATAAACAGCACGAAGAGAACATTTCTATTAAGTCATGGCAGTGGCCTTGCTAGGAGTTTTTAATTGTCTTTCATAAGAGCTGCATTAGGTGCCTTTGTTTTATTTATGTATTAGAATAAATAGGAAAATAAACTGTTAAATAGATCCAGCGTTAAAAATTAACAGTTTTCACTCTGTATGGCCTATGACAAATATTAGACTGCAGAAAGTCAGGTACTCTTAACAGACATTAACTAATATAATGATAACCCATTTGTATATTACTTATTCACAAATGTATGGCACTGGATTTACACACTTTTAGAGAAGTAACGAGAACAGTCCCATGACGGACACTGTGGAGCCAAGATAGCTTTGTGATAGTAGAATCGAAATGCATCAGATCAGCTTGTGCACCCACCGTATGTGATAAACTGATGAACACACTTGTACACTCGTACTAGCTTTTGTCGATTTTCTCAGCTTAAATGACCCACCTTCAAGTATTAAAATGGGCTTCCAATTGCATTTACATCTGTAGTACACAGCGATCCCAATTTTAGTTCTTTTTAGCCACTACTATAATAAAATGATGGAACTGACTTAAAGAAGTTTCGTACATTACTCTAAAGTGTTTTTCTTTCTTTTTTTTTCTCTGATAAAGAATAGGGGTTTTTGTTCATGATTTTACACTGTGAAATGAAAAATTAAACTCGATTGCATGTCCTTTGCACTGCTTTANTAATTGACTTAAAGAAGTTTCGTACATTAAAGCGTTTTTCTTTCTTTTTTTTTTTCTCTGATAAAGAATACGGGTTTTGTTCATGATTTTACACTGTAAAATGAAAAATTAAACTCGATTGCATGTCCTTTGCACTGCTTTAACAATAGGTTAATGTGAAGAACCTTGTGAAAGTCTAAATACTTGAGACGTCACACTAATTCATATCATAAATTACTGACAAACAGAAACCAAATAATCTATTAACATTAACTACTGTAAGATGTTGCAGTCTTGTTAGCCTTTGTCACCATCTAGAAAAAACAATCTGGGCATATTGGATAAACTGACTCGCTCAAAGTAAGGGTACAAGTAATGTTTTAAGTATAAACTTGACACAAAATAGTATTTTTCATGATTTGCTCTGAAGAAATTTAAATTGATTGAAGTAGAATCAATATATCAGAATACTTACATGCCAGAATGTGCCTTAGTGTTTTTTTTACCTTTTAAATGTTATAATGCATAACATACTTTTAAATATTGTGTAATTTTTAAAGGATAACAATATATTTCTTAAAGTGATACAACTAGGATAACAGGAAAAAAAGTCTTATTTCTTCCTGCTTTCTCCTTTTCACCATTAGTCACAGAATTGTTGAGATTGGAAGGGACCCCTGGAAATTGTCTAGTCCAATTCCCTTGTTCAAAACATGGCCAACTAGAGCAGGTTGCTCAGGGTTGTGGCCAGTCAGGTTTTGAGTATCTCCAAGGATGAAGACTGCACATGTCTGGGCAACCTGATCCAGCATTTGATCACTCTCACTTTAAAGATTTCTGTCTCGTGTTTAAATGGAATTTCCTGTATTTTAATTTGTGTCCATTACGTCTTCTCCTCTCACTGGGCACTACTGAAAAGGGTCTGCTCTGTCTTTCTCTCTCCACCCATCAGGTTTTTACAGACATTGGTAAGATCTCCCCTGATTTTTCTCTCGTCCATGCTGAACTGTCCCAGCTCTCTCAGCTTCTCTTCGTCTGTCAGATGCTCCAATCCCTTAATCGTCTGTGTGGCGTGGCCCTTCACTGAGCTTGCTCCAGTATGGCCAATGTCACTCTTTTACTGGGGTGCCCAGGACTGGGCATAGCACTCCAGATGTGGTCTCAACCAGTGCTGAGTACAGGGGAAGGATCGCTTCCCTCAACACGCTGGCCAAAGCTCTTTCTCATGCAGCCCAGGAGGCTGCTGGCCACCTTTGCTACATCCATCACCTTTCTAGGTAACTGAGGTGAGATCCTCTTCCACCAAGATTGTCTTCCTTCCTCCAGATTTTCCCACTGGGTTCTGGGATCTGTGACTGCTGAGGTCAACCAGCAGATTGACAGAAAAAAAAAAAAGTGAAGAAAGCATCAAGTACCTTGCCCTTTTCTGTCTCCATTGTCACCAAGTCCCTGCCCCATGCGGCAGTGGGCCCACATTTGTCCTAATTTCCCTTTTGCTGATGATACACCTACCGAAGTCCTTCTTGTTGCCCTTCACATCCCTTGCTAGTTTCAACTCCAGAAAGGCAGCGTTTCTATATTCCACCAGGGTCACCTATTCCTTCTGCACCGTCTTGTGCGCTTCCTTTTTGTATTTAGTTGTAGCCAGGGGTTCCTTGTTCATCTATGCAGGCTTTCTGCCACTCCTGCTTGACTTTCTGCTTATTGGGACGGACCATCCTTGATCTTGGAGGAAGCAATCCTTGAAAACCACCAGCTCTCCTGGAACCCTCTTCTCTCCATGACCATATTTCCATGGGATTTTTCCAAGCAAGTTCCCCAACAGGACGAAATCTGCTGTCCTGAAGTTCAGGGTTGTGATCCTGCTATTTGTTCCCTCCTCTCAGGATCCTGAACTCCACCCATCCCATTGCCCCCAACCTTCATGTCCCTGACCAGTTCTCCCTTGTTTGTACATATCAGTTCCAGCAAAGAACCTCCCCCCTTGTAAGCTCGTCCACCAGCTGTGTCATGAAGTTCAGGAAGTTACCAATGCTCTCCAGAAGCTCCCTTGACTGCTTGCACCGTGCTGTGCAGTGCTTCCAGCAGATTTCAGGGTGGTTCAAATTTCCCTATGAGACCAGGGCCTGCAAGCATAAGGCTTCTTCCAACTGCCTGAAGAATGTCACACACTTCTTCCTGATCAGGTGGTCTGCAATAGATGTCCACCACAACATTGTCCACCTTGGTCTCCCTTTTTAATCTTAACCCATTAGGTGTCAGCTGGCTAATCACTGGTCCTCATGCAAAACTTCATGCATTCCTCCTACTCTCTCCCCTCCTCGTCGTTCCAACCTGTGCTTCCTAAAGAGCCTGTAACCATCCATTGGATCACTCCAGTGATATATGCTATCCCACTACATCTCTGCGATCCCAATGACATCATAGCCCTGAAACTACACACAGGCCTTGAATTCCTTCCACATTAGGCCAAGAATTGTTTTAAAGTCTGTTATAATTAGCATCTTTAAAATAACCCAGTAATACTGTTCCCCAAAAGAATAATCACATACACAAAAGAACTCCTTTAACAACCAAAGAGGAAGAGAGGAAGAAACAATTCCTGTGCATTTTATTGGTATTGAGGTACAGTCCCATTACAATTGGCTAAATATGACTTTTTTCTTTTTCCTTTTTTTTTTAAAAAACCTAAACCGCAACGTATAAAAAAACATATGAAAAAGCTGATTGCTCAGTTGGCTGTAAATACAAAACCTGTTCACAACAGTAAAAAAAAAAAAAAAAAAACAGCTCAAGATCATAAGAATAGTTTTGGTTTCTGTACTATAACTGCTTTCTGCACAAGGATCCAATACAAGGGTTGGTTTTGGGCTTATAAATTACTGAAGGCAAAGACGCACGTGACTGACAAGATACAAGTCTCTTACTCTTCTTCGTGGTAAGAACATTGTCTTCCTTTGGAGGAGGCACATGTATAGGTTTCCAAGGAATAGGGTTACAATATGCTGGAACTGGATATGAATTTCCATCAGCACACCCTAAAATGTTTAGAAAAATACACATAACTAAAAAGGAATATTTACGCTACAAGTTTTACAATGCAAGCAGTTATAATAATCATCTGAACTAACAAAAACACAACGGTGTCTTCAGAAGAAGACAGCATAGGCACATCACATAATTTAAATGATTCAAAGCAATAAATCTTCCACCTTTTATTTTTACCAATAACTGGCATATTCTTCATCTCTATTTAAAATAATAAGCAGGTCAAATTCTGTGTAACATTCAGAACGCTCAGTCCTTTGTATACTCAAAAACTGTAAATGTCTACAGAGTGGCTACTTTGCATTACTTCAGAGCATTTATAAATAAAACTTCCTGTCACCACATATACAAAGCTCACATTTTGCCATCTTTTCTTAACTGTTACTCTTCATTTTATTGAGAAGAAAAATAAACTAGTTATCCACATATTAATAATCTGCAATTAATAACCTAGGTCCCATAAAGCAATATCAGAAAACCTAAAATGCAACAGAAGGAACATGTTGCCCTATCAGCCAATTGTCTGGAGTGAAATTTCAGTGCATACATCATGTGGTTGTGTAAAACAAAGTCTGTAATATATTCTGAACACAACTGAGTAGAGAAATATTTTTCAAAAATCACTTAAACAAGTGACTGCAGCTGTGGGGAAGTAATGAAGGTCCAAAACAAAACACAGAGGCGAAGTGTATCACCATCTATAAACAGATGCAAGCAAAAGAGCAAAGGTTGTTCACCTGCTTTACACATTTCCTTAAACACGAAGAGCCTGGAACTTAGGTCCTAAAATATGTTCTCTTGCAAATTCAGTAACAATTATTTAATTCTATGAAAAAATAAGGGCAAAAGTATATATATATATCTTTTAAAGAAAATTTAATTAAGCACTCAAATGTAAAACACAATACTATTTCTTACTGGTCTTCTGCTTTTGTATCATGTGGGATGACAAAAAATACAAAAATAAAGTGAGACTCAAAACACCACACTATCAACAGTATTCTCTTTAACACTTCCCTTTAAAACAAAAAGGGAATAGGATTACAGAAGCTATGTAGGTACAATGCAGGTGTAAAGCTAAAAGAAAAGGAAATCTTAGCTCAGAACACAGGTTGATTCCCATATCTCCTTTGTCAGTCAGGACTTCTGGCAGCCTTTTATTAATCTTTGCGTCTCAAAACCCCACCTCTTTTCTAAAGGGTATTCAGGTGCGATGAAGTGGCGCAGACATTCCGTAACACAAATACTAACTTTACAAGGATGCTAACATAACTGATTTCCTTCACAGGAACCAGTAATTGGTTCTAGTGATTCCCATGCCTGATAAGGAAAATGAGATCAAAATCAGTTATAATTTGGTATACCACATTATTCTATCAAATAATATCATTTTCCTCCCAAATAATATGAAGGGCTAAAAAAAATGCACAAAGGGTCCCAGAGTAAAAGCTTCTCTAACTTATACGATATGAGATATTCGTTCCCATGTGCCAAAATTAGATACTGGATGAAAATCTTAAACAGGTTTCATTTTACATTAAAAGATTAGAGGGAAGGAACCACAAACCTAAGTCGCTACGTATGTGTAGTAAAAGTACAAACCTGTAGACTTCCCATGTGGGAAGCCATAGCCATTTAAAACAGGGCGAGGCTTATTTCTAGCATTCTGTAGCCATTCCTTAAATATCTTCTCTGATCTTGCTTTCTTCTCCTGTAGCTCGGCTTCCCTTTCTTTTTCTTTTTCCTAAAAATAATAAAAAAACTATATCTAAGATACTTATAGACAAAGCCCTGTATAATATACAAAAAACAGTAAATAAATCTTTTGGTGATTCCCAGACTGCTGAATGTATTTCAAATATGTTTTTAAAAACAAACACATTACAATAGAAAAGCTCCATTTTTATTTTTTTTTAAAAAATCAACCTTCCCATTAATCCAGTGTTTCTCTGAGAAAAAGCTCTCAGAAACCTTTTGGAAGACTACATGTAGAAGATATTCTGAACATAATGGGCAGGTGAGCAGGGCCTACTGTGCTGCAGTTAGCCTGAAGAGGCTATTCCATCTGGGACAGCCATCCACTCTTCTCATTCACCCTTTTTCGTACACCCCTATATTAGCCACGAGCGGGTTGCCTCCAAGCCTGGAGTAGGCTTGGAGAACCATTAATCAAAAGTAAGAGTAAAACCAGTATGTTTACACATGGCATTTGGATTTAAACTAAGTTTAATTGATCCTGTGAACATGGCTTGTAAGAACCTACTTAATGAAGACATGACTAAAAGAATACATGTGGTTTAAATCTGTCTGATGACTTGCATTTTCATGGGTTTCGAGGTCCTCGTGCTGTGCATTTTAGAGGCTCAGCAGAGACACAGAATCAGTTTGTTAAGCAGGATGTAAACACCACCAGTATAGAATATTTAAGTGTGTTTAATTATATGGGAAATCTTGAAAGACTGCAAAATTAAGGTCATTAAGGCCTGAAAATTGATCTGATATGGTTTACAGTATTTTAAAGTTAATCCAAAGAAATTATTATACGTATTTGTGAAAATACTTACAAATGTGTTCAGCACTTTAAAAACAACTGCTGTATCTACAGGGGGAATATCGATAAATTCTTCTCATCACAGTCCTCCCCCACACTTAGCTACAACAGTAGTATAGTATTCCCATAATATTACATAATCTACTGAAAAATTATATTGTAGTGTTAATTAAATTAAAATACTACCAATCAACTTCACAGATAAGACATCTGGTCACACATTTCATGGTTTTCAGGCATAATCATTACCAATTTGTGATATTACAGAGGAATTCTGGATGATTCCTGCAAGCGTAGCCTCGTTAGAGCATTTGTTCTAGTGAACTAGAGGACCTCAAAGCCCGGACTTTGGGAAGCTTACAACAAGAGGGCTTCTGAAGCTCACTATAAAAATACATAGGTGATTAATTAAGATGAAATAACATGAAAATTAGAACTCCTGGTGTCAGATTAGAACAGATATGAAGAAAAATGTTTTTAATTAGAAATATGTGCAAGTATAATAATCATATAATAGTGGTGCTGGGAGAAAAGTGTGCGTAATGCCGCCTGTTTTCTCTCTGGGTCTCCCTGCAACAGACTGAGTAACAAAGGTACACTGTGTGGTTTGTATTTCTCTTTCCCTTATCATATCACAATTGCAGTGAATTTGCAAAGACTGGTAACAAAAACTCATTAATAAGCACCTTGCTTTGCTGACCATACCTCAATGTCTTCAATGCACTGACATTACAACTTTTGAAAGTTTTTGTCATGTACAACACTGCCATTTGATAAATTCTAATCAATATAATCAACCAATATATTTAATATAAGTTACAGATTAGGTATTCCCATCCAAATAAATGATTAGTTGATTAATACCTTCTCTTTCTTCTTCTTTTCTGCCTCTTCAGCTCTCTTCTTCTGTAACCATTCTTTATACTTTACTTCAGCCTTTTCTTGTATCTGCATTTTTTCTAGCTCCCTTGTGGCTTTTTCTGCCATTTCCTTGCTCAGCTTTCGTTCCCTTTCCCTTCTTTCCTACATGAAACAGAGCAAAGAAGCAGAATAGAAACTTCTCAGTATATTTCAATGGGCAATTCTTTCAAGGGATACAGTTAACTCTGTTACATAATTACAAATAAAATTATCATAACCCTGAAAAAAATACCATATTGCAAGCTCTTTGAGGACAGAACCTATTCATCCCTAGGTTCCAGATAAAATATTTTTAAACATATAAACTTGTGAGAAAAACAATAAAAAAATGTACTTTCAGCACTCCTTATGCTATTATGTTTACTACTCTGTTTTATTTATTCAGTCATTTTTTTTAAAACACTTCAGACCAGACACTTCTCATTATTTCTGGGAAAGAAACAGACATTGCAATTCTTGACAATGTTGTGTTAGTTTTACTTTTCAGTGAATCCAGAGCAAACTACACTTCCAAATAGAAGTCGGGCAAACTGTCCCATTCTAAGAGTCATTGAGATATGTAGATCAATACCCTTAAGCATAAATTGATATGAAAATCAAATAAGAAGTTCACATGGGAATCCTGTTCATGTTTTATGGTATTCTCTACTTTTTTAATATTCTTTAGTTTATTTGCATATGGACTACTTCAATGAATAAATCTACACATTCCTCCTCTTCAAACGATGAAAGGGAAAACGAGAAAACACATTCTAGGGTAGACACAATGTAGTAACTGAGTGTGAAATGAAATTGCTAACCTGTATAATTTGGAAGATACACTACACAGAGGTGTCATTCACTTCTTTGCTGTGTGTGTATCAAACGGCACACAACAATGTTTTGGGGACCATTCTCTAAGCTAACAAGCACGGATTGATGACCTTTTCCTGATCTGGAGAGGGAGGTATTTTCATTTGAAGACTAACAATAGCTCTCACTTTGCTTCCCTGTAACATTTATGAAATGTCTGGGATCCTACTGATTCAGTACTACTTCTGCTTAGCTTGGTTAGCTCTGAAGAACCTGCATACACACGTAGAGGCAAAAATCTTTACTAGACAAGCCATGCACATGACTTGGAGGAGAGGCAGAAGACTTGAGATCAAACAGCTTCCACTTCACAGAAAAGAACTGCTGAATAAAAATGTTGGTTTTCTTTTAAGAAATATTTTTCTTGTATGCTCTCCTGCATAGTCCTCTTGAACAAAGGAGATGTGTAGTTTAGCAGGAACTTATGCTGACTCAGAATTATTATAGTTGGCAGTATGGGTGTCAAAGGCCTAGAACTACAACGGCAAAGTATAATAAACTGGGTCTGCCTTCTTTATGGAAAAGAGGAAAAACACCTTTAGAAGAAGAGCAAGAATACGCTTCCCTTCCCATTTTACCTCTTATAAGCTCAAAAAGGCAGAAAGTGAGAGCTCTGACCTGCTCCCCTCATGGATCCCTTCCCTGCCTTTTTTCCAGTTTTACTGAACCTTTGGAAAATCCGGTTATGCATAAAGACACAGAAGCCATAATACTGGAGCTGGGGACCAGCACAATTCTCTCAGTCTGGTCTAAACAGGATATCTGCTGGTTCAATCCTTGTCCTCCATACCAAAATTTAAAAGTAATCCAATATAGTAGCATCATACAGAATAAAAACTTCAGCTTATATTGCCCTGTAAAATGCCAACTCTTTTCTGCGGTTTGTTGGGTGAGATGACCAGGTGCAAAACCAGGGCCAGTAAAGAGAAATCAGGTTAAAGCATTTTACCAGTTTTTACTAAGACATAGTACTGGATAACAAATGCTTTCATGTTTGAATCCTTATCCACGCTACATGAAATTGTCTTGATAAAGAAAACATTCTAGGCATAATCTTAGATTACTCTTGGCATTCATTTTTTTCTGAGCATGTCATAATGCTAAACTGCAGACTTCTTATCAGAAGAGCCAGTTTACAGAATTGCTTGAGCCAGTGTGCCCTGTTCTGTGTTTGCCAACACTAGAAGCATTGCTACAATTTTAACATTAGCAGCTAAATTATGCATTAGCTGTGGGGTTTTTCCCCCCCCTTTTACAAGCTATGCCTTATTAACTCTATTTACTGTAATCTCTGAGGTGGATGTTTCTTCACCTAAACCATGATGGTACTTTCAGAATCACTGTTTTGTTATACTCTTGTCAAATACTCTAACATGACAACAAAGTTATTTCTGTATATACTGCACACAATTTCACAAAAACAGTTTGCTAATATCTGTATTTTCTCCTTGGTTTATTTATTTTCTTTTTATTTTACTTCCAATACATTCTAGCGAACATCAGCTGAATCCACTTTGCAGTACAGGGAAAATGGTCAGATATGAATACACTTCAATTCCAATGCATATTCTGCAATGTAAAACTCCATAGTGAACTACAAAATAATGGAAGTCTTATTAATGTGATTTCACAACACTGTTTGTAAGGTCTGTACATGTGATAAAATTATTATTTACAACAAAAAAAAAAAGGATTTCATTCTGGAAAAAAAAAAGTTGAGATTCTGAAATGTTTTTGTACTAGTGAAGAATGGAAACAAGATCCTTCTTAACATGAAACAAACCCTTCCATGCTTCAATATGTTAAAAAGGATAAATAATCTATTTTTGGCAAATTATGCAGATCCTAAGTATCACCTGCCCAAAAAACAAATAACCAATTACCTAAGCTTTTTCTCCTTCTTCATCTAAAATTCATCTTAAACTCTTTTATTCAGACCTGTTCCTCTGTCCCTTTATTACCAAATATTCCCTACATGCATCTCTTGACAACTCCTGTTTCAAGACAATGGTAGTCTGGGATACATAAAAAACATCAATGTAGATTAGAGATATATGCTAAAACAGTGAATTAAAACCATTGGCGATGAAGGCTTACAAAGATTTCAAATCTTACCTTGTTTGCCGGCTTATCTCTATTGTACATGAAAGTAAGTTACAAAACTAAAGATCTTTCAAAGCTACAGTCTTTAGCTAAGGGTCTTATCGTATAAAAAGCATGAAAATAAATATAGGAGAAAACTGAAAAAAAATGGACCCCTTCCATGCCTCAGGGAATTGTTCAATAATGGACAACAATTAGAAGCAGAAAATAGACTAAAATTCTTTCTAAAGACTGTAATTAAATGACAGGGAAGCTTCTTTAATTATGTATCTTTAATCACAATACTTCAGATGAGTTTAGCTACTATCCAGGCTGACCCAAAGTTAAATTAGGTCCTATGTAAACAAGGATATGCTCTGCACACTACCATGAAAGCCACAACTATTGCTAAGTTTTACTTCCAATGAGACATCCTTCAGACAGGGAGAGTCCCTGCAGAATTCCAGACTTTGCAGCTGCTTAGAAATTATTCTGCAGACAAATCAGAAACGCTTCCTCTTTCTCTCACGCACAGAACAGCTTTTCGTTCATAAAGTTAGTGTACACCACATTCCCAGCTGCTTTAATAACCTGTTTCATGTCAAGCTCCTGTCACCCTGGCCTTCCCAGCTTCCCTCCATCCTCATTACTTTCCCTTATACAAGTCTATCAAAAATGCAAGGAATGTGCATATTAATGCACATGTTCTTCAATCCTCTTTTCACTCTCTTTCCATGTATATATGGGGGAGGGAAATTATATAATTTGTTTATGCTTGGTGTTGTCAGATTGGGTTTTAAAAATTCTCTTTGATCTTGTGTTCAAAACAGACACGATCTATTCACTAAACCACTAGTACATTTACATACACTTTAAAATATGATTACAGGTATTACATAAATTAAGGTATTGATTGTAAAACATCCAATTACTCATTGCAAGAAAGGCTTGTTCTCCCGCCACCCCACCCAAGCACATTATTAAGGAGAAAGGATACGAATCTGCCCTGCGGGTTCACTGCTTTGGGCTGTGATCCTATCAGTCCTCGGAACCTAATGATGCCTGGGCTAGGTCAGTACTTGGAAATCCCCCACCCAAACCAAATCCAGCCGTCCCACAGAGCAGCGATGGTGACTCAGTAGGCAGCATGTGTCTCACTGAGTCAGTACCCAACCAAATCAGACCTATGTCTCTGTGGGGAATTGTCAAAGGAATTTAAAATTTGAAGAAGCATCCCACTTTCTTCCTGACAGAAGGTTGAAATATTACATAATTTTCCAGGCAGAATACAGCCCAATCGCCGTTGAAACAGAGACACTATATCCAACTGGAAGAAAATTCATAAAATATATATTTCTGTATTTTCACATCAATGATTAAACGAGAGGCTGGAAAGGGTAAAATGCAGAGCCACTTTCTGTTCTGCATTTTCTATGTAGAGTGTCACCAAACAGAAATATTTCCAGAAATTAATGTTGTGGTTTGTATTTTTAAGATACTTCTCACAGCAATCCCCATATTCTGGTCTGCAGAACGTGACAACATTTGTCTTTTCATAGACAACTGATGGTTCTATTTCACAGCTGTTTGCTCTGACATCTTAGCTACCATATTCTAGAATCATTTTACGCTGACTGATGGCAAAATATAGGAAAACTCCACACTGCCAACATCAGAATGTACATCCAAACTTCCTCATTTATCCTCATAATAATCCTGACCGTCAATCACATTTAACAGCCTCAGAAATCTGGGTTGTGCAGCCAATTGTTATTATCTTTTCAATTTAGCCCTATGACACAGCTCAGTCACCAAGTCTAGCCCACAGAAGTACTTTAATCTCTCCAGAATTGGCATGTGAAAAGAACAAGAGGCTAGAAAGGAGGTGAGTGAAACAACACTGAGATGCAGTTGTTTAATGACAGGCAGGTCTACGACAATGTACTGCTCAAGTTCACACAAAGTCAGTGCAGACCCCACTGCAGTCTAGTAATGGGAGAATTGTAAGACGGTTACATACATGGATCTTTCTGCCAAACTGTGTTCCTTTCATGTGGGTATTCAATATATGTGACAAAGCAGAAAGTCTTAGTGTACTCAGTTCCTGAACACTCTTTGAGTCTGCAGAAGAATGCAGACTCCGCAAATGCTGCTGAAATACACGAGTACTCGTATTTTAATCATCTGCCACCCTGAATTCCTCCTTCACAAGGCTATCTAAAACTCATTCTAACATTAACCATGAAAAATTAGTTCATTCTACTTACTGAAATCCAGAGGTAAGTCTGGACACAATTAAGGTTCAGGTACAACCTAAAATTATACCCATGGCAGCAGTCATGGATGACCTCACAGAAAAGTTTTGCGTATAGACACAGCAACACTGTGCCCTTAAAAAAAAAAACCAAAAAAGTTCTCCTGGTCCGCATGCTGGAAAACACACAACATGCAGAAAAGAAAGCCCTTAGAAATTAAGCCCAGAGTGACAAACAAAAGTTTAGATATATACAGACAGACTTGGACACCTAAACAGAAAATTTAAATTCTTAAATGACGCTGGTTCTCAAGGTTGAAAGGCATTTATGCTACATATTTAAGCTTCCCTCACAAATACATTTCTTGAAAGGGTTCAGTCTTGAAAAAGGTGAACATCTCAGCATCTCTTTCAAGTCTAAACTGTCAGCAAAAACCACAGCACATCAGGCTCTATATAAAACGTAGCAGCAACCACAGCTTTGACTCAGAACAATAGTTCAGCTGTTAGAACATTAACCTAGGACAGGGAAGATCCGGATTTCATTACCTCTCTGCCTGAGGGGATTCAAAGTAACGTGTCCCACTGTGGGGAGAAGACTTCATCTACCAGGCGGCAGGCTGGGATGACAAGATTCTCCACCCCTCCTGTTGAAGTGGTACCACTCCTCACAAAATAATTAACAACTCATTGGATGAAAGAAAGAGAGCATGAGTGAGCATGACTTTTTAACTTGAAAGTCATGCTCAAGCTGCAGAACAATCTGTGTTCTATATTAGCAATGGTGAGATAAAGCACGCATTAAACAAAGTCTTGGGTGTAAGAGTTGGAATCTAAGTCTTTCCTCCGGGAGGAATCATGCGGCACACCAAGAAAGGGAAGTCTGCTCCAAGAACATTGTCATTCATTATTTTATAGTGTGTTAGTTCTACACTTTCATATTTGTTACTGCTTTTTCCTTCTTAGAAAGACTATCAGCGAATAGCAAAGTAAATTATAAAAACAAAATTTTCAATGAAAAAGCATCAAAACAGAATTTTCCCATCCTGTACCTGTCTTCCATTAAAGTTACATCTTTCAGTAAATAATGAGGACTTACCGAAAGAAGAAATGAACGACAAAAAAAGTTGAACATCAAAGCTCAATGATTAATGCCTGCTTTGCTCTTATTTACTTTTAAAGAAAAAATAAAAAGTGATGCCTTATTCTCTATTCAACAATGCTGAAAGTATTTGAAATGCTACCGTCAAATTAACATCAGTATTAGAAGAAACAGTTTTTCCAATGTAAAATGTGTAACTTCACTACTTGTGCTCTTACAACTTTGCGAGATATCCCATTAATATAGCATAAAGTATTATATGCAAGTTAAAGACTAAAGACAAGGATGTTAACAACACAAGTCTCAGAATTACAGTCATTTTTGGACGCAAGCATTCTGCTTTTGAGATTTCAGTTATTGTTGCAAATATGCGTATTACATACATGTACTGTATTTTGGCTGGGAAGTAGTTCATTTTCTTCATAGCAGCTCCTGTGGTGCTACCTTTTGCATTTGTGACCATAACAGTGTTGGTAACACAACAGTGGTTTAGTTTTTGCCAAGCAGCACTTACACAGCTTCAAGGCCTTTTCTGCTTCTCGCTCTGCCCTGACAGCGAGTGGGTCAAGGCTGCACAAGAAGCTGGGAGGGGACACAGCTAGGAGACCTGACCCCAACTCACCAAAGGGTATCCCATGCTCAGCAATAACAGCTGGGGAAAGGAGGAGGGAGCGGGGGGGGACATTAGGAGTTATAGCGTCTTGTCTCCCCAAGTAACCGTTATGGGAAATGAAGCCCTGCTTTCCCAGAAAAGGCTAAACAGCTGCCTGCTGATGGGAAGTAGTGAATTAATGCCTTATTTTGTTTTGCTTGTGCACATAGCTTTTGCTTTACCTATTAAACTGTCTTTATCTCAGCTCACAAGTTTTCTCACTTCTACCGTTCCAATTCTCTCCCCCATCGCACTGCGGGGGAGTGAGTGAGTGGCTACGCGGGGCTTAGCTGCCTACCAGGGTTAACCCACAACAATATAAAATACAAATATTTATATGTACGCATGTGCGTATACATGAATTGACTACTCTAGATATTTCTAAGTTCGTATTCTATTGGCATTTGAAGAATGAAGTTGCTTTGCGGAGTCAATAAAGGTGGACTAAATATGACTGGACAATACCATATTAAATAGAGTGTAGAGGGTGGAGTGCACTGCATTAGTGTTGATTTTTTAAATATTTAATCAAAAAGCTGTTGTCATTAGGCCTGACCTTTAATCTTAATATTTTCTTCAGCATAAATACATAAGAGGTTCTGACTGTTACAACAATATTCTAAAGAATAAATGGTCATACCAGTTTACAGACACTTCACAATTTATGCATCCACAATGCATTTCTCAAAGCCTTTGGTACTTCGATTTGAAGGCAATTAATCAGTAATTCAACAATTACACACACCTTCAGTGTTCAATCCCATAGTTACTGATAGGAATGAAAGAGACCACATCTCAGGATCAAAACTTCATGTAAAACAGGAAAAGAAAAAAGAAACTCAAGACTGTCAACAAGCTTCCTATTCTTTGGCAAAACATTAGGAAGTCAGTTGTATGTAACTGGGGTTCTTGAGATACAGTCTTGTAAACACAGCAGTCTTGATAAGTGGGCAAGTCTTAAACCCAAATTATGCTTACAAACTATAAAGGCAGGGGCTGGGTCCCTGTTTACATGAAGGTAACAACAATTCACGTGAGACTATATAAAGGTCCACAGTCAAAACCATCCTCAGTTCCTTAGAGAAAGAACAGTAAGAGGGCAGAGAACAAGGAAGAAAGGGAGTCTGGAAAGACAAAGGTTTTATAAATCAAGCTCTAACAAGGAGTTCTCCATACTGCACCTCATTCCTGGAAGATCAGGCTGTCACAGCAAAGTCTTCTTCCTGGAAGAAGGCTACATGTGTCTTGAATTAATTAACTAAAGGGCAAATGAGGGCAAAACCCCCAAACCCGCTTCAGACAGCAGCTTATATATTTTCCAAAACAGAAGAGAAGCTTTTCACTAGCATCTTCAGAAATTTCCACCGAGTAAAACACAGTAAGTTATCAGGCAGTAGAACCAGTGCCTGGTCACACTGTGAAAGAACTCGGTATTGAACCACATTGGACAAAAAGAAAGTGAACAAACGATCAACTCTGATCATCTATGACCTTGCCTATCACACTTTTTTTTTTTTTTTTTTTTTTTTTTTNTTTTATACCCAGAGTTTGGTCATCACATATTAATCCACCAGAATTTAGATGAGAGAGAAAAATCCTTGGAAAGAACCAGAAATGTGATTCCTGAATATTCTGAAGATGTTAAGCAGTAATTTTTATCTACCTTCTTAAACTGTTATTTAGCCAAGTCTGTAAACAGTCTTGGTATCTTCTACAGCCCACTAAGCCAAACAGTCACAAAACTTTCATTGGTTAAGCAAAAACACATTTGACAAAACACAAGTCACAAAGATGCCACTATGGAGAAGAGATTTTCAAAATATATCACACATGTAGGTCCCCTGACGCAAATAATTCCAAGATACAGTTTGGGGGAGCGAGGTGAGGGTGTTGTTGGTTGGTTGTGTTTTTTTAAACTTACTCAGTGGTGGAGAAAATTACTGAAGTCTGTTCAGTATCTACAGGAAGTCAGCATATAAACATAAATCATAGACTTCAAAGGTCTCATTTTTATGATAAATTCTAGCCATTCTTTCCCTCTTGGTTTTATTTTCAATAAAAAACTTAATTCCACTAAGAACAGGTCGTTTCTTGGCTCTTCAAATACTTTATGTTTTTGTCTGTCATTAATACACGAGTGCTGTGTATTAGTTCAGAGTGCTTTCATAAACTGTCCAGGTTTAGTGCTTACTTAGCGTATCAGCACATTAAACTACATAGTTACACTAAATATATCCAACTTTTCAGAAAACATTCAGCTACAAAATCATTGTAGACAATGTCAGAAGGAGCTACATACACGTCTTTTCAAAACCAGTCCAATACTGAATATTTTAGTCTAATGTTTTAGAGATTTTTCAAAGGTTTAATCTAAGCCCTAGTATTTCAAAAGTATGTGTTTAGTCCCGACTACCACCACTTACATAGTTCTTGAATTTCAACTAAAGAATCACATAGTTTCAAAGAACTTGGAAGAATGTGGTGAGTCAGTAAAATCAGGTAATTTTTCCCTAAAGGAAAAACACCTTTTTCTCTGAGGTAATAAAGAACTATTAGAAGGATATTAATAGTTTTTCAAGATTTTACTGACAAAATAGAAAATAACAGTGGAAAAACCAGCTTGCTTATTAATGTAAAAAAGTAGGCAAGTGAGCTCTCTATGGGATCTCTATGTATACATATACACGTATCAATACAAATTTGAATTGATTTAGGAGCCAATACAACTATATAAATACATACCTATCACATCCCAGCTTAAAAGTAGCTCAGGTTCTACGTTACTTCACAAAAATACATCTTTGTATTTAAAATGCAATAAAATTTATACTTGGCATAATGAATTATAGGCTTTCAACAGAGCTACACCATTTCAATGCAAAATAAATGATACATATATATGTCAATTTCACCTCTTAACAGCTTCACGCCTTCACATAATAACAGATTTACCTGTTTGTGGTTATGACAACTTCAAAAATAAGTGCCAGAATGAACACACATGGAGAAAATAAGCATTCACAAGCATTAATTCTAACCTGAAGACATGGGACAGTAGTTAGTTTTCAGTATCTTATTTAAGAATTCGTTCTGTGATGGGATGGGGATCAAGGACATCAATTCCTTTCTTTTTAAATTTCACAGTTCAGATATGAGTAGCCTACACAGAGCTCCTAAATATACTCTAAATACAGCAATCAGCAATCAAGCAAACATTTTAACATGCCAGAAGGATTAAGACAGATTCTAATGGCTTTGCTGATCTATGTCCAGTTCTGCATACCACTCAAATCAAGGTTACTTTAATAATGAAAACATGACACTGAGCACCAACTTTGCTTGCTCAGCATTTATAATCATGCCCTCCTCATTTTTATCAGTAAGTCTAACAATAACTCAGAAATAAAAGTTTTAGTTACACACAAAATCATGTTGGGTTCACGAAAATTTTCTTCTGGAATCAAAAGCATGCTTGGAGATATTTTAGGGCTAAAATATTTTGATGGATATTCCTGTGACTTGCTAAAAGTAGAGCTCTATTATATCTAAAACAAAACAAGTCAAAGACCATTTATTGTTTGCCCACAAATGACTCAACCTTAGGAGAGATAGTAAGACTAATTTTGTCCAGCAGAGATCTCGTACCTTACTAAAAACTGTAATGGCATTAGTAGAACCAGGATAGCGCCTGACAGTTGATTTTATTAAGCTTTTAATTCCTAGTGAGCTGCAAAATTTTGCCATATTTGCATAAACATATTTCATAGCTTAGAATATTCTTTGATAGCTCATATTTAAATATATTACTTCTAGTTCATTTACAACATTGAAAATCACAAAAGCTATTTACATAGAAGAATATTAAATGGTTATGATTCCTTTATTTTCAAAAATAGTTTATGCAAAATGATTGGAAGAATAAAAAACCTCACAGCATACAGTTTTAAATATATATTAAACTATAAAAAATGAAACTGCCAATGAACAAAAGTAGTGCTTAAGCTTTGCTTCCGAACCTGACCCTAAAGGACTCTATTTAACAGTCAGAGCATCAAAACTGACATTGCTATGCAACAAAATGCAAGAAAACAGGCTTGGCATACAGAACAACAGCAGAATTCCTTCATGCGTACACAAACCTTCTACTTCTGACATAAATGTATCTCACATTCACAGTATGAAGATTTTTCCAGCAGTGTTTCCTGGTGCTGGATGCTCAACATGAAGGAAAAAGTTTCATGTACGCTCAACAATCCCTTACTTCCTTTGTCAGTACAGTAATTCAGGAATGGGAAAGGATACAGACTTGTGGAGATGACAGAAGTAACATCCCCAAAAGTACTGCCTCCTGTCAAGAAAGCATTTTCTGCAGTCTACGCACTGGGGCTCAGAATCAATAACTGGATGTGAAAAAGGTGACTGCTTAATGCATACTGCAGTGAAGAATACTGTGAGTTTTGCCTCAAGGAGCACCTTTTGATGCTTCTAGGAGGAAATGAGGTGAGCTTTCCCAAATATGAGATGTCTACATGCTCCCCAAGAAAATCACAGCAACTGTCAGTGCTCACGAACCTAACCCTAAACTTCATCTGAAATCTTCACGCAATTTTAAACACCTTCTTAGTCACTGAATTGACATATTTATCCTTCATTCTGTGTCCAGATCCACAGATAATCTCGTAGAAACTTGAAGTGGCAAGGTCTATGCAGCACAAATGTTAATATCCTAAAGACAGTTAAGCTTTTAAGTTCAGTTTGTTCTTGATTTGAGTGTGGTTTTCAGTAAAGACTAGCCAATGAATCATCTGATTTAAATGAAAATCAGATTACTTTTGGTAAAAGCTTGGGACATGGCCTAAGGATGACCTTATCCTTCCAAAATATAATATGATAAAGTCCAGACACAAATGTGTTTTTTTCCCCTGTCCTCTGGGCTGATGTGATTACCATAAAAAAGACCTTCTATTCCCATCGACAATAGAAAAGAAAAAGTTAATCAGTAAATCCACAAACACAAAGATCTTTGGAAGACCCAAACAGGGAAAAGTTTACAGAAGTTGAAGGTGTGGGAGTGGGGGAGATGGAGGGGGAGGAGAGAGAACGAGAACTTTCACTGAACTGTGAACAATTTTAACAGGCAGCCTGAACTCTTTCAAGCCAATGAATAGTTACAGACACCTATAATTTAATTTGCATTTCAGAAGAGGGAAATGGCATTGTTTGTGCTGAACAATAAATCTTCTACTTTTTGCTGTGTACGTTAATAAGGGAGGACCCTTTCTACATCATAATAAATGCTTAGAGCAGGATTGGTTTTGAGGCGGGTTTATGCCAATCATCCAGTCGGCATTGAGACTAAAAGGAATTAGGTTAGATCCAAACACAGGTTATTCTAGTGGTTCTAGAATGAATCTGAAAAAGGAGTTCTGAAATGGCGAAGAAATGCATGCGGTCTGGATATCTAGCCCACCTAGTGCCATTATGATATTTTTAATCAGTTTTCTTCTGATTTTATTCAGAACCAGAAGCACAGAATAGTAAGCAACTGGTATTGCTACAGACTGTAAGACAACAAACTCGTATGCCCACCAGCTACCGGGGCTGAACAAGCCCAAGTCTCCCAAACGTTCCCATTTTTGCCACCCAGTACACATGCTTGCCTTTGTGTGACACAGAGCTGTACAGTGCCCCGTCGAGATCAGGATTCTGACTGCTTCTGACCATAGACTTAGGCATTCCTCTCAAGGGAACTTCAAAAATATTTTGATCCCACTCAGAAATGACTTTTTGGATGAAGGAATTCCCAATTGCTAACTGTGGTCTACTGAGAATTTCCTGAATCTGCCCTCACACCTCAATTATCCCTCTAAACTCCACCATACTATTTGCCTGTCCACAATGGTACTTAACTAAATCCTTCTTCTGGCTCTACTTGGTGTACAAGCCATTGCAGACAGTTAAGATGTACACTTTACACAAAATGCTTGGGCATTGAACATAGGAAGTCAGAAAGAGTAGGGTATACTGAAGACCAGAACCCCAGCTATAATTAGCAGAAGGCTACTGCACAAGATGTAGGCCAATTGTCAGTTGTTTCACTACTTGAAAGCAAGTATCTTTATATCTTGTGGAAAAAAAAAAAAGAAAGAAATCAGTTTTGGAAAAACGTTTAACTGTGTTGGCATGGTTTTATAATTTTCAATTAAAACAGCCATTCATTCAGCAAAGTAAAAAAATGGTTGTCTAAACAGTCTAAGTAAATTTTACATAGGTTTACTTAAGCGGGGTATGTGCTAGAATGTTTGCAGCCAAAGCAATATTTACCTCTTCTTTTTTTTTTTGGACCCATTCCTTGTGCTTCTCTTCAGCTATCCTTTTCCTCTTTTCACATTCTTGCTTCTGCTTCATCTTCTCAAGCTGTATATTCATTTCCTAATTAAAGAAAAAGTATACATCTTAAATCTGTGGTCACCATCAACACCAGTATGTTCAATACTGGAAATGGTGCTGCAGTTAAAACGACGTAAGCATTAGATTTTGAAATTTTTCTTTCACTAAGATTTTGCAAAAGACGGGTGACAGTCAACAGAAATATTATGAAATCCGTATTTTAATTGGGCTTTGGAAACGATTCAAAAAAAGCAAATAACTTCTCAGGTTATTTAAATGCCCTTTCAGTCAGTAGAATCTTAAGTTGCAGCAGTACTTTTCTACAATACTTAAAATTTACATGGTGTACTGCTCTGCATTCAGGAAGGCATCAAAAGCTAAGTGAAATATTACCCACTTGTAATGTTTAGTATCAGAACTATGGAAACCTTAGGGCTTACCCCAAACTTATTAAAGCCAAAATTATTGCAGATTTTAGCAAACTTTGAAATGGGAGATTTATTTTGAAGATGAGAGAAGAAATTCTGAAGCATTTTATCTTTATAGGAATGAATCAATAAAAAAAAAGACTAAGATGATAATTTGAGATGCCTAGCTTCTCTAACAACAGCATTAGCACAAAGTGCTATTTTTCAGTGAAAATTCATACCTTCAAACCCAGTTGGAATTAGTTCCACGAAACTGCAGTGAGTTTCAGAGAGAACCCCCTCTTCTCATGACACTGAATTTAGTAAGACATCACGAAAAAACAGGAATCTACAGAGGCCTCAAAAAAACCCACTCACAATACAGACATCGTTTGAAAATATAGTTGTTGCTGTATTGAGGGAAAGTTACAGCAACTAACATCTCCTTTGAGTTCTGAGACATCTGTATTGCAAGGATCCTGGTTTCTGTAAAAAGCGATGGCACTGGAAGTACCTTAGAAGGCACCATCCCCTGTCCATGAAAATGTTTATCGACATTTCCGACATTCAGGGCAGACTCGGTGTTGCTGTCAGCGAAAGATCTGGGACTTGACAATTATTTCTCAGGATATCAGTTTAGAATACTTTTTAATATGTAAATGTAGTAATACATTTTTATATCACAATCACATACTTTGTTCTGTTCTGGCATCTTACAAAAAAAGTTGATTGTATTTTTTCCCCTGATATAAGCTACTTGAGTTGCCTACATTGCAGTTTAACATCTAATGTTTTCAAAACCTTACAAACTAAAAATAAAACATTTACCTATTCCACCGATTCCTACGTGGCTTTAAGTAATTCTTGTCCTATGACTGCTCCTAATATATATTTAAGAGAGAGACATCTTCTAGATTACATTTAGTACTGTATAAATGCTATTGTGTGATACACAATAAATTGCTTTGGTTCCTCATCAAAACCACATGAGAAGTCCAGACACTAACCACATCTTCTACATGACACCAGAAATTACTTTGGCTCATTTTTTGTACTTAAAAATGAAAACAGGGAGAGATGATTACCAAACTGGAATCTAAAGGGGAAGTCATGAAATGTGTGGTGAATATTAATGGATCACAACATATTCCTCAAGTTTAACAACCTATTTTGGTGTTATGCTGACCTCTAAAAGACTGTTCCAGAACCTTCCAGTGGTGGGTGTTTTATAAACACCATGAGGTAGCCCACATAAAACAGCTGTATGTTATATTCACTTTACAGATAAAGTGAATCACAAAAAGGTTAGGACATTGCTCAAGGTCAAACAGTAAATCAGTAACTAAAGTGAGAAATGATTTAACTCTGATGTGATTGTTCTAGCCACTGCCCAATACTTCCAATTTGATTTTAAACAACAGTATCATTTAATCAACTGCAACTACAAATATATTAATCAAGGAAAGATATAGCGCTCTCGCTTAATTCTGCCCCAGCATTCAAGAACTGTTCATTTGCAAGAGGGCAAAAGATGGAAGGAGGGAAAAAAATGCTGGGACAGGGAAACCTATCCTGGGAAAGGACACCAAACAGTTGTATAATTACACACTACGTGGGTAACAACACTGTCCCTCATATCTAACAAAGCAGCTTGGCATACTTACGCGTAGCACACGCCCTGTCATGTTTTACTATCTACATGCAGGCATATGTACCCATGATGAAAATCAAGATACAACTTACATAAATATGTTTTAATCTTTTAAACTCAAACCATTACCTGACAGTTGGATAAGCAAAATATTATACAGCGTGACTTCAATGAAAAATAACATTTAGCAAGAGAGAATGCATGTAGCATGAATCATGTCAGCACTGTCAGACACAAATGCTATGGAGGCCCCAGACACAAAAAAATAATGGACAAAACTGCTTGTGTTTCCGCAACCAAAAAAAAAAAATCCTGTATTTTGGTGCTTGCTATCTTCCATTAGACTTAACATCAAGCTAATTGGATGTATTTACCTCTGCAGCTCTAGCTTGTAAGCGGGCGCGTAGTTCCTTCTCTTTGCCAATGAACCATTCTTCCCATGGTGAAAGATTATCTTTCAAAGGTGATTTTTTTTTTCCCCCTGCTATTTCAGAGTCTTCAGCTTTCCTGAATTAAAAACAAGATATGTAAAAGAATATTATCTGTAATACATTTGATTGAAAGGTTAAGCAGTGCTACTGCCTTGAAAAATTATATTTACAGTATACTGTGACAACAATGACATTATTTTTCTACTTTCTTGGTAATCTCCAGAATGGATAAATGGCATTTATACTGCACCTCTGATCATCCTTCTTATGTTTTCCTTATTAAATTCTAGCTTGTTAGTGATTTTGTTTTCCTCCCTGTTCCAAACTGTGGAACAGATTCAAGCATTACTTTTTATGAACTAAACAAAAACTAACATCAGAAACATCAAAGTGTCACCTTCCTTTTCACATATGGAAACCAAGGGAAATCAGAGATTTAACATTAACATCCTGTCCTTGGTCACAGAGAAGCTCCATGTATCAAGTGGCCTTTAGCATGAGCAAAGGATAATCAAGAATATTTTTCTTCTTTTAAGTCCAATAGAATTGGATTCATGATATCAAGCAAACTCGGCATTAAGAATCCATTCACTCTGAATAGGTAATGTTTTCTACCCTAAAAAGCTTTCACAGGAAACATACTTAAGAAACACAGCTTATATACAATATTTGACAGTGTTATAAAAGGTTCTATTAGACTTTTAATAGAATACCTTGCATAACTCACTCGTAACTTCTTTACTCATGAATAATGCAGCAATCCTAGCCCCAGGCCAGAAATATCTTTTATAATACTCTATACGTGTACCGCCTCACAAGTAAGACAGTATATTAGGCTCTAAGTTAATGAAAATTGAAAGTATGCCAATAGATTCCTTTAAAAAATTTCTCCTATCTTATACAGATTTTTTTCTTAACAACAAAACAGTGAAACTAGACTTCACTTTAGTATTTTGTGTGGGCTCTGGAAATACCTACTTACATACTTCAGTACAGTTTCCTGAATTCAAGCTACAGCAGAGGCACCCAAACAAGCATATGTTAATGCTCCTGAAATGAATCTTTTAAGCATAAGATATCTGGTTTGTATCAATATAAAAGTATTACATATTCACAGGGAGCAGCAATACTCTGTTACAAAACATTTTACAACCCAGTAATCTTTAGAATGTCTTTCTGTGATACAAAGCATTTGGAGACAATGTCAGTGCTAAGGAGTTTTGTCCTACTCCTCTCCATTGTTGTTATCCACATGTGTGCACTAACATGACCATTTGCTGGTCAAGTCATGACGTGTCCAGGGAACTGATTCACACTGAAACTAACCCGGAAAAGGGCTGTTTTCCCCACACAGAATCAGCCCCCAACCCTTTTTATACCATGCTGCCACAGAGATGTAACACAGCGAACTGACAAAACAGCCTGGCACGCAGAGCGCGCGTGGACAGAAGCAGCGCAGGCCAAGCACTCCCAAGCCCAGCGTTGTCCAACACATTCTGCTGTACCCCAGGGCTCTTATGCTACAGCATCAACAAGGAGCAAAAATTTAACAGAGAGAATTTTTAAACTGGTACGTGTAATATGGGATGCAACTTAAGAATGCATAATAACACATTTTGTTAGAAAATAACTCTCTGAAAGTTTATTAAAGATAAGGATGAAATATGCATTCAAATTGAGGAAACCAAGGCAACTTTGTCCAGACTTGACATTTTGGGCAGGGATACTTCCTCAATACATTCTTTTGCTCTGCATGATTTGCATTATGGCACTTTGTACTAGAATAATGCTGACATATTAGACCAACCTGAGAAAAAGTACTAGTAGAAGGAATGAATAAAGAAAAATAATATTTACTATGTGTTTTCTTGTACCAGTGATTATAAAGTTCAAGCTGTCAACTTCTCAAAAAAATAATTCACAGTAATAAATTAAAAAGTTATTGTACACAAGTAAAAAATAACAGAAAATGAAGTTTAAACAGAGGAAAACATAAGTGGAGTACGAAGAACTGTTTAGAGAAACATTTCTCCTCTACTGTGTCTAAAGCTTTCAGATTGCACCGGCGCATGGACAGGAATCCAGTCCTTCTCAGTGCGCATCCCAGCCACCGGTCGCACTCTCCCTGGCACACTGATTATGTATTTTGAGCCACACAGACCTCGAATTTCATGGGACCATTTTCTGAAATGCTAGCATGTTCACAGCTACGACCTTCCTCAGAGTAATTAAAATAACAGACTTCTTAAAGTACTACATTCTCAAGAGCACATTTGTTTTTAAATAAGTATCTTAAATCGAATTAGATACACTTGGCATTAGAACTGAAGTCTGATTAATAGAAAACACTGTGATTATCATTTATCATATATTCACTTAAGTCAAGCCATCAAACATAACACTGATCCACAATGAAAGTATGAAAATGCCTAACACTGTTTCACAAGGCCTTGTTTTCAGCTTTTCTCTTTTGTAAATATTGTATTTCCCACGTTAAATGTCTGCCTCTGGCTAATTTTTGTGTAGTTTTAAGAGGACAACAACAACAAAAAGACTCTTTGAGAGAGTACGTGCCTAAGTGGAGGGGGGGGTAGTGGCTGTGTAAGAAGAAGTGTTTTTTATTATTATACCTTTGAGATCTTGGCAGTTATACACGGAAGCTGCTATATGAACATTTGGTAGACACTTATTACAACACAGCAGCAGTATTATTCAGATCCAGCGTCTGCATGAATGAAGCATATATTATGCCTGCAGAGTTTAATGACATTGTTCCAACCCAGGCCCCTAACAGAGGTTGTCTTCAGTGGCATCTTACGTGGACAAAATTGTTTAGTGGGAAGGAGTAAAAGGAGACTTTAACAGAAAACCTGAAAAAGGAGGGACCATGAACAGGCTAATATCCTCTTCACTCTCAAGCTTCTATTTCTGACTACAATTTGAACACTTTCCCTGGACTTTCAGCACCTTTTCCAAGAAATGCTTTTAAGAAAAGTGCAGCGTGGTCCATGTTCCTTCACGGCTCTCCGTGGAAGCCTGAGCCCCACACTGGAACCGTGCACCCCCGTGAAGCTCAGCTGTCCTCTCCTTACCCCACTGGCACTTTTAGCTCAGTTCAGTCTCGCTAATCACACCCACCATCAGATGCTGCACAGATCTGCAAAGTTTCCATTGCGAAGGCCGCATTCCAGAAGGAGACAGGCACTCCCTGCTTTTCCCCCTTCTATTCTAAAAGGGAGGAATAAAGATTATTTATTCTTCTGTCAAGCACAGGAGATCCTGAGGGAAAGAAGACCTATTAAGTTTGCATATAATTAAAAGGGAATGAAATTAAGCCAGGGCAACAAGAACTGTGCAATGCGTACACACAAAGCTGACTCTGGATATAGCTATATACACTAGGCAAAATAGGCCTTTAGTCTCTAAGAACATTTAAAAGGATGAGAATGGCTGTAACTTTTTACCTTGCCTGAGTCAACAGCTTATAGATATTTTACAAACCCGTGAAAATACTCAGCTGCCCACGGAAAAGACTGCCGTAACCTGTGACTCCCCAAGAGACGATGAAAAGGGGACGAGGTGCCTAAAGCGCTTATCTACGCAAACAGATCTATATTTATGTGAAACAACCTTCCGTCCCCAACCGAGGCCCCAGGCGGAGGGAGGCGGGGGCGGGGGTCCGTCTCCTCACGCCAGGGGCGGCCCCGAGCTCCCTGCTCCGACCGGGCCCAGACCCAGGGGTTACCTATCGCCTCGCCGGCTCCGGGAGGCCGCCGCCCGCTCCTCCTCCTCCTCCTGGCCGCTCGGGGAGAGCGGGGAGCAGCCGGAGGGGCTGAGGGGCTCCTCGCCCTCCGAGCTGGCGGAGGACGGCGGGCTGAGGCGGGCGGGCCTCCTCCTCCTCCTGCCGCGGGTCCGGGCGCCGCTGCTCATGCCGGCGGGTGGCACCTGAGGGAGAAGGCGGCCGTTAACGGCCGCTTCCCGCCCGTCCCCACAGAGCGGCGGCGGCCTCCGGCAGGCGCAGAGGGCCCGGCCCGGCCCGCGCTCCCGGCGGCCCCCGCGGTTCCCCCGCCATGGCAACCGGGACGCCGCGCCGCCAACCGCCGCCTCGCCTCAGCCGCCTCCCCGCCTGAGGGAGGAGCGGGCCCCGCCGCCCGCCTCACCGCCCGGTGCCCGCGGCCGCCGTCCTGAGGCAGCGCCTGGCAGGGACGGCGGGAACACAGCGGGTGGTGCGGTGACCGGTGAGGCCCTCCCAGGCCGGGCCCGGGAAGGCAGCAGGGCCGGCAACCGCCTGCCTGGCCCTGGTCATCTCCAACGCTCTCGTATCCTAATTTATATGAACTCTTTGCAGCTGTTCTTTCTTACTTAATAACATTTTTGCACCTTTACCAGTTCAATGAACAGGAACCAGCAACCTCATCCGCAGATGGTGACTGCCATACGTCAGAAGAAGGTAGCTTAGGCATTTTCTAACAGCCAAGTCAAAGTTTGTCATCTATCCGTACATTAAACTGCAATGCCCTAGTTCAGACCCCACAATTAGTATCTTGTTTCTAAGTTAAAGTTCTAAAACTTTTGTTTTTCATACCCCTCTGCTCGGCTAATGGTGTCCTTTCTCTTCCCTCCTGTTAGTTAATTCTGCACTCAGTCTACAAGTATTTGCTCTAAGTATTTTATTTTTTTTTTAAATACACTCCTGTCCTTTCCTGTTTGCCACTAGATCATAGAATGGTTTAGGTTGGAAGGGACCTTGAAGATCCTCTAGTTCCAACCCCCTGCCGTGGGCAGGGACACCTCCCACCAGACCAGGTACTTTGTCAATATTCCATCGTGGTTCCAGATCCCGGGAACACAGTCCCTCTTCACTGCTGAGGTGTTGGGCCACCTTTGTTTGGCCTTTTTAGTCAAATCCTTAAGCAGGATCAGCAAGAATCGTACGTACCACCAAAGCTTTCCACTGCCTTCGAATCTCATCTACTAAGGAGAGAACAGCTGAGTAGCAGCAGGTAGCTTTTTAGAACTTCATTGAGTCATTTTGCTGTAGCTGACTGAGCAGAAGCATTACAGATATTAACAGGAGATATAAAAGTCTGAAAGCCATTGTAAATTTGGTTGCTATGTTGATATATTTGTTCTTACCAAGAATCTCCAGGTAGGTGAGTTTAACAAGAAATATATTTTTAGTTGGATAGGCAAGTTGAAAAATAAGTTACAGTATTAAAAATGCTTTGTCTAAAATGGGAAAGCCACTTGTGGCATGTGACTTGCCATAAAAATTTAATTTCACTGGCTCAATGATATGAAAAGGCCATCAAACCCACACAGCCTTTATGTGTGCCTAGACACCACCTAAAATGAGTGCACGAGGTGGGAGACATTTCCACACCATCATTAACAGTCCTAAAGAATGCCCAAGTGGTTCATACTTGGGAATTTTAGGATGGGCTGTGTGGTGCTTGGGCTGCAGATTCACGAGCACCTGAGCCCATCGTTTCCCTACCAAAAATGCTGCATCTCTCCCATCTCCTGGAGCAGACGCTTCTCCCTCCCTCTTCTTCGCTGGACCCTTCCCCGAGCTGCATTACCTTACTCATCTAGGAGGAAAACATCCAACTCTTTGGCCCAGCAACTTGTGGTCTGAGCAAGTTAAAGCTCATGGAGATGTCCAACAAGGGCTGAGGCCAAAACAAGGCAAGTGCCAGGAGTGCCCGGCCGCGAAGCAGAAGGGAGAGGCAGAGGTGAGGTGTGAGGGATTTCCCCCTTTCGGTGGTGGAGCTTCTTAATTTGGCTTACCCACTCATGGGAACTGCAGTTTTGGCAGCTTGGAGAAATATCATTATGGTTCCTGTAAGGAAAAAAACGAACGTTATCCTATAGCTGATAACATGTGCTGATAACCAGCTGATCATCTGGAATGGTTTTCCAGCGAGCTGAAAAATACAAAAAAGGCCTGAATGCAACTCTGATCTAAGCACTCCTGTATTGACTACATCGCTACGCAGCAAACTGATATTCATGACGTTAAAATAACTCTAGCCACTTGCAGTAAATTGTTGAGCTGATCATCAGGTGCAGTCTCTAACAGACAACAAATTACACCTGTTAAAATAATTTAAGCTGACGATTCAGGTATTGGAAAGAGCAGAGCATCACTAGAACCTAAATTTCATGCCAAATGAAGTTACAACAAGAAAAATTCAAATCGGACTGAATTCTTAAGATACAAGGTGCACAATGCAACACCTCGGCTTTGTTAGACACAAACTGTCGGTGGTTCTACATGAACGTCTGTGTCCAGGGTGGTCGGAGACTATGAAAGGGACGTCTCAAGGCAAGGCAGCAGCCAGCTGCAGTCTCGCCAAAGACGCAAACGTTTGAGTCTTTCTCTTCCCTCCCTAGATTATTATTCAGAATAAGATAATTCCATGGGGATACGAGAACAGGAATAACATTTACCTTTACAAAGGGAAAGCGATGGCTTATATCTCACCCCGGCTTCTGCCTTGCTTCCTGAAAGCTAGATTGGGCAAATAGCTCGTATTAACAAACGGTAGCACTGCGACAAGGAACCAGAGTTTATGCATCAGGACTGCCCATACACAGGGTGGCAAAAGCCAGTTCACCTTTTGGGGAATTAAAGCATTGTTAGTGGAATGGCAGAAGCATCCAACTTGGGAGAAAAGTGAAAGTGTGAAATAACATCATTGTTATCCCTCTTCTTACCATTCTGCCCAACTCGGCAAGCCATCTCCCCAGTCACTGCACCCTAGTCAACACAGGCAAGGTAAGAGCCCAAACAATATCATTTTGTAAAATGCTAACGACTGAAACAGCAATCCTGCAGGTTCAGGTACACAGCTATGGCCGTGGAAGGGCTGACAAGCAGACAAATGGCACGTTACAAGGACATGCTTCATGGCAAAAAACACAGTTCTGTGAACTTAGTGCCATAATAGCAAAGACTGCTGCTAAAAAGCATCTGCCATGGCAGGAATTAAGTGCCAACACTGCTAAAGCCTACAGGCAAAATCAAACTGACACAATGCAGCACAAAAGCTGCCGCTGGCAACTGAGTGTAGTGAATAAATACATATACACACAGCCCATAGTGAAAAATCAGCCTAATTTCTCACCACAGAAATGACAAAACCTGCACTCAGTCTTTCAGCGCTAACTGAATCAACACCACCAGAGACTGCAGACAAGTACTTTAAGCTACGCGGCAACAGGGAGTTAAATTCAGAGTAAACGCAGAGCGACATATTCACAGACCTATACTTTGTCTGTTCAGTCATGCCAATCAGCGTGTCTGAACACCCAAATGCTCCTGACAAATTGCTCACAAGTAATCCCTAATTGCCATCCACAGTATTTGAAAGACCATTTTACATAGAAAATGATGCCAAGAAAGGAATTTTACAGGTAAAAAACATAGAAATGAATTAAATTCTAGGCATAAATCAGTACCCCAAATCACTAACTACCCTGATTTGACAACTCTCTCAAATATTTGAATTTGCCAACTCTTCTTTACGGCATAGTTGAATTTTAGAAATGCAACTGTAATCTGATCAACTCAGTCTCCAAAAACATAAGAGCCATCAGAAGGAAACCTCTCAGTTCGACTTGATAAATACTAGCCAGATTAAACGACAAGAATCAGATAAGATTGCTTTCAGATGTAATGTCTAATTCCAAACTTGCATTCAGGAACACAAAAAAAGTATAAAAATAATCCTACTGGGAAAAAAAACCCTTACTAAATTTAGGCACAAGCTAAGGCTTAGGCAACATGTCTTGAGCTTGTTGTCTAAGCGTACGTTTATCAAGGAAAGAAGGTGTATCTTAACTTTACTTGCAGCCTGGGAAAAAAAAAAATACAAAATTTGAACCAAACATAGTCAAATTTAGGAAGTCTTCCCAAGTCTTTAGATTTTTCCAGTGCAGGGAGAAGCGGTGCAGCAGGCATGGCAGCACAGAAGAAAGCTTCTTGGCTCCACCCTCAGTGTCAGAGCTGAACGAGCACTGCCTATACTTGTCTACTGGCTATTTTTGTGCCTGCACGCGTAGTTCTGCCTGACCAGGGGCTGCGAAATCCGAGAGGTCTTGGATCGCTTCAGTTTTCCTTCACGGTAGGGTGTAGTCTCATCTCTGCAGTACACTGTACCCACTGCTCGTGCCAGCCCAGAGTTTGCAGGTGTGGAGCCATCCGCTTTCAAGGAGCACAGCCTTGAGAAGGAGAGAATTTCTCTCGTAGTTAGGGGAAAGTGCAAGAACTCTACGGAACACATACTCAAATCCCATCTTTTTGAAGCAATGAGCAGGATCTCCTCAACTCAATTGTTTTACATTAGTTGGAGATCACAGCCCTGCTGCTTTTGAACAGCCTTCGCTTGTTCAGCTGGTCTGCGCTCCTGCACAAAGTCTTTATCTCTTCGAAAGCTTCAGTTATTAACAGATCTAGTCGTTCATTTTTGGGCTGAGATTTTCAAAAGATATTTATAGGTTACACTTTTGTTACCGGAAACCATGAGACGCTTCATATTTTGCTGCCCTCAAATCTAAGTAATTTCCCTATAGTAAATGGCACAGTGACCATGAGATGGTATTTCTTGAGTTAAACCTGAACAATGATTATTTTACAGTAGCGTAGTGCCATGAATGCAACACGTGTCCTTTCACCCAAGTTCTTACAGTACAAAACAGTAAAGAAAACAGTAATTTCTGATGTATTATCCCATCGCAGATTTAATTCATTTCCTTATTTACCAAATTATCTTCAACTGAACTCCAGTGCTAAATTGGTCAGATTCTACTGTACGATATGTGAAAGGTAATATTAAAAAAATCCCTTGCTAAAAATAAACTTATTATGCTAGCAGTAAAAGATCAAAAGCATCTATGTAATTAAAAATTATTAAATTGAGAGTACGCATGAATCAAACCCTGCATTTTGCTTTTAATTAAAAATATTACCCTGTAAATTAAAACTGAAGGCTTAAAAATAGTAATCAAGGTCAAGAGAATTATTGGAGAAAAGTATCTTTGTATAACCTTGAAATTTCTGAGTAGTTTTATGATTAAACACAGGAAATTCTACTGGAAAGAAATGAAAAAAGGCAAAAGTGATCTAGATCAAAAAGTTGCTAAGTAGATGCACTATTTTTCTAAGAGAATAAAAAGGCTCCAGTTCAAATTAAGAGATCTCACCAGCACACTGCCACCGAGCAGGCTCATAGCTGCCCATAAGAAATTACTCTCAATGGGGGAAAGGTAGGGAAGACCTTAACAACTTCAGCAATTTTATTTATGCTTCTGTCCCCCTGCAGAAAGCTGCTTCCTCACACCAGCAGAAGAGGAGGACAGAAAACAAACCAACCCATTTTCCCCTTGCCCCAAGTTTTCTGTTATTCAAAGTCAATAGCAAATTCTTTTTGTCCGCTCTAAATCCTATGTTGGAGCTCAGTACAAGCAATTTAGAGGGGTTTAGAAGCCAGGTATATGACGTTGTCACTGTAAGAACAGTTTCAGCGAGTTTTAGGCTCCAGGGAATCAGAGGATTTATTTCCTGCGGACACCCCACAAGAGTCTAACATGTGAAGTTTCAGTTGTTTTGAGTATCAAAACTGAAATTGGGAAGCTTTGCCTGGCTGAGGAGGTGGCTGCCTTGGGTGAGAGATCTGAAAGCCCCTTGTGCAAAGGTAACCAAAAAACTGCACACGTTGCTAACCCAGCACGGCTTTAAGGCAAGTTGTCCCCACATATTTGATACCACTTTTGGAGTGGGGAGGAGAGGGAGCGAGTTCTCAACAAACAGCTTTCCTATTGCAGCTGTGAACATCTGAACTTTATGCCCTGCTACCAGGATCAGCTTGTCCAGCAAAGACACGACAACGGAGGCATCAAGTACCTAGTGGATGGTTTTCTCCGGGTTCTCCTTATGTGATCGTCCATAGGTGTTGTGCACGTGGTAATGCTGAGACAGGCAAGTTTTGCAGCACTGCTTCTCGACGGGTTGATTTTAGAAGCTGGTGCCTGTATTCCTTCACCTCTAGCAGCAGATAAAACCTGCGTGTGTTGGAAGACACTGGGCCGACTGCATTAAGAATTAACCATTAGCCTAACTGTTAAGTTCAAAAACATATTAATGTATAAATTACGTACTATAACTCCAAATGGATAGCATCCAACCATTTTAATAGCATTTCAGTCAAGACTCATTTGTAAAAACAGAAGTAGTAAATCCGTACTCAAGAACATTGAAATTGATAGTTGGATTTCCCTCCCTACCCTTTACAAAACGGCAGCTGACATTTCTTGTCCTTTTTGAAAAGTATTCTTGTCAGAAGTATTCTCACTACCTGTGACTGGTTGGCCAACAGAGGGAGTGTGGAACAGACTGGGACTCTTACAAAACTATGGCTAAAAAAAACCCCCACAGCTCTCAGCACGGAAATAGTATCGAAACCAAAATCATCATTCTGTATGATTTTCCAAGCCACACTAAAAACATTTCAACTCAAATACAATACGTAATAATGTCTTTATTAAAGAGATTGTTTTATAAGAGGGCAAACACTTCTCTGAAGGTTTTAACCTTTTGCATGCCAACAGTCAGCATTAGTCCAAGACCATAAATCCACTTGTAAATTGGCAAATTTCTTTCTTCACTGGCAATTCTTTCCTGAAACTCTCACCACATGTACAGGAGAGCAGATGACACATTATTTATGCTCAATAATTTTACATGTGCACCATTTTCAGCCTTAACTTTTGAGAAACAGAGATAAATAACAATCAATATTCATGTACCCTTTATTTGCTTTCAGTGTAACGTTCCATGCTAATGGCAGATGTAATATTCATGAGTGTAAATATAAGAATTAACAACTCTGGGTTGGTTTTCTGCTCTTTTGTTTTCACATGTGAATATTTTGGCTTACAAAATTAACAGCATACAGTAAATAATCCTCCCGTACTTTGTACAAACTACATGATTTTGATATACATGGATTCTGTTTTTATTACAGTGACAATATACAACCATGTCTATTTACAATGCAAAAAGTATATAAACCACATTTTAAACATTCTGCTACTGGCAGCCACTATTGTTTAGGAGGTAGCTTTAATTAACAAAATGAACTGAAGCCACATTTCCCATCATGTGTTCTATCAAATAATTTACAATACAAAGATAAAAATTCATTGTATGAACAGTATATACAGTTTAATTCTCAAAACAGCAATCTAGCTTTAAATCTTAATGAGAATGTCTCCAGAGTAACTGGGATGGCAGTGGATTTGCGCTGATTTAGCCTATTGTTCAAGAAACATACGTAATTACTTAATCATGCATTCATAACTTTATATCGATCAGATTTCAAACTAAATATAGATAATGGATCGCTGATTGTACTTAAATCATTTGGGTCTCAGGACTTGAATGGTTTAAAAATAATGCACTGATTTACATGAAAATCAGCGACTTTGCACAGTGTACCTCACTCTCAGTAAAATAATTGGCAAAAATGCTTTTCTTTTATTGCAAAATTGCTTTCCGTTTTCCCTCCATCTGCTAAAATCTCAGCCTATTCATAGCTATTATTGGGGGGCTGTGACATTCAACAGGCTGCAGAGTATTAGCCAGTCTTTCTGCAAAGACGTGAGCTGTATACATGGACAGCACTGCTCACACCCCCCGCCATGCATCGATATTCCTGCCAACAGGGTGACCCGACTGCATATCACTGAAGAAGATTGCTGTGGTTCACCTGAAGTAATGCATCATCACTGGAAAAAATGTGTTCAACCCAATTATTCCTGACAGCTGTTAATAATAACGCTTATTTCATAGTCTACAGATATTGTGGATTACAAGTGCTTTATTGTAACAAAACCGTTTTTTTTTGAAAATTCAACGTTGGCTTGAAATACAAAACAAACATGGTATTCCTATATTGCTGTCACAGTTATGTATGGGAGAATTAATCCCTTTTTTGGCCCTGCAGTAAAATTCATCCTGAGATTCAATGCTGAATACGCTATACAAAGCTAGCAAGAGAGTTTTTTGCTTAATTATAGAAAAGTCACATTTAAAAATAATTTCTTTAATATTAAACAGCTGTCCTTTATATTGTGCTTTGGCAGAAAAAAAAAAGAAAGAAGTCAACAGAACTTACCTTGCCAACAGCAGAAGCAAAGTACAACTGGAGTACAACGTGGAAACACACCATTAGCGTGTAAAAGACTGTATAAAAGAAACCACTATTGCGTGGAAAGAGTAAAAATATTGGGTAACAAATTTGGTTTACCAATTATTTACAGTCAGGGCAACTGATTTATTATTTGTTTAATTATTTTTAAAGGTATGGCTCAAGAAGTTACTGCCCACTTCCCTTCTTTACAAATGACACTTAAACGACGATTACAAAAGTGCTTCCTGCTCGAAAGGTCAAAACAGTCTACGAAGCATTATACCTCCTTGGTAGAACAGCTGATGGCAAAAAGCCCTTTCAGTCTTTAATTCTCGGTATGTTGTAGGCGTAACGAACCAAAGGGAATCCTCGGCTTTGGTAGAAACAGGCACGGCCGCAGGCCTGAACTTGGTCTGAGCTGTCCGACACGAAGGAGTCGTCCTCGTCCGCGTAGTCGGAGTGGGCTGACTGGGTGCCGCAGTCCGACCAGTAGCCGTCCGGCCTTTGGCAAGGCACCACTGCCAGCGCGGGGCAGCTGTGGGATTTTATTAAATGTTTACAGGGCATGGGCTTGGATAAAAGGAGCGATTCGCAGCATTCACACACGGCGATGTTCCCCTGCAAATGGGTGTACACGCCACAGTCGTAGTAAAAATCCTGCGTCACGCAGCCCCCTTGAGCGTTGACGGCAATTGCCACCGCTCCGTTCTTCCTGGTCATATGGCGCCTGAGCAACTTCCAGTCTTCCTTAAACTTTGGGTTGAAGAATACGTACAGAACTGGATTCAGGCAAGCAGGTAACGGGAAAAATATCAAAGTAACAGACTTCATGATTTCAGGGCTGATAGAAATCGCAGTGATCAACGGTGCAAATGAGAAAAACGCAACAGGGCAGAAAAAGATGCAGTTCGTGAAGATGAGCCAAGCGACATGCTTAATCATGCTGGACTGCGAGTTTTCAGAGAGGTCCTCTTTTTCCAAGTTGCAGTACAGTTTAGTGTAGATAATAGCCATTAGCAAAAACGCTAACGAATTCAGGAGCACTAAAGTTACTGTGAAACCTAACGAAGGTGTTTCTCCAGTGGGGAACGGCAAGCAAAGGGGTGATGCCGAGTACTCCGCTTTATAAAAAAGTGGTAAGCACCCCGCTACCACAGCACACAGGAAAGCAAACACTGCCGCAATCTGAAATTGTTTCTGGCGATTGCTTTTCCCCTTTTTCATGATCTCCTTCGCAGAGAAGCTCCGTTCAACGGCTGCCAACATCAGGAAAAAAATGGCACTTTCTGACGAAAAGACTGCAAGAAACCCAGCAACTCTGCAACCACTGCCGGTCTCCCACCATATGCCAAATTCAGCAAATCTTCCCCAAGAGACAGCATCCAAGAAAGTTAAAATACCAGTATAGACTCCCATAAATAAGTTAGAGACAGAAATCAGACCTATAAACAATTTGGAAGATGGCAATGGAGTACAGGATGCAAATATTGTTAACATGACAAGCAGGTTGAAGAACAAAGCAACCAAAAAAATAAACCAGACAGTAAGTCGAATCATCCAGCTTCCCAATAAATATTCACAAGGCTTAAAAGCACCTAGAAGAAAAAAAACAAGAGAAGGACAACCAATTTAGGAAAAAAAAAAAATCGGGCCTTAATAAGCAAGATTTTCAAAAGGAATTACAAGTGCACTCCTCATTAATTCATGAATAGAGTACACAACTGAACTGCTAAATAGGTCAGTTGAAAGTAAACTATTCTGGTGAAGCTATTTACTAATTAATTATGCCTGAAATAATAATTACTGTGATGAATGGTCACTTGAGAATACTCTGTATAAACAAGCTAGCTAAACAAACTTAATTACCTTTTAGCTACTCAAAACAGCTTTTCTTAGTGCCACCTAAATACTTATTTTCTTTAGATTTCATACGTCATTAAAAAAGTTGGTAAAAAAAATAAAAGCAAATGCTCACAACCAACTTATAGGCAGAATGGATTTTTTAGAAGTAACATGTTCTCTCAAAAAATGATTCACAAACGCGCCTTCCGGAGTAACTTTTGGGCACAAGGAAACATCTGTAAAACAGCCGACAAATTCAATTTATCAGCTTTGATAGGGACAGGAATTCACCGCACGTCCTCTCCCCCACCCTCGTCACTGAAAGGCACTGTAAGCTTGGGAAATCATATAGGGAAAATGAATTTTTTCTTCTTCTTTTGTCACTTAAAAAAGCTTAAATAATAAAAGACGTCCAACAAGCAAAATAATATGAGGCAAGACAAGGAAAAAAGGTCACAACTTCTGCTTACCCTCCTAATCCTTCTAATTGCTGTTTACTCCATGGGGAAATCCTACTGATTTTAAGTAACAATTAGAAGAGTTTAACCTCTCCTACAGCCCCATTAGGCACTACTAATTGTCCGAAGCACAATAGCTGGGGATCTCTCCCTGCAGTTGGGCACTCTGGGAGCTGAAGGCAGAGCAGAAAAATGCCAAACTGTGCTGCCACCTCGGGCTGGAGCTTCCGAGCCGGATCCAGCCCGTGACCCCCGGCTCTGCGCGGCTCAAGCCCTCCCTTTAGGCAGCTGAAAAGTAAGTACGACCCATCCCCAACGCTGGCTGGAACAGCAACTGCGCACAACCGTGAAATGTCAGTGCAAAAATCTCCTAAAACCTAACGCGACTTCCAGAAATTACCGAACTGACAAGTCAAAAAAAGAAATCTTTTTGTTTAAACAACCAAGCTTCATATCTGGGCAAGAAATAATGGTGCTAACTGGATTACCAGACCAGCATAATCAGCAGTAAAATCCCCCCCCCCCCCCCCCCCCCCCCCNCCCCCCCCCCGCCGCCGCCTTTTTTTTTGTTTTTTTTGCAAGTATTCCTGAGTAAGACATCCTTGCCGGAATAATTATTTTTACAGTACAATCACATTACGCAGCAATACCTGCTAAGCTGAATCTACTTAAAAACAGAAACAACTTCCTACTTCGGAAATTTTGAAATGTCAATGCTGTGCTTCCAAACTCAATTTGAAGCCTGTTTTCTAGTAGCTGTAGAGTGAGATATCTTTAGACAAACAACAAAACTCATCACACTTTCCTGTCTTTCTCCCAAGGTCTGACCATCCTTAGAGTGAAACGTTACCCTCCTCTCGCGCTAATATTCCCAGCCCACCAGGGGAAATTCGTGTTCGGACGGATGAGTTTTGCAGCTTTCAGTGCTATGCTACTTGAGTGCCATTCAGCGATCCATTCCGGCCATTAGGCAAAACGGAAAGTGGATCTACGAGATGAGCAATGATTCACAACTTACACGGTGGGTGGAGTGTCCTACTTATGACCAGACGACAGCATGGCATAGAAAACAAGTTGTTAGTATGGGAGGGACTGGTGAAAAACAAGGCAAATTGTGAACTTGTAAAACAAGCTCTTCTTTCCTTTTAGAGCTACAGCATCTCTGGCATGGGCAAAAAGAGAGAGCTAAAGGCTTTAAAGATTTAACCCATGTAACGCACCACCTGAATTCTCATTCTGTGAACAGGAGATCAAAAGCAAATAAGTAGCATTGGTCAAATTAATTGTCAGATCACGTACAGTTACATTAATAAAATATTTGACTTTCTGACTGCATTTTTTTTTGGCTGTGATCAAGAAATGCTCGTGATACTCTACATACTAAAGCTGAAGCTAGCCCAAAAGATGAAGAGCAAACAGATTTTCATAATGGATGTAAAATACCAGTTTAGGAGAAGAGAATAAAGGACAACTTGGAAAACCCCTGTTCATCCAGAAGTAACTTCACTGGAAACATTCTGTTTCCCCATCTATGTGTTCTGCTGTTCCCCTTTATGCAAACAGGAGGGTACAAGATTTATAGAAGGAATCCACTGGAGAGCCAGTGGCACATGCAAGGAAGTAGGAGGCACCACAGCAAGTGCTTTAGGAGTTGAGTGGAACCACGTGTGGAAATTTGCAACACAAGGGAGATAAGCAGAAGGGCAGCAATGAAGCTGCCTAGAATGAAAATACTTGTTTGCCAGACCAAATACTTTCAACACTCCTGGACTGCTCAAGCCTGAATTGGAGTAGTTCTGGTATGCCAATAAGACTACTCGTTGCACATATCTGTAGCAGCTTGAGATGCTACTGCTTGCCCCAGCTACTTGTAACAGCCCTCTGCTGTCAATTAATGCAGCCACAGCAGGGCTGGGGAACAGACCACACGAGCGTTCCTCCTTCTCTCTTCCGAAAAGACATCAGGCTCAGTTAAAACCACCAATGAGAGCAGTTGGAGTTAAGCTTTTAAAGCACAGTCTGACTCCTCACTGAAACAGATGAGCATTCATACAGTCTGCTCCACAGACATCTTTTTGGCAAGGGTAACGCAGAATTAGGGGACAGTGCATTAAACACAGCAAGCTCCAAATAAAAGTATTACAGTCTGGTACATTCTGCTTGCGCTTACTTCGCCAATATAGTGCTGGGTGTCTAAAGCCAAGGCAAATCTCTGTGATTCCTCATCCAAAACAACACTGACATCAAATAAAGTTTCACCCAAGCATTGTAGAATTTAATCTTCTGTGTACAGAATGACTACGAGGAATGAAACATGTAATTCTGCAGACAGCTATTTGCATAACACCATGCCTGAAGTTCACAATGTGGCTAAAGCACATTATAAAAGATTTACCTGTTGCTGGTGTACAATGAATAATAGTCTGTCCCAGTTCCTCATTTTCCTCATTTTTTAGAACATCTGCATCAGCTGTACCCAAGTAAAAATGAAAAACAGGTTAGTTGTAGGAAGCA
>RSEF01000005.1:5204502-5216065 GCA_003993805.1 Himantopus leucocephalus
AGGTCCCTTCCAACCCTGACCATTCTGTGATTCTGTGAAGCTGCCTAGGATGGAAGTAGTCCTTTGAAAGGCCAAAGACCCAACACTTCACCAATGTTCAAGCCTTTAACAAGTGGAGCTGTTCTGGTTTGCCACGTAAGGTTGAACGTGCAGAAATCACTGCAGCAGTTTCAGTTACTACTGCCTGTCCCAGCTACCCACAATGCTTTATAACAAAGCAGCAACATCTTTCATCACTGGGGAAAAAATCTATGGGCCTTAAAGTAGACAGTGGGAGGACAAGCCCTTTCTGAACAGGAAGGTCGAAATACTGATAACCATCAGACTTTTGTTCTGGCAGAAAATGACAGAAACAATACCGGCAATTTAGAATTTAAAAAAAGAGAAGTTTGATGCTCCCTCCCCCGCCCCCCTGCAAACAGCTAAATCTTACACATTTAGAAAGAACATGACACCGCCTATCTGTAAGTAGCCATTAAGCACTTCAGAGGCAGCTTTTGTATCCCTCTAAAGGCTTACATTTTTCAAATTTCCTTATTCAAAGACAACATACGCTGTTATGTAGTCTGGCCCAAAATAATACTGCCAGTTTAGTACAATGAAACACTTACCCTTCTCACGATCCATCAAGGCACCTTGATCTTGGTGACTGGAATCTTCAGGATTAGAGTTTAAATAAGAATCACAACCCCAGAATGCACAGCACTGGTAAGCATATGGTACAGAGAGTGACCTGAAATTCAGGCAGAACAAAGAGTGTTACCCATTGTAACCTGAGTTAAGATTACCATCTATTAAAAACATTTCCGTGGCACACTGCAGCGCTAAAACCCAAAGTTTCTTTTTGTCACAGTCGCTAATAAAAAATTATTTCGAATTGTATCAGTTGTAACCATTTCTCATGAACTTTTGCACTGAGATAAAGGACAAGTGATGCATTCAAGTCTTGTCTGCTGCAAGAAGTACGAAGAGAATTCTGTCATGTTTAGCTCTCTTTGCGACTCATTCTACTCCATTCACAAAACAAATCCTGATCAGTGTTTGTGGCATTGCTGTAAAAATTGAACTGAAAACTAATGAAGCAAGTTCATTAAAGAGCAACTGTTTTATAAGAAAGTTAATTCCCAGATGACCACAATGTTAAAAATGTATCTTTCCTTCTCACTCTTCATTTTGAGGCCCTGAAATAAGATTTTTTTTTTTTTTTGGCTATTGTCTTTTTGTATGTTTGACAGAAACGATGCATGCTATTAATCCTGGTAGAGAAGTACAGAGGCACAGAATTTTAAAAAAGTCCACATAAACAATGAGATAAGAACAGACCAGAAGTTAATTTTTGTGACTGAAAGCTAGAGTATCAGCTATCCGCAGTATTGTTCCTGAACTCTGTTCTCGTAAATATTTAGGAGGAACGTCGGTCTAAAGGACCCCACAATGCATTAGTTCTCAAACACGTATCAAAACCTAAAAACCAATCTGCTGTTTCCACGGGACTGCCGAGGCCTGACATGGGTTCCTTTGCTGGCCTTAGACAAATTAACAGTACCTTCATCTCCTTTCTTTTTTTTTTTTTCCATCAGACAGTATGGGAAACAATTTCTAACTGCTTCTCGAGGACTGAAATATTAATGTGCAGAAAGATCTTTGAAAATGCAAAACAGTTAATCACTGTCTGATCCACCTCCCACTGAAATCAGTCCCAGCTTTCTATTTGAATGATTACTGTTACTCTCATCGTTTGCCTCCAAGAATAAACAGCATATGTATAAAGTGTGGCGATTATGGAATCAGACACCTGCGTGTCTGCTCCCGTTTTCCACATTCTGAAAGACAGATGTGCTCGGTTCAATAACAAATGGAATCCACCCAAACCACTACTCCAAAGTCAGATGACATCTGCCTGAAAAGTGGTGGAGGAAAAACATAAAAAGTTGCAAGAAAATTGTCTACAAATGGCTTCTATACCAGAATAGTCAGATGGCCTTTTATACATGCCAACGTTAAGGCCCTACAGGACTCAGTAGATCATTTGTCACGAGTATTATCTGAACTGGCTTTATTTATTGCCATGGTGCTTGTTACTGTCAAAATAAGTGAGGCACTCTGTAGCATTATTTACCAACATACCGGAGCTTTGCAAAGTTCTTTGCTGCCAAAGCTTCTTTCAGCTCAGAATTGCCCGCAAGTTTAAGCTGGTTCAGTCCACCCAATCCTTCAGCGGGAACTGAAGTGAGTTCGTTGAAACTTAGGTCTCTGAAATGGGAATATTAAGACAGCGTTACAACAAAGTAAGTTTGAAGACCCGATAGCATACACCTCATTGGAGTGGGAAGGCTTTTTAAGTCTCGCACTAAGGCTGTGGTCTAGCAAATGCTGGTCAGGGCAGCAGGCGCTTTCAAGAAGTCCGCCCTGCATCCACTCAGCTAGTGAGAGGTTTTGGGATCCACAGAGATGAAACATATGATGGGCACATACCAGTTCTGAGCTAGAAACATTTACTCTCTCAGCAGTTTAATGATAGAGAGGAGGTTGCCACACAGAACAGCCTACTTACAGGTTAACAATAGCTCCAACAGTGGTGAAAGCTTCCTTGTGGATTTGATGGATCCGATTTCTACTGAGGTCGCTGCAATGAATGCCAAACGAGATTATTTTAGCAGTTTCATCAAAACTTTGTACTGAGAAAAAAAGCTAAGGTGACAAATACATTATGCCTTTGTTAGAAAAGCTGAACGACCCTCCCATTTCCCCTCTCGCTCCGCTCCCAAGGCAGAGGTTGGCTCTGGCACTACCCATTCCCAGGACGAAGGCGCCAGGATGATCCCCTCAGTGACAACAGCACTTGTGGCAGGGCTCGTCAGCAGGGACGGGGCAAGACAACAGAGGAACAAGCAGAAGGGCATCTGCTTTGCTGGATTTCAAAATCCAGATCCCGATCCTGCTGGACCACCATGACTTATATCATGACATTCCTTTTAAAACAGGATTTTTTTCCTGATAATTTCAATGGTCCTATATAATCTTCACGTAGCTAGAGATGTAAGGGGAGGTGATAATTTTGTTTACTGGTCTGCTCCTCCTGAGGAAAACAGATAGGATCTCTCCAATAAATACTATATAATGGAATAATATAGTTATGTCTTTATAGGCTAGAAAAACAAAATGGAGAATAGAAAGCATGTGACCGAAACTGGCTGCTGCTACTACCTCCTGTACATGGTTTGCTGCACCTTAGGATCCAGCACACCTGGCCTTTTGCCATCAGATTTGTAACACCAAACCCTGACATCAGTTACACGGGAATCAAACACATTATCTTGTTTTACTCGGTACGCAGCTACGTGCACTTACAGGATACGAAGGGAGGACAGTCCTTGAAAGGTATCCTCTGTGATTTCATGGATTTGGTTATGCTGTAAGGAACTGCAAAGTGAAGAAGGAGAAACAGAATTTTATTGGCTCACTGGGCTGACTTCAAACCAAGGAAGAGCTCANTCTGTGATTTCATGGATTTGGTTATGCTGTAAGGAACTGCAAAGCGAAGAAGGAGAAACAGAACTTTATTGGCTCACTGGGCTGACTTCAAACCAAGGAATAGCTTAGTGCCTGCTAATACATAGATTTAGCCCTACCAATGGCAAGATTTTTCTCATTTCCCCTTGTAGGCAAACTGTTTAAGTATTTTGCATTAGCCACATTAATACAACCATGAAGCTCTTTCCTGGCACCTCTGCGCAATCCCAATTTACAACTCATTTAATTGAGAAGAGACTGTTAAGCATGGACTGAATTATTTCCAAGCTAAAAGTAACACTTTGTCAACTTTGAAGAGTCACACTGAGATTTAAAACAAATCTATTTCATTCTGCAGGGATTCTTTAGGCATATTCTAACCCTGGGCACGCTTTCATTTCTCAAAATATGGATTTATGAAAGGAAAGAGTTGAGAAATGCTTCAAGAGCTGTAACGGGCAAATTATACTTCCAGTTGACTAACTCCCTTTACAAAGAACCATGTGTACAGTGAGCCTGAAAATGTTGAGAGTGTAACAGCAAAGGCCTGTGAGGAGTCTATTCGTCCCACTCTCATTAAGGGGAAAGAAGCTTGAGCACAAAGAAAAAGAGAAGTAGGAACAGATGCAGGTGGAAAAAATGTGTAGGGTCTGGAAATTACACTTAAGAGGCTTTAAAGCAACGAAGTAAGGAAAAGCAAAGATGGGGTCTGAATGCGGCTTACAGGGACTAGAGGAAAAAAACATTTTACACCAGCATAGGCTGATGGTTGGAGGGACCTGAAGAAGAGTGGAAGAGGTAAGAGGCAGGAAGGAAAACACGTAAATGCTCATTCCGTTTATGCATATAGCAATACTACTACGAAATGCAGGATTAAGGTGACCTTCATTCTTTTTTGTGCCATAGAACAATAAAACCTTAGCTAAGGAAAACGTAAGTTGTCAAATTCTGTGCCCAGCACACTCCTCACATGACATGGTCATGTCATCTCTCCCTGTCCTTTATCTTAGAAACTTATGATCAAACATGAAGCAAAAAAGTTTCTAGAGACTTGGACTCAGCATGCTAAGGAGTTAACAACAGTTAACAACATGTATTTCTACTTACATTTCTTCCAAGGACTGGCAGCCCTTAAAACTTGGGAGGTCCTTTATATTGTTATAAGACAAGTCCCTTCAAAAGGGAAAATGGGAGAAAGGTGATTAGTTCAACTCTTTTTCTACCTGAAACATCTCATCATTTGTAACCATTAAATGGATTGGCAGAAAAATCTTCCTGTTGGTAACATTCTGCATAAAACTACAGGCAGTTTAGAGAAAATCATGAAGAAAATCACTTTGATGAGATACACACAATGTAAAAAGACATAACTGCTGTGTCAAGCTTGCAACAGTCAGCAAATAGCACAAATAAGGGTGTCTATGTAACTCTCTAAAATGTTGATCCATTGCCTTACATTCCCTCTATTTGTGTAACCTTTCTAAAAACTACATTTCTCTCTCCCCCTTTTTGCCTCTGAATTCAATGAACAATTTTTTTTATTACTTTCCTGACAGTAATAAAAAGTGATGCAAAGCAAGCAAGCATTAAAAAAAAAATCATCCCCAAACTCTCTATTTGACAAATATTAACAACTGAAACGAGTGGTCTGTAATTGAAAAGTAATGGGGAAACAGGCCGTGCCTTTGTACTGGCTTCAACAGCTCATGAGATCCCTCCCAACCAGTGTTTCTGATTCTCTATATTCTATTTCTACGTATATTCTATTTCACTGCTTTCAGCTCTGCATCTGGATATATGCATACCCCAAAACCACACTGTACAAGCTCCCTGAATGCTGAGAGTTGTCATGTACAAGGGTTTATTATAATCTGTTTTTTTAGAATAAAGTGGATAGACAGTAGGCAATGCAGGAATTTGGTGCAAATTTTGATTTTGTGTGCTGTTAACTCCCTAAGCAGAGCGAGGAAAGTTCAGAATTTGCTGTGAAACTATGCAGCAAAAAGGTGGCTAGAAACTTCAAACTTCTGTTCAAAAGATAAAATGCCATTTGAAATTAAATCCTACCTCATCATTCTTTTTCCCGAGTTTTTCTTCTATAAAACAGAACATATTTTTCCCCTCCACTTTTCAGCAGTTGCTTTTGTTCCAGATTTTCCTGTGTGTATCCTTTGTAAACATGGCTTTGCCTCTCCCCTCCCAATGGTTTCATTTACCAGTTTGGGTTGGGTTTTTTTTTTTCCCCCCATTTAATTTAACACATCATTACTGCTTTTTCTGTCCTGCCTTTGTATTACTATCCTCTTCCTAATCCCCATCTCCATTTCTCTTGGTTCCTGATGCTCTCTCCCGTGTTCCCGAACACAAAAAAGTCGAAGCACTATAACTAAACTCTTCGTTAACCTCTGAATGTAGATGACTACCGTTGTGTTAAGAATGAATAGTGGCAGAGTGAATTCACAGATGCAAAGACTGTTCTGCAGCACCACCTTACATATCTTTTATAACATATGAAAGAAACACAGTGCAACCCTAGAAAGGGGAACCTTTTTCAGGAATATAAGGCGTTACATCAACTCTGCCGTGAGTCTTGATTTGAAGAATCAAGAACCCAGAATCAGATTTCCAACTTTGAGAGAACTACTAGGATGAGCAATTCTAAGCAATACTTCTGCTTTAGATTAAAGTTTCTTTTAAAACATTTTGACGCAGATGAAACTAGGAGCACAATGTGTATACTTACAAAGTTCGTAGCACCTTTTGCTCTTGGCATAAATTAACAGGAATACTGTTTATCTTGGTCCCTGTTAGAGTTCTGTGAAAAAAACACCATATATAAATGTTTGTATTGTTGATGGTAGATGGCATAACAAGCGTATGTAAGCGCAGAGTAAGGATGGCATCTCAGCTGTCGGGGTGCTAGATTCACGCCCCACAGGGTTTTTTTGTTTGTTTTTTCAGAAGAGGCCAATTTTTCTGTTTTTCAGTTCTGTGAGAGCGGGAGTTAGTATCAATGGCCTTGTCATAGGCCGGTATCGGCTTACCCTATTTAAAAAAAATAATTAAGATATCACATTAAGCAAAGCTATATAATTACATTTATTGACAGGAAGAGAAGATATATTCAGTTGCTCTCCAGATCCACTAATCATATTTCAATCACTTCAAAAGAGGCAAATCCAGGAAATTATTGGAAATTATTTCGGTAGAAGATACTTACAAGCTCTCCAGATTAACAGTTCCTGTCAAATTAGGAAACCACTGCACCATGCTGGCACCCCGAATGACCCTAGAAAAATCCCCATGAAAATTAGCTGTAAACTATTACGCAAATGAATTGTGACATTCAATCCAGCTATCACGTAGATATTTTCACTAAGGAGACATTCTAACATTCTTAGTGCTTCTGTTTACATTTTCATTTTTGTTTACATTTTACACATGAATAGTGCGTAACTGCTTCTTATAGTAGTAATTTGCTTAATAAATTACTCCTCCATTAGCAAACAACTAGAATTCATCAAGCTGGAAGGAGTCGGATCAATACAGGTATGAAAAGGGCATAACTCAGAGGCAGTTTGTAGCTCAAAGTTTCAAGTCTCACTCATCACCCCCAGAACTGATATCTTTTGCGAGCGTGCATGCACTAACCTGCAAAACATTCTCACAATGTACATCCCTGTTCAAAAGCCACCCGGGACATATTGCAGTTTGTTTAAGTAAGAATCTGAGCATTTGGCCTGAGGTTATGTGTCTTATGTAAGGTAATGAAGATTTTAAAAAAATAAAAAAATCCGCAGAGCATATTTACTAGAGCTTCTTAAGAAATTGGATATTCCCAACAATAACAATGTTTATTAAAGCTTCCTGCAATAAAAATAAGGCAGTCAGAAAACCTAGTTATTTTGAGTTCTTAGCCATGACGTTTCATATCCATTTATTGTACGATATAGCTGAGAGGATACTTACAGGGAATGCAGATCTGACAGATTCTGAAATGCTGAGTTCCCCACAAAAGACAAAGGATTATCATACAAATGTCTGGGAAATAAAAAACATGTTTCAATCGTTGTTCTTATAGTCACAGTCTGCAGAGACTAAAAATAGATGCATGAAAATTACTTACATCGTTCTTAGAAGGGGGTTTCCTGCAAATGCACCATCAGGAATTATGGAAATGTAGTTACTGTGAAATCCCCTAAAGATATTAGCAAAGAAGAAAACCAACATTTAAAAATATACTGCCAGTAGATTCAACCAATAGTCATTTTCTTCACACCTACTCAATTCCCAATCCTGCCAAAAATAGGATTGTAGTTAAATAGGAATAAGTCTAACTGTAGGAATAACTTTGAAGGTACAATTTCTGCCTACTGCGCATCAGCTAAACTGAAAATATTTCATTAGAAAGAAGTTGTTCTCTCTAGAACATGATCCTTTGCTTTCCCTCTTCTTCTTCCTCTCTTAAGGAGGGGACACGGAAAACACGTGCTATCAGTGAATACTTAATTGTGCTACTGGAGGCAAAAAACAGCTCATGATTAAGATCTATGCTAATGGTTCTCCTGAATAAATTGGTTGCTTATATAACTCCAAAATAATTTTCAATAGGTTCCCTCTCTAGCTGATTATTATATTTTCCTTTAATTATAGCTTCACTTAGCATAACTTAATCTGATTTAGGTTGCTGCATAACGAAACAAGCATTCTTAAATACAGGAATTTCTTTTCTCTTTTTATTTATGGAAAGGAGAAAGAAAACTGGTAAAAAGGGAGAATAAGTAATACTCACAACTCCTTTAGACTTGGGAGTGCTTTTATGGCTTCAGGGAACTCTACCATGTTATTATAATTTAAATCCCTAGAACAAACAAAGCAGGAAAATTATAAAATTCTTAATAGTGGTCATGAATTGTCAAAATAGTTTTTGTTTAAGACAATTCAATGAAAGTAAAATGCTCTTAGAACATCTTTAACCAGACCATAGAATAACTTTAACTTCGATTTAGTCTTCTGGTGTTTTACATACTTTATACCCAGCTAATAACTTAGGTAAGATATTTAATATTATCCAGAGGGTTATTCAAATTTAGTTAAATGACATTTCCTTAGAGCGAAGCTCAGTTTTTTTCAACACTTCACAGATTTTTTCTTCAACAGAATTTATATGGAAATGAACTAAGATTTCAAAGTTTTTTTAAAAAAAAAGTAAATACAAATGACTACTCTTTATTAGCTTACTAAGAAAACTTTTAGTCCAGGTTTTATAAAACAAACAGTAAATAAGCCATTAAGCAATAGCAGACCTCGTAGCAAAACCACTTCTAAATATTGAACAGAGGCAGAGAGAAATGCCATCACGCTGAAGCAGTCCACACCGGTGACAGGGATCTGTTGAGATCTCAGTTAACCTGTCACCCTTCTAGCAGTAATGTCAGGACCTGTTAGTCTTTTTTTGGCAAAATGGACTCCTTATGAGAGGCAAAAACGTTTTGAGAGTCTTACATCGGCTGTGCATATTTACATAATTATTACTTAATTGAGGTTCTAAGAGAATGACAAGATAGCTGGAGTAAGCAGCATTCCTGGACTCATCCAAACTCCTCATGTTAACAGAGGCTGTCGCTAGGTTGCCCTTGCCCTCCTTCATTTGTTTTATTTATTTAGCACTCTCCTAAGCACAGCAAAACGCACCCCTGAAGGAGATACCACTTATTAGACATTCACTGAGTGAGCTGAAGGGGAACGGGGAACGTAACCCAAGCGGCTGAAAGCCATTCCTCAGCAATGGGGCACTCGGGAGGTTGAGGAGTACTGCGGAGCCAGGATCCGGCCACTACAGACACCCAGTTCTTGCGGGGAGCATGAAGTGTCAGTGGGGTTGACAGAGACGGGGCGAGGGGAAGGTGATGCTTCCTGCCCCCATCCCCTGTTTCTGTCTGAAGGAAAATAAGGCTCACTGTTTCAGATAGACCAGTCCATCATTTTAACATCTGCCAGTATTTGAAGTGAACTCAGGTGAATCTCCTGTAGGAGAGGCTGGGAACCAGGAGCGGGGCTGGTTTCTACCAGCCTGCAGAGGATGGGTTCAGGAGCTGCGGGGACACGTGAGCGACAGTCTCCCCAGCAGGCAGCAGTGCCCATCCATTAATGGGGGAGCGGTGGAGAAACAGCCCGCTGGGGCCCTCGGAGAAACCTCCTGTGGTCACACAACAGTTTTGGCAGTGTATCTTAAACATGTTTAATCCTACAGTAAATCCGAGAAACAAATATTTGTCCCTTATCACCTGCAGGGCCACTCAAACACTTCTGATATATCCACCTGACTCAGTGGAGTGCTATGCAAAGATACCCCAGCTAGATCAGGGCTAGGAACATTAGAGCCACATCTTCCAGTGTGACATTTCACCCAGGCTAATATTTACCTGCTTCTCAACATAGTTAATTCGTTTTGGTGGAGCACTGCACTGATATTAGCCTTCAGTTCCAAAACCTGAGCTGGACGGTGGTGTGTGTGGCACAGTGCACACATGCCTTATTTGCAAAATCTTCACCATACCAGTGAGGTAACCTTGAGACAAACACTGAACAACGCGTTACTTTAATAAGCGTACTTACAATGTTTCAAGGTTGTCTAATCCATCAAAACAGTGTTTTCCTATAGTTTTTATTTTGTTATTATGAAGATGTCTGAAAAGAAAAAAATAAAACAAGTATGAAAACAAGTGAATGATTTCACATAAGTTAACAAATTAACAGATATTACTATGAAATCAAGACAGTTACATGGTTTAGAAAAAACATTGCACAGAGTGGATTATGCAGAAGAATGTCTTTCACTTCCAGACAGAAATATTTCATCCTATATGGGAATGGAATAAATTGCCTGCAGTCAAGACAACCTATTTTAAACCTTTACTCACTATCCAGAAGTGTGATAAAAATATGATTTAAACATACAAATCAAACGCATTTTTCATATTCTTCCTTGGAGATATTTAAGACTACACAGAAACGGGTCTGTGGCAGATAACATTTTCTTTTTTTAATAGCTCTGAAAGCTTTCTCTGACAACCATTGGTTTGAAATATTCATTACTAAAATGAGATGCCAGGAAAATATAGATCAATCTCACTACCCATAGCCCATTTGAGTTTCTGTTTTGGAGGAAGTATTTCACAAACCTTCTATCACCTTGTGTAGGCGATACAGGCTGTTACTAGACAACTGAGCTGAAACAAAGCAAAATACCATTTTCAGTGCCATCCTAGATTAATCAAAACTGTAACTGAGGAGAGACTCGACTTATGAAATACAGTTACAAATACTCACAGAACAACAAGACTTGAAAGGTTTGTAAATGCATAGTCAGGAATGTGCGTTATTTTGTTGAGAGCCAGCGTTAACGCCTGCAGAGAGGGGAGATTGCTGAGTGGATAGATGGGAACTTCTGTCAAACTGTTGTCATCCAACCAAAGGTGACGCAACTGCACCAGACCCTCAAAACTGTCTTCTGGTATGGCAGTAATATGGTTTGCATCTAAACGCCTGCATTGAAACAAAGAATTCACATGGTGAACTCACAAACTACAGGCAAGTAAAAATATCAATTAAAGTCCTAATACTCCTGAATATTTTTTCGTGAGCTCAAATATTGTCACGGTTTGGGCCAAACCAGCCACTGGGCGAGCAACAGATGCTTCCCCACTAGCTCTCTTCAAAGACAGAGGCAGAGGAGGGATAAAGAGACTTGCTTTACTGAAATAATTTGGTATCGGAAAGTTTGAAGGTTTACTGAATGATGCGTAAACACCCTTTCAATGCAAATGAAGAGCCTATAAAAGAAAGTTTCATAAAACAGTTCTTCTCAGACATTTTTAATAAAACTTTGTAACAAATTCATATGCTTATAATCAGCTTAACAAAGTGAGTTGGTAACTCTGTAGATATCTCCCCACACACAATCCCCAGCTGCTGACACTGCAACAAGTCTTTACAATGGTAGCTTTATGGTGTATCAAAGTTTGCAGAGGCATTTACTCATTTGAGC
>RSEF01000005.1:5216165-5242467 GCA_003993805.1 Himantopus leucocephalus
AGGTGCTCCAGCCCTCTGGTCATCTTTGCGGCCCTCCTCTGGAGGAATATAGTAGTAATATAAACACACACAAAATTACCATTCCAACTCCAGTATATTTCAAATTTTCATAAAGCTCTTCACTACAAATCTCAGGCCAGGCCTGCCGAGAGTACGCTAGTATATGGAGAGCAGATACCTGGGAGGTGGCACAACATGGCATCCAGCTTTTTTTAACCGATTATGGGGGGGACGATGACTGCACCCTGCACCACACCAAACCACAGCAGAAACTGCTGTGCCAGACACTTGCACAAAAGCAGGTGCTTGTCAATGAAGAGACCATGGGAGAACTGTTACTGGGCACAGCGTCTTTTTACAGGGTTAAAAAGGCTAAAAGGAAAGGATACTCATGGCCCCCTTCGGGCTGGCCAGCAGCACTGCTTAGGACAGGCATCCTACAGCCTGCATCCCTCATGGGTAGCGTGGGGAGACCTCCAGGACCACACTTGCACATCTCCTCCCGCTGCCCAGTGCTTCCGGTGCTACTTCTCTGGTTTATTCTTTTCCCATCCTCCAAAAGACACCAGGTGCTGGACAGTAAGGATTCCACCCCGCCGGACTGGGGGAAGGCAAGGCAGAGCATCCCTTGGCCATGGAGGTAGGGTCACGCTGCAGTCGGGCTGTGAAACCAGCAGCTTTGCATGATCCCAGCTGGTGCAGAGGGAGCAGGAACGTGATGGGGAAAGCTGGGCACAAAGCTCAGTAGAGGGAGGAAAAAAAAAAAATCCTGTGTTTTGCTCTCATCCTGTAGTCTCTACAGGCATGTTATGGTCAACTCTTGCTCTCCTGGGACAAACCACCAACAACATGGCAGTGGCCATTGCTGTGGATGCTCCCTCCTCGCCTTGCAGATATGGGATGTCAAAAATGTCATCTCAGTAATAACATTCATTATGAATGTATTACTGCCACACATTTTGTTAGCACTATTTGCCTGGGAAGAGGAGACAATTGCAAATTTGTTTGCGTTTACTATCCCAGCCTCGCTAGCTCTTATCCGTGGCCACTCTCTGCCTTGCAGGCTTCAGTAACTGGGAAATTTTAACAGCTTTGTACTAATAGCAGGAGTTTAATGTTGATGTTAACAAAAGGAAAATGACTCCCAACTCTTGTGTTAAACCACTTCTGCTCAATGGCAATTGTTAAAGAACTTTGCTCTTTAAAGTGCTCCTTCAAAAAACCACAAAGAAATCACTCAAATAACACCGGAGTAAGATTTTTAGGTTTTGAAGTTGAGCACTGATAAGGCTGGTACCTAGGAAATTCTGCTACAATGCAAGGCAATAAACCCACCATGTTAACAGAGGTACTTTAAAATACTCAGCACGTTTGCTCACGGTATCAAGCGGCCACTCTCTGTACCTTTTGTGTTGAGAACATCAATACAAAGATTTGCTTTATTCAAGGACAAATTTACAGCAGCTCTCAGAAACTAATGATACATGCCAAAGCTATTTCAACCACCAGTACTGATGTGCCAGCACATCTGTTTCTGCCATTTAAATGTTTAAGATGGTACCGGTCAGAGCTCATATAAAGTTTGCTGCAAATCACCCATAGAGGATTCAGCTGATCTTTACCTCCATGCTGTGTAACTTCCACCATCCCGGTTAAGTTTCTGATCATTCCGTTTCTATATAATTTCCTGATTTTTATTTAAACATCAGCAATTCCTTTAAGCAAGCCCAGACGGTTAAAAATAAAAAAAAAAGGCAACAAAAGCCCCAGAGATTCCTGAAGCTCACAAGAAATACCCATATCTCACTTTCAAGAAAACCAGGACAGCTTCTAAAGGTGAACATGGCATAGAAAAATGAGACTCTTGTCATTCAGCAAGTATGTAAAGTACACCAAGTGGTATATTTAAACTGCTGCATACTTAAAGATCTTTCAGCACAATCAAACATGCTCAGAAGAGTTCTTATACGTTCTTTACTCTGGAAAAAAAAGTGCAAGGGAGAAAAGCCTATTCAGCATATTTAAGTTTGTATTGTTTTTCAGGCTAAAAAGAAAATGTGTGTGAATTTCTTCCTTTCCCATTCTGGTGCTGATAGTTTAATCCTATATCTTAACCCAGACTCACCTGGGGGCTGGTCCCCTTTAACCCTTTAATAACTGCAAAGCAGGGAACTAAAAAACCTCTGAAGACAACCCATTAAATGTCCGTTAGTTGAAAAACCACCTACCACAGTCAAAGGTGCATACTACCTGTAAGGCCATACAATGTTTAACTTCACCTAGTCATCGCTGTTACTGGATTTCTTCCGCAGCCTCACAGACAAAACCATCCTTACAGATACCCCCTGTCCTTCAAAACTCGATAATCCAGAATCACAAAGTTACCAACAGAAGTCAGAAAACACTCTTTAAGAAAAAAATATCAGGATTAGAACTGAACTGCGTATGTTTGGTACAAGACAGTGTTTGCATTGTCCTCTCCAAATTCAGAGATCTTCCCTTCTGACACCTTCCAATGTGCTATGGTTTACGTCACTAAAATTGTCACCAATGTGAACTACCACTTAAAGCTGTGTGGTTTCATTATGGTACCAGCAGAATATTTCTAGATCTGATTTGGGGTTTGTTTTGGTTTTTTTTTGTTTTTTTTTTGTTTTTTTTTTTTATAAATAGATATACCTTGATCTGTATAAGGAATCCTTCCTAAAGTAAGAAAAAGCTAGAAATGCAAGGCTACAGCAGATATGTGCTATAGCATATTTAAAATGTGTCCTGACTGACTGAGATACGGCTCCCTCCTCCATCCCCATTCCTTCACTGTACGCTTTTACCCTGCAAAGCAAGATCCTGCTCTCGTTTCTCCCAATCCCACACCAGGACCCCAGTCTTTCCTGCCTGGGCCAAGCTGATTCCCTCTCCCAGAAAACACAATCGCATTCCAGTTCAGCGCGTTCATGCCTCCTGCCTCGTCCCGCCTCAAGCCTGCTCCAGCCTTCTGAGATAGGAAAGCAGACGGCAAAACTGGTTATGATCCTGCAGTGGAGGCTGCGAGCAGACCAGGCTAAGGAGCCAGAACTGCTACTGGGTACCGCAGAAAATTACTGCTGACCACATGCATGAAGACACTTACCCTGCAGCTCAGGTGAACACCCACACAAGGAGAAAGGCAGGAGCTATCACAGTTGAGCACCACGCTGGCACGGTTCCAATACCCGCAATTTGGGAATCTGGCATAACAGCGTAGCTGCAGCGCTTTGAACTACTGCTGCAGAAGGCTCTAATATGCCCTGCATGCAGGCATGTGTGCACATGTGCAGGGACAATACCTCGGTGATGCCCAAACTACAATTATACAAAATTGTCTCTGATAAGTTACCAGCTATTGACAAGCTTTCAAAAGTCACTCCTGAGATTTGATGGCAAATGCCCACTACAATTAGCAGCAAATAATGTTTTTTGAGTTTAAATGGAACACACATCTCCTTTCCAAAGCATCTGAAAGTCTCTGTTTAAACAACATAGTTCCAAGTATTCATCACACACAGAGGACTGTACTAGAATATCCTGTGCTATGACTTACAATTCATACGTAGCTGCGTTTCTGGGGTGAACTAGAGCGACCCTAGAAGTTGCTGTAGTTTACAGAACCATTTTAGAAATCCCAACATTCTGAGTCAAAGCTCAGAATAAGCAGTGTTACCAAAATAAGTCATCGCAGTTAAATATGCTAAAGCACTTAAAGAAGTGACCCTCTGAAATGGTTTCCCCACCGTTCCAGGCTCTGCACAAGCTGTGGGAACAGCACACCGCTCTGCTAACTCTGGCTCTCCATACAACCCTTGGATCACCAATAAACCTCACCATTTCCAGATCTAAAGTAAGGAGTACACCACTTCATTACCTTGCGATAACAAAAATACACTATTATGCTTTGGAGTAATTGAAATGTATCAAGACTATTGTTTACGTTTGTGAAGCTCCTTATTCGTCAGGTTTTTCTGCTACCAAAAGCCATGGGCACAAGCTGGGCAACTAGTGCCTTTGTCTCGGTAGCGCAGTCCCACGATCCCAGATATCACGGCGTCTTGCAATGCGAGAATACATCTTGCCAGATAAACTTCTTTGGGGTGCTAGACAGCAAGTTTCCACTCAGTAAAACTCTTTCATTTTGCTAAATCTCACCCCCATAAATAAGGACTTTATTCTACCTCTTTCAGAGGCCAGAGCTGGGAAAATATCCAATGTAAATAGAAAATAAAGAGCTGTCGTTTAGCATTCTGAACCAGGCAGGCTACTCGCCAGCTATAATATAAACACTAGACATCACGAAGCCCCTGTAACCATCTTCTTTATTTCCACCCAGGTATGTTTACTGGGCTTGTTAATACATACAGTGTGGCAGCCGTCTTCCTACGCAGCTAGAGATTGGAGCACATTAAGAGAGGAATTGGACAGGTCTACGGGAGTTGCAAACCAAATGATTATCGATATAGTATAAAGTTTTATGAGCAAGTAACTTGTGTCTTCACCAAGAAAAAATCCCCCTAAAGCCTGCTCCAGAGCAAACTGGGAAACTGCCAGAAGAGAGTCAGTTAAGTGATGTTTAAACTTGCAGGTTTTGGATGGAGAGTATATATTAAAAAGGCAGAAGCAGGTTTTCTAACATATATTCACCAAATAATTATTTGTTTTAGAGTAAGGTCATAGCAGCCCAGGAGCTTTAAATCCATTTTTAACACACATTCCTTTGCAAAAAAAAAAAAAGAAACCCTTCTTCCTTTTTTTTTTTTTTAGATTAATAAAGGAACGTGCTGACACTTATGTTTCCATGCTTACACACAAAATTCAGAGGACCAGTCCTACATTCCTTTGCTAGAAGCTGCTCCCTACATTAGTAAAGATTATGCATAAACACATTGTAATTTTATGAGTGATGCAATAAACTACGTTTTCCTGAAATTCATTAAAATGACAGAAATGCATTCTGGTGAAGTAAACAAATTGCATAGGAAAAATGCTTTACATTTCTTACTACGCTTGTCTCAAAAACAATTTTATTCTCAAATTGCTGCCAATTCTAACAAATTAAGGTGATCTCGCAATGCAGACAGATATCCTTCTCAGGAACAGAGAGGAGGACAACCCAACGCCTGATCCACATCAGCGGATCTTTTGGAGCTTCTGGCACTGATGACTTCCAGACTGGATTTGCCCACCGTGTTTCCAACAGCTATGCTGAAGTCTCATTTTGGTTTTCCTCAGAAAAAGAAGGAACAAGTAGCTTGCTACTTATTAACCCAATTTCCTCCTTCCTCACCTTCCTCAAATTGATACAGTTTATCGTTTGCCTATGAACAGTGAAGCTCCCAGAAAGGGAAACTTCACCACACTTTAAATTGTTACTATTATATTTTAATTACAATGATGTTATGTCAAGTGATTATACTGGTTACATTATACAATATTACATAATCATTCCATGATATTTTCAACAACTAAAATGTCTGCTTTTTTTAAATGGCCCTAACATGATCTTCTTTCCAATCACATTAAAAATATATGAATTTAAAAAGAGAGAGAGATGCTGGTTTAACTTATACATTCATTATTTTTCCCTTAATTTTGTCCCTTCCCTTCTGCACATGAATTCATCATCAGACCAGCACCTGGAGATTTGATATTTTAAGCTTAATTAGAGAACAAACATTACTATAAATAAGTAGAGAAAAAAGCATGTTCATCGAAAATGAAATGGATGATTTGTAGGCAACAAAAGTACTTGCTAAAGTAGTTTCTTTTTTGGCATCACAGAAATGCTGGAAGCCAGGAAGGAGTTTTGTTTTGTTTTTTTAAATAATTACTAAAGGGTTATTCACATCATGTAATTTGAAGGATTTTTATTACACTTTATAGTATTTGCACAAAGCAGACTGCAGCCCTCAGACCAAGGTGTTCTCTCTTCTACACACACACACACTAAAACAAGGGGGAAACGTGGACATTAGATTTGCAAAATGGAAACCTGCATCCCTCCTACCCTTGGATCCAAAAACCTGGGAGAGTCCGTGCCAACTCGTGGCATCAAAACTGGCTGCTCTCTCCCACTGTGAGCTGCGTACTTCCCACGCTCGCCATCACATGCTGGAGATGCCGGCTGGTGAGCAGCCCAGCAGAAGCAGGTCCAGGGCTGCACTGGGAGATGCCACCTCCCCACGCTGCGCAGTCTCCCGCTCCCCAGCGGCGTAATCTGCAGCCAATCTTATTCTGCCCCGTGCTGCTTACGTGTGCTTGCTCCAGTTGGAAAAGGCGGGAAATGCTCGAGCGACTGGGAGAAGGTGGTGGCCAAGATCCAAGTTTAGGGAATGCACAAAGCACCTTTGCGAAAGTTGCGCAATACGTTTGCACAGCTATTTTGCAAAACTAATTTTTATTTATTTTATTTTTGCAAAACTATTCCATAATCTGATGCAACACTGAAAGAAACAGGGTCTTAGGCCAGAAACCTGAATTTTGGCACAGAGGTAACAGATAATCTGCCCTCTTTCTCTGTAGGTAAGCAGAAAGGAGGAAAAATTTTGAAGCCCTTCCCCCCTCCGCCTCCTCATCACAGCGATAAGCATCTACCACCTAGAGAGCTGTAACTAACTATTAAGGTCTGATTAAGATGCTTTATAAAACATAATAAGCCATGAGATATTATAAGCACCTATGAAATATCTTATGAGCAACTAGCAATAATGGCTGAGGTGTTCATAACTGTCTGTGTGATTTCAACACCTCGCAGTAAAACCAATACTCTGCATGTCTCAAGCAATACTCCTTCCCAGAAACCCCTTTTCCTCCTCCGGATACAAAAGACTCGGGCATGATTCATTTTTGCACAACATTTTAAAATTGCTTAAACACCTTAGGACATGCAAGAAGGATGATAAATCTTTAACTCCACCACCGCTGCATTTATACAGCAATCTTGTACCTGGGTTTGGGTTTTGAAAGAGTTTGGATTTGGATCACCCCACCAAAGACGACAAATAAAATTCCTCATGAACTTTACTTGGGAAACTTTGCTCCAGTTGAAATTGCAGTATCAGAAAGTCCAGCTATGTTATTACAGATACGTGATTATACTTCATAACTCTACAGAATGAAGCAAGCGTGTACCAAGTGACTGAAAGTGGAACTTTGAGAACAATACAAGAACAAAAGCAAAGAAAGAAAACTTACAAGGACTGTAAACCGCTTAATCCTCTGATGGCCTCATTAGGTACAGTCTTCAGCTGATTGTTCTGTAGGGTTCTGTAAAAATCCACGGTGTTAGTGAAGTAGAATTTGGCAATAAACTTTATCAGCAGTAAAGGTGACAGAAGAGCCCGTGGTCCTGTTATGGTTCCACAGATTTCTAGTGTACAAAGCATGTAGAATTATCGAGACCAGATACCCAAAAGCAACAATGAAACAAGAAAACGGTCTATTTCAGTTTTATTTAGAACTCATTAATTAACTGCATTAATTTGCAGAGAACAAGCCTCTGACATAATAGGCTGAAAATCCCCTGGAAACTCACTGAAGAGGTTGAGCAACTTAACACTAGCACAAATTTGCTACAATGAATGATATTTTATTATTTTCTTGTGAAATCATCCCATACGTGCTTCAAAATACACAAACCTCTAATTTTTCTAAAGCCGCATCAATACACAATGCACTAACAATCTAATTTACAAAGCGCGTTCACAACAAAGCACCTCTGGGCACAACATTAAAAAGACACAGAATGAAACTAGAGCCAAGCTGAATAAAGTTACACTGGGTTTTGGGTTGGTTTGTTGTTTTTTTTTTTTTTTTTTAAGACCTTCTCTTATAGGTCAGCATATTATTGCATGATGAGTTCTTTTATAAAGAGAATGTAAGTAACTGAGATCTCACACATTATAAAATATTAGTAGATTTTGTTGCATGCTGGGGTAAAATGCAAGTGGACAAGTAAATTTGCTGTTAATTAATATCCAAGTCCCAAATCTTTCAAGAATTGCTAGAATTTCAGGCACATAGTGTTGATTATCCTGACGGAGATATCATCACGAGCCTTGACGCTCTGCATTCAATTTACAAAACATTCCATTAAGTAGTATTGCAGATGGGCAATTTCTTAACCTGTATCCTGCTTATACTGTTTGTTTATGCTTCTTTCTCTGAAACCTAAGGGTCCTTTTCCACTAGGTTTTTTAAATATCTGTTTAATAAACTATCTATTACCCTACTAGCAATCGGAAATATTTACATCAGCCTAAATGCTATAATTTCTAGATACAGGTTTTTAAAACCCCAAACAACAGAAATCTCTTTTTATCCTTAGCTATGGGAAAACAGTTGAAATGAATACTCTTATCTCAGAAAAGAAAACAGGATATGGTAAACAGGGCATACAATTATAACTTTTTTTTTATTAAAACTTTTATTCTAAAACTTTATTCTTAGTATTCTAATGGTAAGTCATTTGCACCTAAAGAAGCACCGAACTATGGAAATTATTTCTATCACTGGTAGGGGATGTGTCATTCCACACAAGTACTAGTACTACCTGATAATGTCGGAGCACTGATGGAGTAAATTGAGGGAGTGGGGAACAACAAAAAAGTTTTACATGTCCTTTTCAGAATTTTTCCTTCTTAGGATTCTTCCGCGACAAGATATAATTCAGAAGCAAGTTAAGTGTTCTAATTAAATGTAGTAATGTAGTAATTACAGTTTAGTCAAATTCACCACTGCTCATCATCACCACTCACAGCAGGCTATATTAAAAAAAAAATAATAGGAGAGCTGTAATTTGGGGGGGGGGGCAGCAAAGAAAGGAGAAAAAAAAATTAATCCAGCCTATGAGTATACAGGCTGGCTAGGCACTAATAAAGCATACAGCTAGCTATGAAGTTCTAAAACCCGATTACTTACAGAACTTTGAGTTCTTTCAACCCAGACAAGGCCTTTGGATGGATAAAAGAAAGGTCGTTGCCAGCCAGTCGCCTGGAAAAAAATTGCAATAATAATTTCAGTCACAAAATACAGTACTTCTACAGCCATCTAACAAGGAAAGTCACCGATACATTAAATCTTGCAAGCAGTTATGCATTTTGTGTTTGATTATGCCATATTTGTGATTCTCCAAGTTTGCAACAGTTATTTTAGTCACCGCATGTTTTTAACAACAAGAACGCATTACTCAGCCTCATGGATGTACTTTTGCAAGTATGCTAGGGAAAAAAAGAACACACACCCCAGAACGACACAGAATCTTCTTATGGCACTAGGTCTGAAAAGTGTATTTACCAACGATTAACACGATCCTCCAGCTTTCAGCATTGCTCTGCTGAAACAGATGCTCTGGTACCCATGTGTTTTTAATCTATACAGCAGTTTCTAAAGAAACTATGCAGTTAAGTAAAAATAGCTAGCTGCTAGCACGAGGCAGGGAAAAGTTTCTGTGAGTATCCCAAAAGGGAAGATGATATTTGCAAGCAGGCGGTATGTTCACAGTGCTGACAATTGACAGGACGCCTGCTGACATTACCAAAATGTAACCTTGGTAATATTTCATCTTTTTGGTTAGCTATTTGGACAAACTTTTCAGGAAAGAAAACTGTTTTGGGGGGAGGGAGAAAGGGAACAAGATCCTCAGCCGTACTCACTCTCCCTCAAGATGTGGCCAGTTTCAAACTTGGACTGCTAGACACTAACACAAAGTAAATTGTCAAAACCACCATGATATTAAAAGTAATAAATACAGGAGACACTGCAGAACACAAAGCAGGAAAGCAGAAACAGCAGCCAAAACAGCTGCTTTCCAATAGCTCATTCCCCCTTCCCCCGCTCCTTTTTTTTCTTCAACCTTTTTACCTCTGTCCTGACCAGCAGACCCTGTGTGGTCCACCCTTTGTTGAGCTGCTAATAGTTGCGACACGAGGTATTTTATTAAGGGTAAAAGACAATAATGCAGAACACCTGGTAACCCTTAACTGCCAAAAGATGCCATCATTTCAGCCAAAGTATTTGCTTTCAGACTCGGTTTCATATCCAAGCTAAGCAAAAGCAATGCTGGAGAAGGCTGGACGATGAAGTCATCTGGTGGAAATACTGTGTGCAATGCACTAAGTGTTAATAATTAAAAACCAGTCAATGCGCTTTAACAAAGGTTACAGAATATCAAAGCCCACCTCTGCTGTTCCAGGGCGCTGTGAAGCAAGCCAGCCACACTAAGGGGAAAACATTACTTCAAAGAGGCAAATGAAGGAAATGACAAGAGCATCATCTAAAGGATCAGCTTGCCAGAACATAGCAACGTTATTACGTTTTTATCTCAGTCTCTATTTCTAACTACATAAAAGAGATCACCCAAAGCATTTCATGCCTACATAAATCTGCTTACAAGAGAATTAATGACTTAATAAAATGCTGCCTGATAGAGAGGATGCTAGTTATGTTTATCAAATCCGTTTGTCAAAGGTAGATGGTTTTATTTATAAACCAAGGGAGAAGAGGATGGCTTCTCATCAACAGGAAGGTGACAGCAGCAGATACTACTTGATTTTAGAAAACTGTTACTATCATTTGTTAAAGTAGACCTTGGCATTCAGCCCTTGTATTCTCACGCACACCCAAATCACCATAGCTATGGCTCTGACATCAGTACAAGCATGCTTAAATCTCAGCTTCTTCTGTCTTAAAAAGAAAAAAAAAAAAGAAAAAAGATCTCCTGATGGCTGAGAAAAGTTTGTCTGCATGGTGGCTTGTGTATAACCAAACAGCTCTGAAACCAGAAGAAAAATGAAAATAATCAATGTATACTTATTCTTGAAATCTCCTGTCTGCAAACCACCTCGGGATTTTTGAGCCATGACATGATTTTTCAGATACTTTGAATTTTTAACGTGAATGAATAATTCCAGATGGCAACTAAACAACTCCCTAAAATTCATTTTGTTGTCAGTAGCTGCCCAAATCAACTGTATTAACTTTATCTGGGGGGACATGGAGGGAGGTTTGCAATACTTCATGGCTTTCTTTTTAACAATTTCCTAAGTTCACTGTAAACAGAAAGAAACATTGATGAAATATGCTGGGCCTCTACACCAGAGAGCCAGTGATCTGCAGAACACATGTTTATTTTAAAAAGTGTTCAAAACATCAAAATAGAAACCCTTAAATCAAGCAAAATTTACGAGGCTGTATCACTGAATCGTTTTGGCCCTCAAACACTACTGGTTGATGCTGATAACCTACCACACACTTGGAGAAGCGGCAGCCCTGGTAAGGGGGTGTCAGGAGGCTCTGGCTGCGGCTCTGCCGAGGTTCCCCGGGAATGGGGCTGCTGTGCAGCTCCTCAGGCATCTGTTGTAACTTCTCCCTCCCCCTGTCCCCCAAAGAGGCTGGGGATTACGATTTGTTTTAAAAAAGCTAAACTAAATCCAGTTGAACAGCCTCCCCCAGCCTCACGGAGGGTCACTAACACAACCTACAGAGCACTGGAAACGAAATACAGCTGAGCCCGAGCAAAGCTTGCGTGACTTCAAATAACGAGACTTCGCCTACCTTAAGGCAACTCCTGTTTATTCAGCCTTTTTGCAACCAACCAACAGGGGGGGGAAAAAAAAAACACCAACCAAAAAAAAACCCCAAAACCCAACCTGCAATCCATTACATTTCCGTTTCTCCTCCATCTGGCAACCTTCCAGGAAACAGGATACAACTAGCCAAGTGTGCAAAGGCTTTACTAATCAGTTTGCCAAATATACATTTATCATTCCCGTCCTAGCCTCGGGGAGCGTGGCTGCTCGTTAGGAGGTTTCAACTGCAGCTCTCTGGCGGGCAAAGACCAACGTATCGCACGCCGCTCTCAACACGCTTCCCCCTGCTGCAGCACGCAGCAGCTGGGAGGATGGAAAGATTTCTCTTTACATAATCAGGTTCATTTTAAAGAGAGAAATGAAGAATTAATAGCCTATAATATAGCGCGCACATAAATTAAGATGTCATTGAAATTGTTCAGTTGGATTTCCCACACACTATCTCCTTCCAGCAAGTCTCAAAAATAGATGCATTCAGATTTTCAAATATAGTGTTTAAAACAATTAAGTATTTAAAAAGCACCTCTGTTTCCTCTCAGATTCTGTCTCTCACGCACACGGTAAATGGGCTAAGGAAAATCCCAGCTTCACCAAGCCCCAAACTCTAGCACAACAGAAAGGAAGCAACCTTCACCTCCTTGCACCAAGACTCACTAACCTGCTTGGGACCAACCCTGGAAACTTCTTCTCTATGGTGGGACAACTTCACACTGCCACGAAGCAGCACCAGAAGGCAGCCCCACATTTACGCTATCAAAAGCTGAGTACCCACCCTTCCCTTTATTTGGAGTGGAGAGTCTCAGAGACCTGGTCTGAATGTCCATCTGTTGTTACTGAGTCAAGGTGCACCACCATCAGTTACAGACTTTTGGAAAAATAGCTCTAAACCAGATTCATCCACAGAGAGAGTAAAGATGCAATTTACCAGACGATTGTAAAGTGCCCTGCTATGCTATAAGGCCGCAAAAACTTCATTTGCTGCCTTTTACTTCTCGAGGTACACAGACACAGCAGCAGGCGTCATCTGAAATGGAGTGTAAATGTGTATCACACTGACCAAGAGTTTTCCTCCTAATTTGATCACGACTCCCCTTGTTTGGAAACTCTGCCCAGGACTGCAGGTATCCTGGATTAGCCCAGCCGAGTTACACCTTGGAGGCTTCTGCAGTGGAATCACCCTTGTAATGTGAAACCACATTAATACCTTTCTTCCAGGTTGGTAATCTCCTTGTAATTGCTTGGTACTGAAAACTGTAGTCTTTTATTTTTACTTTAAAAAAAAAAAAAAATTGAGTGTTTCAATGGGACAAAATTTTGGCAAGTTTTGACAAATGTGAATAGACAAAATTAATTTCAGCATAGCAGGATAATGGAGTAGGACATATGGAGGACAAAATACTTCTGCCATCCTGTCATATATAGGTGAGCAATACCCTCTAATCACTACTCTAAGTGACACAGTAAATGATCTCCAGATGTAGTGGACACCTTGTTGTTATTACAGGAATCAGGATACAATCTGGCTGGGGAATAATCTTCCATGGTATCTCATTCCCAGAGTACACAGCAAGCATAGTTTCTTGCACTGAAACTCTTCTGAAAGCAGCAAAGACTGTTTTCTCTCTTTTGGGAAATTAAAACTTCTGCAATTATGAGTCTGGCAACCCGGCTGCATGTTAACCAAGCCAAGTTAATCACTGGTGTCACTCCAAAATCAGGAAGGATGTCCCAAGGATATGTTTTTGTCTGTAACAATTAGAACCATCACTCTCATTTTGACAGGACGCAATACAAACTTCTCGGAAACATCTCTGCTTCTCTTGCATCCCAGATGGTGGTAAACCTCAGGTTACTTGAGCAAAGAATTAGGTCTCCTCCTGTCCTTCTGAAGATCTTGTGCACATACACAAAGTGGTTTCGCTGTGGGGTTTGGGTTTTGGTGTGTTTTTATTTTTTTCCTCTTGGCAGTATTCTGGGATCCTCCTAATATTATCCGTCCATCTTGTCTCTGATAACAATACATTGGCTACTTTTTCCATGGTTCAACTGTAATCTTACTTCCTCACTGAAAATTCAAATACTGAAACAGACCACAATCCTGACATGTCATAATAAATCACTCTATTATTTTTATGTCTACATTAGCTGCTTTCTAGCACGACCCAAGACTCCTAATTCAAGATCTAGTCAACGCTGAACTGTCCGCATCCCTTACAGACCATCCACCACTGCCCCTCTGCCCATTCGACACCTCCTTTTAAGCTCTCCAACTTTCACCTACCTATTTTCTTCCCATTGGGGAAGCAATGGAATATTTTTCCACTTGCACATTTGCGATTTCTTTACTTTTTTTGCTGTCTTACATCAAACTATTATGCCATCCTCACATGCCTGTCCCTAACATCAAATTTTTCAAGGTTCTTTGTGCTTCCCACACAAACTTGAATTTTACTTCATGCTCTCCTGCAACAGAAGTAACCTTTGAAAATGCCTTATAGACACACTTGGTATCACGGATAAAGTTTTCTCAAACCTAAGAAAAGAGCTTCAGGTTCCCCTTATTCCAGAAAAGCAGCCCCTTTGGAATGGAACCGAATTGTCTTAACAGATGATGCATAGTTACACGCTACACCTTATTCACCAAGGTTTGAAGCTTTACGCAAGAGGTACAGCCATTTGCAGGCAAATACCAGGGGCTGGCCGCTTGCCCCGTGCCGAGACCCCCTGCCCGGCAATGCCACCCGCTGGTGCAGACAGCCCCCACCCGAGCCGGGCAGCTGCAGAAGGGGCCGGGCTGGTAAATGGAAGCCCTATCACCAGACTAGACTTCGCTTATCTGTGATTAGCAAACGGCCCCTTTGGGACTTTTGTCAGCTGCAGCCTGCTGCACGGCTGTGAAGCCAATCAATAACCTACAGATTGCTCCCAATTCTTCCACGCCAATTTAATGTAACTAAATGGACACTTTATTCTGGTAATGGAAAACGCATTTGTCCCCTTCTCCTGTCCTTGCAGTAGTTTCAGTATTATACAACCTCAACCGCTATTTATAAAATCACAAGTATGTAAGCCAAGACACATCAGGACTGGAAAAGGAAGCCTGTAACTACAACCAGCGCTGAAACTGCACCAGCTCCACCCAGCTGAGTAGGCACTTCTCATCCCCAGACTTCCCTTTCTAGCAGTTACAGCTGTCTGAAAGTTATACTGAACTTCAAGGTAACAGCTTGTTTTGAAAATGCATTCCTGGTCAAAAAAAAAGTAAAATGTCTAAGTAAACTAAACTGATTGATTAAAAGAAGTCTAAAGTCTGTCCAGAAGTTCTACTGTTCAATTGTCAGTAAGAGTCACCAGCACCCACTGCAAGACAAGATAAGGCTCTTCATGGGCTACCAAAGAGTATTTGTAATTTTTTTCTTGTTAACAGAAAAATAAATTATGATGGATTTTGAAGCAAGTAAGTATTCCCATCCATGCAAAATATGCTCTATCATTCAATTTGCAAGTAGTATCTGCATTGGGGCAAGGCCTCCTTGAAGTAGAGCCCACAGGCTACAACACATATGCACTGAAAGAAGCACATATAACCTAAAACAATTATTATACAGTATGAGCTGTTGAAGCAAGCCGTTAGTAGTTCTGAACAGTATTCTCTCAGCAAAAAACAGAAGTTTGGACAAATTTTCTAACCCAGACATGTCTTGAAAATAAAAACATCATGTTGTCTTGAAAATTGGCAATGCCTGGTCTACAGCAGTAATGACAAGTTGTTGCAATAAGCAACTTTGATTCCTCTCACTTCCAAAGCAGAATACATTCTACAAAATGCATTTTCTTCTCCTTAATTGCCTTGGCACATCTTGCACTATGTCATGATAACTTTCCTTTGCTCTACCATAGGCCAGGTAGACCTCTCCCTTGATAGCCATCTCTAGGCACTCAGGTGAGTCTGCATACTCTGATCCAGGTTCTGCCACTCTGGATTTCCACTGCCCCTCTAATTTCTCACTGCACAGATAGTGATCATTACAGACGCCATCGTGTTTTACTCGAGAAGGAACTACCTGAGACAAATACTCCATGTTCCTCACCATGATTCCCAAACTTAAATACTTCAGTGGCAGAGTAGTAGGGAGGTGGGTGGTTTTCAGGATTATATTTCTTCTTTCTGTCTCCTCAAAAAGCCACGTCTAATATTAGCTCCTTGTTTTCCCTGTGGAAGCTGAGAGATCAGGGGCACTTAGCTGTGCTATGGGAATGACTTCCATAGTGGTGGGCTGGCTGCTGAGAAAGCAGGGGCAATTTGTGGTTGACAGCTCCAGTTCAGAAGACTCCAACACTCTGAGAGGGATCTGTGGATTTGACACCAATTTCATCACGGGCCAGCGCAGAGAGTGGCACGCAAAGGAGATGGGCTCTCTGCTGCCCATGAGGATCAGTAGATGGGCTGCTATACACTGAACTGACAGGAGCTCTCCCACCATCAACACGCTCCTTCCTAGCTATAAATACAGTAGTCTGTAAAGCAGAGGCACGGAGATGAAAGTAACCAAGCTCGGTTTCATTCACCAGGATGCAACAATTGAATCAACTATAGATTCGTGCTTCTAGTAAGACAGTGCTATTTGGACACTCAGAAGGTTTCCAAGATAATGAAATGTATTGATGTTAGACATGAGAGGGTGAAAAAAATGACTGTTGGGATAGTAAATCCTCAAAGTTGCTTCGATCTGTTCATACAGCCTCTCTCTTGCCCTGGCATTTATTGGCTTTCCAGGCATGGGACCTTTTGAATGATGATGCATCTAGCAAGTGACACTGTAAAATGCGGAAGTGGCTTAAATCTACGTATATCTGGCAATTAAACCTCTGTTACAAGCTTTCTAACCACTTCAGATACATACTGGGTAAATGCAAGACCCAGGTTTTGTAGACGTCTCCACAATGAATGACCTCAGAAAAATGGGAGTAATTCAGTATGATTCTCCGTTTCAGATTCAGGTCAACTGTTAACTTTCCCCCAGCTGAAAAAAAAAAGCAAGTATTTTATCAGAATCATCCAGAACTTTACTTTTATATAGGAAGGGCAGGAAAAGAACTTCACATGAGTACAGGTTCCTCTATGCCAGGAAAAGATCTGCCAATACTAATTAGGCAAGAGTACCTCAGTACTCACAAAAAATATACCAAAATACATCCACCCAAGAGGAGGGGAGGAAAGAAGGTACAGGAATGATTTAATTCCTCACCATGTCTTCTTATGGTAATGTACAGTGTCCCACCGAGACACTATGATGACAGAATGCACTCAGACCAGCCAATTACTTTCTTAGAGAAAAGGGATAATGCATTTCCCTCCAACATATAGGATTTGGTTTTTCTGCTTTTCTGCCTGAATATCTATGGGTTTTGCGACTCTTCTTGAGGCTTAAGCCTGGAACTGCCTGCCTGCTCACTTGCACACGCATGTCTTTTGTCTCGTGTTCCAATTCCTGAAACCGAAAAGGAGATGCAGACTGCATGGTACGAGCACTGTTTGGGGGAGCCTACCTGGAGAGACCCAGCCAGAGAGCTTCTGAGGCTACCGCTCGGCCTCCAGAAGTTTCTTATCTGGTTTATACATACAGACAGCCCCAACCTGGCAGCTCAGGCAGCATAATAAATTCAGGCTCGTAAGACGGGTCTCGAAGCGTAACACCGCAAAGGTTCAGCCTCCAGGCCATTTCGCTAAGCCAGCTTCTGTGTGCGTGCGCATGCGAAAATCATGCTGAACACTGAAACTCGAAGGCAACAGATAAGGGAAAAAGTTCTGTTTCCCTCTAAAAGTACTTGCAGCAGAATAACCAGTCTTGGGATCCTTATACACAACCATGCCAGCTTTTAAAATTAACGTGTAGGAACAGAAACTGGAAAGAAACTTCCTCATCTTCCAAAAACAATGGAATTTACTCAACCTACTAGCATCTGTCCCCACAAACAGGAAAAATATGCAACTGTTAAACACAGCGAGAACCTTCTAAGCTATAGAAATATTATTCTTGTATCAGCAGGACTGAAACTCATCCAGAATCAAATTGATTTAGGACTCGCATAGATAAGAAAACATTAATTAAACACGGGTTGGCCAACATGTTTTTAAACATCATTTAGCATCTAGTGCAGACCAAGTAGGTGATGTTTAAAAATATCTTAGCTGACTGTGGTTAATTCTACTTGGGAGTCTTTGCCTAAAGGTTTGTCTTGACTAGAATTTGAAGGTGCAAGTTACAACACGCCGACGCACTTTCTAAAGCTCCAGCGCACACAAGGCAGCAAATGTTTCTAATGTATGCTAGCTGGTCAAGTCACAGCTTAGGCTTTTAACTTGCTACCACACGTGAAACCTACACCTTGCATTTTCTTCATTCGAACTTTACCTCTTGGAATTCACGCTGGAGCAACTGAGGAAATTACCTCCTCCAGCTGTTCAAATATTCGGAGCTGGCAGATGGACGAAGAGCACTCAGCGGCTTCCAACCCAACGTCAGCAAGCTATTTTTGAAATACCAACAGAGGACATCTACACTGGCTGCCTTCATAACAACGCAGCTGAAGAGAGCTCTTGGATCTTTCCTCGGTCTCTGCTGGTGAGGCTGAACGGACACATATGGGGTGGTAACATCTCCAATCGTACCAGCTAGTTTCACAAGTGGATGTTTAACCACTGCCTCAGTTACCACATGTCAGCTAACACAAGGCATCAGGACAGCTTTTCTCATGACGATTCATCCTTACCTCTTCTACTTGGAACAAGCCCTTTGTCTCCAGCTTCCTGCTACAAATCCTGGGACTACTCGTGTTTATGAAAGGGAGAGGAATTGCACTCTCTTACCAACACTTGCATGCTACCTTGAAAATACTACTTTAAAAGACCTAGCACTGAAGGTCAAAAACCTCCTTCCACCCAACGCTCCACAGCCAGGTGAGGAAAGACACTGCATCCCAAACTAACAGCTCAGCCTTGGTGGCCTTGGCAGAACTCCAAGACATGCCTTATTCATAAAACCAAAGTAATAAAAGAGACAGACACTCCCCCTCGCTCCCCAAGGATACTACAACTTGGTGCTGATGCAGAAATTAGAAGGAAGGGGACCATCTAAATTACACGCTGAAATAGATACTACAAAAGCAAGCAGCTGTGACATTTCAGCCAGGTGGTCGTCTTCAGCTGCAGTCAAGAGGAAAAATAACTTGAGACATTTCCCTTGCAGATACTTCCTGATTACAACCTTATGGCAAAACCACCTCATTTTCACTGCCAGTATGCATTTTAATTAATCCTTACGTTCTTAAAATATACTTTGTCAATTAAAAGCCATGTTCAGAGACTCCGGCTGAGGAGGGGAGAGGGGTTTGAGATGTTTAAGCAAGATCTCTTAGTGCTGTAGTCAGCATGGATATAATTAGATAGCCAAGCAAATTCTGTCATACTACTACTTTTCCTAAAAAATTACAGTTGCACACATGCTCTCACTCACTGTTTATTCATCTCTCAAAAATCAGATTAGAATTGTCTTTCAGAAAAGAGAAAACTTTCATTGATCTAGATCTTCCTTTTCTCACCTTATTTCGCCAACCATTTTCACCAGCTNGTGCTCTCACTCACTGTTTATTCATCTCTCAAAAATCAGATTAGCATTGTCTTTCAGAAAAGAGAAAACTTTCTTTGATCTAAATCTTCCTTTTCTCACCTTATTTCGCCAACCATTTTCACCAGCTATTAAATAAAAGCCTTAATAAAGTTTGCCCTTGACCGATTAAAAAAAAATTAAAAAACCTGAGGGTAGTGTCACAGAAGAGAGACTGTTTCATATCATATATGGACAAAAACCAGAAACACAAAAGACCTCAGCATCAGCACACATCAGGAAGGTAATGGAGCACTGCTGTCTCCATCGCTTCTGGAGCGATTATTCTCCTTGCAGTATTACTGGGCATGATATGGTCTTCTAAACCCCACCAGCCAGACAGCATCCTCCCTAACACTTGTTAGAGAAGGTGAGAGCCCTGCTCCAAGGCTGACTGGTTGGGAGGTGACCGGTGCCCTCCTTCGGAGAACCATGTGCTTGTGTGACAGGCAACCTACAGACAGACAGCAGGACAGCTCGCTGCCCTCTGCCCCTCTACCGCCTCTCACATGGACCCGCAGCCACACAGCCAAAACCTTATCATCTAAACCTTACCCATCAGCGCAGGGCAAGTAAGACAACAACATTTTAAGAGGATAAGAGTAGAAATCAAATCAAGCTTAAAAGGCCATTAAGTCAAGGAGACTTTTTGCTTTATTCGAGTGGTTTGAGTTTCTGAAGCCAGACTGGAAAACCGGCCAAGAATAAAAATCATTTTGATTTGCCTTCCTTGATGAGAGAGCGCCTTTTTAATTAATCCAGCAGATCATTCACAAATACAATGAATGGAAATCATACAGTTAAAATCCTTCAGAGTATTTTAGACAACTTTAAATATTAGAAGGAACTGCAACCATCTAGAAGAGCATCAAAACGTAACACAGCCTGGCTGTTCTAGTTAAAAATTCACACTGGAAAATGGTTTCTGCTTTCTAAAAAACACTGCATTATCTAACTATATTTCCCTCTTGTAGCTTCCTATAAATACTTCAAGGTGTGGTTAGAAAACTGTGGCCAAGTTCTTCAAGGATTTTTAGTTTCCATATCAAGTTCAGGGCTGCAGCATATTTACGTTAACATTTTCTGGAGAATACACTTCATTAACCGCTGTGGCAAAACCCTTGGTGGTCTGCTCCTCACTGACTCTGACCATTGCCGTTTCAATCATTTGCAAATTACTTCCAGATGGGTATCAGTTACACAGAGATGGAGAATTTTTATAACATTTATAAATAGTGCAAGAATCCTACAGACATATGATAAGTGTGCTATGCGGTGACGCACACGACAAGGCTGTGAAGAGGGGCACGGGGAGCACATAACCCGACAGGCGGATTCTGCCCACGGACAAGCTGGAATCCCTTTGCTTATACCTGCGAGTAATACTCAGGTAGGACACTACCTCAAAGGTACAAAAACTCAGATTATACCTGCAAATTTGATACTTCGCAGGTGAGTCAGTTGCCCAACCGCCATTTAGTGTCATTTCAGATGTCCTCTTCCACCTGGCCCCAACTGCCATCGGTCTCCCAGCTGCGCCAGACCTGCCAGTCTCGTGCGGGTGTCTCGGATAACCCAGCACATCTAAAAACGGCACAGGATGCATACATCGAAGAACCCAGGTCGCTCCCCCTTCAGTGATGTAGAAGGCACCTTCTAATTGAGCAGACAGCTTTTACAAGTCTGGTACGCTGCTTCTTTCACTTTTGTTCGCTAGTGTTCATTCTAGGATTCGGAAAATGATCCTCTGGAGTCTCTCTAGACTACCAAATGATTCATTGCATTAAGGAAATGACAAGCCCCATTTTAAATGGCTCCTACCGCATTTTTTAATCCCATCCTCTTCATATGTGCACTATGTAAGACTCAGTTGCCTACATAATACATCTAATTGCCTCCCATTTACATTCAATTAAATTCTGTGATACTATTTTGCAATATTAACTAACTCTGTCAGGGGCTAATCTCCCAGAGCGTTTGAGAAATGGCAGGGCTAAAGCACGGTGTAAAGACAAAGGTGTCTGGGGCTGTCTCCTGGATGAAGAGCCCGTGGTGCTGTGGGTACTTACTGCATTCCCATTCGTTTGTGGGATCTTCATTTGCTTTAGACGTGTAGTTCTTGGGAAAAGTTCTAGATGGAAAAGTCACTTTGCGCACAGATTTCAACACCACTTTGCTTTAACTCTGTCTCTTTTTCTTTGGCCCAGAGACTCACACCCAGGTTTCTGTGCTGAAAAAGCAACTTTGCTAGCGCCTGGCAGTCAGAATTTGGATCTGTTCAACTATAAATAAAAGCCAGGAAGAAAGTTTGAAAATTGTCTTAGAGTGAAAAGGGAAAATTGTGGTTGTACAGTGGGAAGTATGACAGTTTGTTTTTTTTCTGTCCACAACCAGCAAAAATAAAGACTGAAGAATTTCTGTACCCTGTCCCATGGAGAAAAAGGAATGGCCAGAATGAAGCAAAAACATGCCATGTCTGGTGCTGGTCATTTCTGTTAAGGAGGCAAGCCGCTTTTGTTTGAATCTACTTTATTATATTCCCTGTAGGTAGAACATGAACTGAAGCAAGGGAACCTGGAGTCGACTTCTGCACAGATGACCATAACCAGGTCTTTAAAGAAAAGGAAGAAACCTCCCTCATTTTCCTGCTGGTGGGCATGGCCAGAGCCTCTGCAAATAGGCTTCAAAGTCAAAGCAGGCAGCTGCTGCAAAATATTACTAACAACTTGCGAGTCTCAGTACATGGTTTTCAACTGAGCAGTACTGTACACAGATACTGTCTACTTATAGCCCTGCTCTCACGGTCATTTTCCTGTCTTTCTGCACCCGTGATAGCTGTTGAATTGGAGAGAGTTTTTCTTTTTAATCTTTCTGGAGATTCTCCTACCTTTGCAGCTGTAGGAGGTAACTTGAACATAAAATGAAAGTTATATTTTTTTTTTCTATTGTACTAAGCAATTATGATTGACTCGAGTCTGTCCAAACATTTGGCAAGTACCTTTTTTTACTGTAAAGTTGTTGGGTTTTGGTTTGTTTGGGTTTTTTCCAGAAGTTGCTTTAACATATCAAGTAAGCACGCTAGGAATGTTCACATATAATTCTGAGCTTAATGCTAGCCTATTTTTTTGCAAACTAAAATGCTGGAATTCAGAGGGACAATAAGGTATACGTAGCAAATGGCTCTTAGGCAATAAGCACAATAGATGATGGCTGAAGGCTCTGCCTTTTCTCTTTACCTCCTGACACACCCCAGGGTTTATGGAAGTTACACAATATGCACACCCACCAGTTAGGTTTTATTGCTTAATTACTTATAGGGAAAAAAATGAAGTCTCCCACAGTCATCTGAAGTTGGGAAAACAGAATTGTTTGGTTTTTTCAATTTCTGGTGTGAAATATGACTATAAAGAATTTTGAAAAAACTGGACTACAAATACAGTCTAACAAAACATACAGAGATACAGCAGCACATATTATAAAGCACACAGGGAATGTTGTCTTCTATATATTCTGAGCCAAGCAAGCCTTCCCAGGCTTCTAATCTTTTTGTTTGTTTAAACTGACTACTTATGCCATAGAGCCTTTCTTAAATTGTGTCAATTACACACATGCACCACCTGAAATCCTGGTAAATCTATTTTCCTTCATGAGGTATTCTCGACTACACTGCAAATTTAAGCAATACCTAAAGTCAGAGGGAATAAACCAGAACCTGTTAAGCATGAAATAAGATATCACACACAATTCATCTGACATAAATAAGCTCAACTGTGCTTTGCAATCGTACTGACCCGAGTCAAAACTACTTAAGAACCAGGGAAAATGGAGTTATTTAAGTGTGTTAGTAATGGTAACCGCTACATTATCAGGACATAAGAGACCAAAATTGCAAGGAGAGGTAGAACTCCTTATTAGACCAACCAGCGTAGCTGGGGTGAAAGGAAGAAAACCAGAGAAGCTTTCAGGAACGCAAGCCTTTCTTCGGGAGCAAGTGATCCATCTCTTACCAATTTCTCAGTATCTTTGTTCCAGTGAGGAGCGGTGGTTGTATTGGTTATAGCAGATAACCAGAGTCAAAGGGTTCTGCGCTTTTTCTGCAGTTTTTGCTACAGGGTTAATTTATCCTGTTGCCTTCTACAAATGGCTTTCATTCTTTGCTTCAGTTTCCTCATCTGTAAAGTCAGAAGAATGCTTCCCTACTTCATGAAAGTTTGTCTCTTTGGGAAAATGAGCTGTTCTTTCCCTAAGGTGCATTTATTGAAAAACCTCTCAACACAGCATTCATAGTTCCAGTCTAGCCAGAGTGACAAATAAGGACAGCCTGACTGTATTTTAAATGCTCTTTGACACGAGAAATGCTACTTTGACACTGAAAATGCAAGAGAAGCAAAGCAAATTGCAGTGGTTTTGTCTTATCTATTCCTTATTACTCCAAGTTCTCAACGCTCTCTGGCAAAGGTTGAACCATTACCCTTTCTTCATAGATAAGGAAAATAAGGCACACAGAAGTCACTTGTCACATAATACTAAAGTAGTAATTGAAAGTCAAAGCCTTCCCCTGTTTATTGACTCTGAAACCCAATCTAGTTCAGGGCTATGCTGTGAAAGGGTGCTTCAACTTTGCAAAGGCATCTCAGTTAAGACTTCAGTTCAGCCAAACACTGGGCAAAATGAGCCTCAGAGCAGCTCAAGCATTCATTAAGTCCCAATATCACCTAAGTAAAACCTTAAAAAAAAAAAAAGCTGAAGAGGGAGATGGGAACTGGAGAAAGAATTTCTGCCAGAGAAACTAAGAACAAGAAGCCCTGTACCATGGAACTTGAATCCTGATGTAGGTCAGGATGGGCTTGTGAGCGCTGCATCTGCACCCTACAGGGACAATGGGAGCAAGCTGCTCAGTAAATGAAACAACATATATTTTATGGAACTTATGCAACAGCTATACTGTAGCTCCTACGGAAACAATGGTAATTACACACCTCTTGTGTTATCTTTGGATAACACTGTAATTAGTATGTGTCATCGCTCTAGCAATGATTAAAATAATTACGGTAAAAAGTCCCTTGTAAGTAGCATTTACTGTTCCGGTTTCCAAATATGTACAGGATTATTTTTTTTAAAGTATAATTGCTTTCTCTGTTCGCAGCTCAACTCAATACTATTTCCCCACCCACCTTCCACTTTATGCAGCCATCTGATGTTGCAGCAAAACTTTAACATGTGTGAAATACTTACAGCTCTTCCAAGTAGGGAAAGTTCTTGAACGCATCCTCTGGTAGCCTTGTGATGTTATTCATGCTGATATCTCTGGAGAAGAAGAAATATATATTTATCAATAAACAGTAAGGGATTTTTACACTCTAGGAAAAGGCGGACAAAAAGAAGGCCTAATCAGATGGTATGATACCAGAAAAAAAAATATTCTAGCACCACACAGTAACACGTCTTTCTAGAAATTTGCATGCTAAACTTTCAAACATAGTAATTTGAGAATCCAGTTGCAGCAAAGACCTATGTAATGGAAAGTTGATAAAAAAAGTTTTTTGACACCTCTAAGCAAAAAAAATTACTGTGAAACTACAGGGTACACGTGCATGGAAGAGGCTCTACAGTACTGTTATCCCCAGTAGTAATTTTTACCAACTTACACATGCATACAATTTTAACACAGATGATTAAGACTGTTCTAAAACCACAGCATATAAAAAAATTAAAAAAAAAAAAGATGGTGACCACCCACCACGCAAATTTTCATCCCACAGTGTCTTTAAAAACAAAAAAAAATACATGCATTGGGACTTAATAAAGAGCTTCTGGCAAACATGGCTTCTGGAACAACTGACAAGAATAGCAGAAACATGTCCTAGCTCTACCACACTCATATTTTTTTTTCCTACAAAACCTATAGAAGTCCTCAAGGTAATAGTTTTAAGCAGATTTCATTCTCAGTCCATAAGCAGAGACAGGCCGGCAGCAAGTGCTTACATGATAGGTATGCAGACCTGTTCAGCTTTTTCCTTTCCGAAGGAGCAGTAAGTGGCAAACTTGGTGCCATCACCTCAGTTCACACCTACATAACCATCACAGATAATCCAGTCCTAAAGCAAGTTATTACTCAATGCGAGTAAAAGTAGCACGAAAACAATTCAGTTTGATAATTAAACTAATAACTGCCTAACAATTCATGACATAACCCAAGTTCTTACTTCTTACTTGGTTACTGCTTTTTTTTTTTTTAATATGTAGTTTAACGAGTAATTCAGTGAGACTCATTAGTACAGCCCTCCCAGCTTCTTTCTGCTTGCTGTCTTCCACACATTGCTATCCAGCACCAATGAGCCACCTTCCCCTGTATTTCAGGTAAAAAGCAAACAAACAAAACCAAACCACCCCTTCAATCTCACTGGTAGTCAACAAGTACCACTGAAGCTCCTGCACGAAGCTCTGAAGGGCTAGTGACTGCATACAGGACTGATTTTGTTTGCCACCTAAAAAGCTCAACCTCGGAATAAAGTGCCAGCCCTTGCCTACTGCTGAGCAGACGTTCTTAGCCCATCCATAGCCACCAGTATTTTTCAATGATCTGCCTCAACTGGAATTATCACTTCTTCTGATGAGGCAGAGAAAGGTCAATTTAGACTCTTCCTGCTACACTGGAAGGGCACAAATCCCTGAAGAACTATATGGTAGCAGCAAAACCAACCCCCTTGAGAAATTAAAAAGTTTCATGTTCAAGGTATCTTCCATGGCTCCCACCCATGACAGGACTCAGCGCTGACCTCAGGAGATTGAGTCCTAAGGGGAGCAAGAATTTTGCAGGGGGTCGGTGATGCTTCTGAGGAAATGCTGTCTCAGGNGAGTCCTAAGGGGAGCAAGAATTTTGCAGGGGGTCGGTGATGCTTCTGAGGAAATGCTGTCTCAGGACGTTTGTTCCTTTTTCCATGCTGTGATGAACCCAATGCCATGTCAGTACAATATAACCTACCAAAAAATGTTGCAGCAGCTAATGAAACCACT
>RSEF01000005.1:5243444-5255143 GCA_003993805.1 Himantopus leucocephalus
CCCCCCCCCCCCCCCCCCCAGTCTCAGGCCCCCACTGCATACCCACAAACACCTACAAGGCACATTTCGTTCCATTTAACAGCTTCAAGGGCAATTCCATAAAATTTAAAACGCCTCAAGAGGAGCGCAGGGAGCCACGCTCACCCTTTGGACTCCAAGGACACCACATCTTGCTCCACCTAGCAACACAGTATTTACAACAACAAACATTTCACACCAAAAGCTCCCCATTACAACTCCGGACACAGATCCGCCGAGATTCAGTTCCTTGCCCCAGCACAGACTCATTTTGTGGGTTTGGCCAGGTTGCTTCCCCTTCCCAAACCCCAGGTTCAAAGGGGAATAATCTTTTCTGCATCTCAGAGGAAGGGGGAGGATAAAGGCACCAGTGTTTCTGAGCTGTCCAGACAGAGCCCGGCACTTAAATCTGTTTACACTGATAGAAAAGCAGTGCTATCATTGCACACATATATTCATATAAAGTCTTCTGTTGCATTTTCACTCTGTGTTTTTGCTCTGTTGCAAGAGAAGAACACGAACAGCTACAAATCCAATTTCATAAAAATGCCAACTTTAGTAACTCTAAGTACTTTGAATTTTACCCATTTTCTTCTAGTTTATTTTGGTCTCCTAGTCTGTCCCACCCAATGTTTAGAAAGCAACCTGAGCCTAAAAAGTCCGGGTAAACCCTACATTTTTAGAAGGCTAAAAGCAAAAAAGCAAAACAAAATTGGTGTATGAACACAGTCACTGATATGATGAAGCCAGAAGACAAAATGTAAACATCTCAATCAGTCCAAACCTATATACAACAGCTTTAGCATTTAAGAAATTTTTTTCCACTTACATATAACTTGGATGTAACTAAAAATTATTTCTGGAAAAAAATACCTTTTTCTGCAATACAGCACTATAATTATCTATATACTGTGGGAAAACTAAAAGCACACAGTACAGCTTTCTAGTGTCAAAATAGATTTCATGGCAGCACCTGGAATGGCCTTTATGGAACCAAACATTCTTTTACGTAGCAATTTTCAAGGCATCTTAAAGTAGCTGATGAAGCACAAGCAGTTTCGATAAAATGTAAAACTTATGTTTTGGAAATTCTTGATCATCAATTATCGCACAGTACTTTTAACAGAAAAGTAATTTCCACTTTATGACATTTTAAGGAATTAAGTCTGCCTGGAGTCTTCTGAAGTTCCCCACAGGGTAGGGTTCACACGTGCTAACATACAACCCTTGCGATTCACTAAGGAAACGGTACCTTCAACAAAAGGTGAAGCGGAAACGGTACCTTCAACAAAAGGTGAAGCGAGGGGTGCTGCCTATTGACAAGACGTGTAGCGAAAGACGAGAATCCAAACAGCCTCACTAGCTTCATACCAGCTTCCCATCCTTTCGGGTTATACTGGTTTCAGCTACATTCCTCTTTTTGATTTGAGATGTATGGCCAAGTCCCTTACATGCATGAAGACACAGGCTGAGCATCCACCTTACCTTCCAGTGAACCTTAGACATGAATTGAAATGAGAGCTGCACAAAATGTCTGCCAGGCCACTCTTAGAGAAGAGCTATGGGTTCAGCTTGTACTTCAACAGTACAGGACTGAACAAGGGATGTCAAGGAAGTATTCAAAACCAATTTTATTTCTTCTTCTATAATGAAAGTGTCAGAAATTCTCATTCTTATCTGACATCACAGAGCTAATTATATCAAGAAGCAAAACTTGATGTACGCTTCGTCTTGTGAAAAAACACAACTCTTTCCTTGGTGGTCAAAGTTGTGTAGTTTTTATTGCCCGCACAGCCCCCAACCTGCATTTGCTGTCATCTTAAAGCAACATAATATGCATCAAAGTTCAGGATCCACAGAGACAGCAGAACCTGTGGCATGCATATACATAACAGTGGGTTTTTCCCCCCAAAGTCTGCAGTAAAAAAAACTAGTTAGTGTTATGAAGGGGAGGGAAAAAAAAAAAAAAAGACAAGTCATTACTCTATTGCTTTCCAGATTTGGCCACCAACTGGTCCTCTTCACCAGAAGACAAACAGACTAGTTCTACTTCTGCAAGTAACCTTGGGACAAAGCCTTCTCCCCCAGCCTTCCACCAGGCAGAGCAGGGTCTCACACCACAGACCTCCCTCCGCCAGAACGTCAGATCGCAGAACGTTGCTTTGCCAAGAGCCGGGCTGCTCACTCCCTCTGACAGGGGAGCAAGGTCCCCACACCCAGGAAACGGTCACCCTTGTCACTGCCAACACCTCTGCGTGTGCAGCCATCCCTGCCAGCCAGCACCGCCAGCAGCACCGCGCACGTACACATCCCAGGAATTCGGCAGAGGTACAGCCCTGCCACTGACATTGGCCAACAGATGACAAGTGCCCACAGAGCCGCATCCTCAGATGGTTTGAGAGCCTCAAGCAAGGCTGCCTGCACCAGGTCATGGACCAAGGAGGGGCACGACCAACCTCCATCAATATGGACTGGCAACATAGTGGAAACTGGCAGGTGCAGTCACATCTGCAGGTAACAAGCCATCCAGTAAAAATCTGTAGAGGAAAATAATCGGTCTGGATGAAACCAACCAAAACCACAAAACCTCCTCTTTATGCATCAAGAGACGAAGGAGGAATGTCCTCATAGCACTTCCACCTCCGAAGGTCGGAGGACAAAAGGCAGACTCTCACCTGGAGCAGAAAGCCACATAAGATGAGGAACACCACCTTTTTCCTTTTTTTTTTTTAATACTACATAATGAACTTTTAATACTACATAATGAACTATGCCTAAATGCAGATTTTAGATGGCTACACGAAGAGGCCACCACAAGGAACCTCCCACAACCACTGACAGGCCTCCTGAGCAGCTAACATGCCGAGAAGTCTTTCAGCGTAACAAACTGAGCTGGATCAACTCTGACGGAGACATGGGTCCTTACTCAAAAATTGCCTCAAACTGGAGCGGACTTCTCCAGAATCAAAACAGTTGGTGAACCTGGTTCTTCATCAGCCGAGTCTTTTCACACATTTAAACTACAACTAGAGGCTCAAACAAAGAAAATCTGGTGGGAAAGGAATATATTTTGAATTTTAAAAGCGAGAGTTTTGGGAAAAGATTTTGCTGTGTACTGGACCAACTAACAGATGTGGGAGAAGGGGTGGCAAGTTCCAGATAGACACTTTCTGAGGTCCCTAATGGCATGCAGACATTTATTTTGCTGTTGTAGGGCTTTCTGCTAACCTGCAGAGGTTGCCCCTCCGTCACTACAGCAGACAAAGCAGGCAGCGTAGTCTGAGCTGGCAGCCATAAGAGGGTTAATGCACACTGCACACCAATTAGAAAAACCCTATAGTTAAAATTAACTGCAATTGCAAAGGAAAAAAAGAAAATAAGTGGAGAAAAAGAAAACCAGAAACCCTCACTCTCTCACACACCCAGAGAAAAAGCCAAGTACACTGTTAGCGTGGGGAATCCAGCCCTTTATACATTCCCATTCCACGCCAGCATATTCACAGTAGTTTTCAATAAACATCTACACGAGTCACTGGAGGGGAGGGGGGAAGAAAAAAAAAAATCTGTTTTCTTTCATACAATTCCACAAAAATAACTGTCATCACAACCATCCTTGTGGCAGAAAAGTCCATATTTGCCTGCAGTGAAACCCGTCTGCAGCTGCCCTGTGGAAAAGACAGCCAATAATTGGCTTCTTTCACCTCTGTTAACCACGAACAAAAGTGTCATTCAGCTCCCAAATGGACAGAAGGCACCAATGGATGGTCAGCTCGCTGAGCCAATGGGCTGGAATAACAATAACCCTGTAGCATTTTCTTTTTCCTTTTGTTTAGTCTTTCAAAGCCCTTAATTAAGACCCTCACAAAGCACCCCTACAGGCTTCTTTCAATGAGGCATTACACGCCTGTTTTCTTGTATTTAAGGAAGAAAAGTAACAGGGATTTCTGAAACACATTAAGCAGTACACACAATTTCCATGTATTCACAACTGAAATACTGTTACATTTCAGCTTTTAAATATTATCGTCAATAAAAAGAAGTTCAAGCTTACTGTGCCCGCTCTTTGCTGTACATCCCTTGCTATATCAAGAAAATAAATACATACAAGCGGGTCATAAATCTGGCATAACTGCAACGGCTCCTCCAAATCCATCGCAAGCCAGCAGCTCCCAAAGCGAAGGCAAGTGGAACGAGGCATGTTGATGAAACATCCTTGGGCATCCTGGAGCAGACAGCTGAGAAAGGACCGGGTAACGCAGGGGACTAATTTGTTGAGACTGCACATGACGCACCGGCATTGTCTGAAAATCAGAGCTTGTGAAGGCGAAGGTACATACCCTGCTGGGTTTAGCGGCCTCGCGTACAATTAAATATCTGCTTGCATTTAATATAAGCGAAGGTAATCTGTACGCCATTATTTACGACCGAACTGATGAGATACCCATGTCTGTATATTAAACAGGACATTTGAGGACTATCTCTGCTTTTCAGCAGCACACACAGTCTCTGCTTAACAGAAATGCTACAGAAACTTGCAATATTAGGGCAAAGTACAGCAGCCCTTTTCCTTGAAGGCCTTCTCCCCCCGCCACAGGCAGGAAACAAAGCAGTTTTAAGAAAACACCATTGCAGTATCATCCTCGTAGGTGTAGTTTGGGGTAACCTAGTCAGTCTAGTCCTTCCCCACCGCAAACCAGCCCGAGCGGCAGGCTGGTGTGGGGCGAAGGGTGCAGGGGTGAGCGGGGAGCACCACCACGTACATCCACCACCCAACAAAGCCATCACCCCGGCCAGCGAGGGTCCAGCCCTCCAGCCTGCTGCCGGCCCTCCCCAGCATCTCGTGAATGTCCGTATCCCATGAAAAGTGGCATATGGGCAGCCCCCCGCCAGGAGACCGGCCCCGCAATAGAAGGTGCAGCCAAAAACTACCAAAATCATTAGCAGAGAGTGTTTTTCACATCAGAGAACCACAGGCTGAGGCTCTGGTAATCTCCAAAACGCACTCTCCCCTGCAAGAAAATGGGAATAGCCTTTTTATGACTGACAGAAACCCCACACAACGCAGAGAGACCAGAACAAAGACGTTTTTATTACTAACACCAAACTGAGCGAACACAAAAAGCAGTGATTTAAAATCCTCCTCTCTACACTACCTACATCTCCAGCAGGCATTCCTTAACAAGCACCCCTTGCTATAAAGGCTACATGCATCTAAGCAAAATGCAACTGGGTATAAGTAAGATTAAACCTTTTTTTATTGTTTTTTTTTTTTTTAAATATACCAAAGAGTTAGCTGCTTGTATCTGTATTCATATAGCCAAGGAAGTAACTTGCCTTTGAGGAACGGTAGTCTAGCAGCAGTACTCAGTGACTTTGCTTTCAAAAAATCAGACTGCCTATTTAGGCAAAAAATATTCAAAACATTTTCAAAAATCAGACTGCCTATACACCAAAATCTCTTCTAGTCTTACCTTAGGCCACTGAATTAAGGCCCCAACAAAAAAGACACGACTATCACCTGTCCTACATGGTGTTCCTGTTTCCCCACACTATGAGAAAATATGATGTAACTGTACTAAAAGGAAAAAAAAAGAGACAATGTCTGCATGACTTGGTTTTGAAGGCCTAACTCCAAGGACGCATTTTTGGAAAGCCCATTCACAAGCCTTTATCAGAACGTGTTGTACCACTGACCTTGACAGAGCTTCAACATCAATCAAGCAGGAGTTTGCTCTCAAGTTCTGTTACATTATTGACAATTTCTGTGACTATTTACCACAGCAGTTCAGGAGAGACTCCTCTCCAGCAGCAAAGAGGATGAAAAGTAATTTAAATTCTGAAAACGAGCACGAAAGGTCATCCATCCTAAGTGAATCCAATGCATCAGCTACAATCCAAATTCACATTGTGCTGATAAAAATCTCACAAGAGTACCTGATTAAACTGCAATATAACGTGAAAAATATACCACTGCAATACAACATAAAAAAGTAAAACAAGACCCAGGCCCTCCCATGCCCCCCAGAGCCCCGGACACCGTTCCAAGTGGCACACGCAAAGGGTAAGGCTTGCCTCTCACTCGTTGCATGGCTCAGCGTCCAGGGCTGGGGGATCTCAGTACCTAAACTGCTATGGTCTTAAAAACAACAACAACAAAAAACCCCAAACAAACAAAAAACCACCTCAAACAAATAACCACACACCAGAACTCCAAAACCCAAACAACCCCCTCAAAAAACTGCCCAGACATCAGAGGCGCTTGCCAGCGTGACTGTTGGCTAGGAATCGCATCCCAAACTAGATAGTTGTGCTAACCAAGTTTAGTAGTATGGCTCTGGACTTCCGAATTCTGCCCTAACATGAATAAAAGTAATAATACTTAGCATTGCTGAACCAGGAATATAAACCAATAAAAAATTAGCATGCTTTCTAATTTTTAAGGAAAAGGTATACAAGCAAATGAAACCTTTCACAGAAACCCTCAGCGAAAAAACCCGACAGCTATCGCTTGCCATTATAAATAAGAGGTCAAAGAAGCACTTATTACTAGTAATTTTCTTGAAAAGGTTAAGTTCTCTCTTCAGTTTAACTCTGTTCTCAGTATTTACATGACTACACCTATTTAAAACTGAGTAGATTTTAATCACTAAACTGTCAAGAAAAAAATCAGCGTACTTAATGCAAACAGAACATTACAAGTATTTACATGAAAAACAAAGACCTACCACATTAACTATCCAGCCCACACTCTTAGCAACAGAGATTAAGGCTTGTCAAGTTTAATCATGTACGTAAGATCAATTTTTTATATAAACACATCTAATGCATGTGTGATGGAAAAGCAACTCAAAAAAGGCAATCAAGTAATCCGCCTGTATTTCTAGCCTGCTTGTAGGCAGAAGAAATCTTTCCAGCAACATGCATTTTTATAGATGAACTCCAAGAGGAAAATTGGGCTTGTGAACCCTTGTCTCCTTGGCTATCTCCACACAACAAACATCGGCATATTTTTAATTCAACACAGCTATCTATAGGCAAGGAAATACAGTCTAGCTCTTGCCTAAAGGCCAGCGGTCAATGTAAATTCCTTTTTAACGTATAAACCTCTGTTGCAGTGAAGACAACTGTAATGGATGCAAGGTGGACAAAGAATACCCCTCCCAAGCCCCGTTAATAAAAAGATCTGGTTTTTCTTGCTCTCGTTTGTTTCAAAGAAGTCCGGTTTCTTCTGCCTTGAAAGACTAAGGGTTTTACTGAATCAGTAAACTGGGGCCAGTAAAACTTGCCATGCAGCTCAAAACCCGCCCCTACTACAGACACCTTAGTGCTACTGACACCCTGTTTTCCGCATTACCAATTTCATCATTTACTACCATCAACACATTGATTTTTCCTATCTATCACCAGCAAAATTGTGAAGATACTATTAAAAAAAATAAATTAACCCCCTGAAAGTTGAGAGGGTGAGAAGATTTTTATCGGAACTGGCAAACCATATCCTCTTTTCATTTTTAATAACAATACACCTATTAACATCAACGTTTAAGCTACCAAAAATGAAGCAGTGCTCTGCAATTATGGTGTCAGATCCCACAATAAACACCAACACATCTTAAATTTGCTACCAAATCTGAGAAGTATAAAGCAGATGCAGTAATTTATTTTAACTTTTAATTGAGGGACAAGTAATCCCACAACAGATCAGAGATTACAGCTTTAAGACACTACCTTAAAAATAAAAGGCGAGAAAACATTCAAAACATGATCACTTTTTGTCTGTGTTTAAACAAACATCAGGATATAATGAAGAAGACAGTGCAAGTTAAAAACCATACACAGCTTTGTCATGTTCAAAAGTTTATTTTTTCCACATACCTGAATACAGTTGATTTTACAAATATCTTTACTTACTGTGCAATTAATAGTAGAGTTAAATAACTATTCCATCTCTATAAGAGCACTAAATATTCAGAGGTCCAAGACAAATGGAACCTTTTGCTATTTTTCATTATATTTACCACAAAATAGTTATAATAACGTAAGGACTATTTACAGTCAACATGGTAGAGAAGGAAGCATCCCCATCCCTTTGACACATCAGATTGTATTTCGTATAGCATACAGATTAATGTAAATTGCAAAAGACAAAGCTTTTAGAACTAATTCTGTACCACCCATTCCAAGAAATGGATCAGTCACACCTCCTCCAACTACCACTGACTTAAAATAAAAAAAGATCTCAACAAAGAACTCGTGCACTTTATTCCTGTTGGTCTGTACTACTCATTTTTTCTTTCCTCCATACTATGTATTAGAAAGGACAGCATAAGGAGCAATCAGAAGGATATAATCCTGAGAAATTTCCACAAGATTAAATATGTATTTCTTTGGTATCACAGGAGCAATCAGTCTGGCAGCATTGCATCACATTCATCTCACACGGAGTCATTCTCTTTTGACATTTAAATAGTGTATGACTAAACAACAGCTGCTCGTAGAAAGAAATGGTTGAATTAATGGATGTTATTTGCTAACTTAAGTGTCCTTTCCTTTTTACCTGTATCTCCCCTCTACGGTATCAGAGTGCAGTGTAAACTAGTGCTTTTCTGCTGAACTTGCACCACCTTTAGTTAAGGGAGAAATGTTTAGAGCTTGCTAATTCAGTACACCTAGTAGTTGAGTTTCAGCAAACTGAAGCTTAACATGCTACATAAAAGGTATAAATTATGCTTCCAAGACAGCTCCGGGCACTGCCTTGTTTGGAGTTGCTTACCGAGCAACTACATTTCTCCAAACAAACTAACGTGCAGAAGGGTAAAGGGCAGTGAAGGTAATTATTGGAAGGAAATCTCTCCCTAGGCCAGAAAAGAATAATTAAGCTTGTGCATGGTAAATCACATAGGGGAAGTGAACACTGAAGTAATCGAGTGTAAGCGACAGCAAGACCTATCTACAATCTTCTTGAAAGGAAATTAAGGCAGGGCGTAATCTAAAGCGGGATTATTTAGGCAACACGAAGACAGCATCCCCAAACTTCACAGTTCTTCATATAAATGTACATGTTCCCCCTACACACATGCACACACACACCCCCACAGCGGGGAAAATATTCAGTAACCCAGTAATTAAATGAGTGTGCTGAAACCTAAAGCAGTTAAACTGCATTCTGCAAGCCTGGATCCAACATAGTTTACTTATTGGTCATGAATCTCTCCACAGATAATATCTTCTTAACAGTTAAAAACGCATAAAATATGACCAAGACTTTCAATGTTTAAGATGCCTCTCGTGCTTCGACCACCACGGCGTTTTGGAAACTGCCTTGTCTAAGCGAATGCAACATAGGGGAGTAAGTGTGATGAGTCTCCAGCCTAATCCTTCCTCAAAAGCCTTGGGCTGTTGTGTGAAAACTTAATGAAAGTCATTTGCACAACCCTGAAAAGCTGGTGAAGAAAAGCTGTAACAGCATCTCCTCCTTCTGAGTTGCCTATCTGGGGAAAAGAGCCCAAGACGTCAGCAGTGCACTGTTGCCACCGACAAGATGGCAGCGGAATACGGGCTGTTCACGTTCTTAATCGCACAAACTCTTGGTGGTTATCTGCTGAAGCTTCTTGAATGACCTGCGTATATTCTCTGCAAATAAACTATGTGCTAACTGCTTTTAAAATATAAAGCAAGTACGGAGCGATACTGCATATTTCTAACATCCTACGCACTTCAGGGAGATCTAAACCAAAAAGAGACAACTTCATAATGACAGGTTAAGAAGCAATCCCATTTAAGGCCATGCTTGCGTGTTTGAGCTCCAAAAGGGGAGAATCAAAATGTGTAACAGACAGGCCTTAAGGCTTTCCCAATAATTTTGCAGATACGAATTGGTAAGAGATCTGCTACCAGCCTCAAAAGCAGCATCTGCTAGCTCTGTTCTGCTGCAAGAACCCTTCTGCCTCCTTTACCAAACTTTAAAACTTTATAACTTGTCTCTTAATCCTTTTAGCAAAGCCCTTAGATTAACTTTCAAAGCTGGATATCTCTACGTATGAACAGATTTCCATCGATGTGCAACCGAGCTAAACAGAACGGTGTCTGGACGAGGTTCCTCACCACTATCACACACAAGGCTTGCACTGCAACGCAAACACCGGCAGGGCTCAAATCCTGCAGCAGGGTGCTACTACTCAATGGTTTTTCTTCCTTTACATCAGAGACGCAAAGGACTTTCGTAATACTGAAAATACGTAAAAATACCTCTGCATTTTCATGGTTGATTTACGCTGTGATTCACCTGTTCTCTTAAAATCAGAAGCTACTTTTCAATTTCACAAAGTAGTTCAGAAAGGGCACCAACAATTAGTACTTACTTAGCACACCGGATGAGCAATTGTAGGCACTACATACTGGTCCTTTTTCCTCCCTCCAACAGCACAACTCAAGTAATGTATCGCCTTTTGAAAGAAGCGGGTTTTTTTGAAAAACATACATATATCAGTAACACCGTGTAGAATCCTCAGTTTCCCCAGTACTTCAAAGGTGTGAAAAAACAAGAAGGGACTGGTCACACAGGAGCTACTGGTGAAACTCCTATATTCAACTACTGCCCGTTGAAGAGAAGTACTCTGGCACAGGGATAACTCCTCAGTGATTCCTGCAGTCCTGAATGCTGCAATACACACAGAGGACAGGAAAAAAAAGGCACAAGCTCTTACTTTAAAAAGCCAGCTGAAGTTCAGAATAGTACCTGTTGCTTCTTTAGCCATTCAACAGATCCAGCTCCATGTAGGTGACTCCATACCCATTTTTGCCTTGACTAATATTTACTACTCCAAGACTGTAGAAAGAGACCAAAGTCCAGCTGTACTCTCAAAAAACTCCAGTCAGCGTAACATGGTTTTAAAAGACAGCAAAACGGAGATATCCACAAGCGTTTGCCAATTTGCACGGTATTCTATAAAACAGCCCCAAACCAGAAGGGCAATGGGAACCCATGTGTATTCTGGCCAAGCGGGCTGTTGGACGGTACAGGCATGATACGATGCCCAAGTCCCAAGCAGTCAAGCGCACATCTTGCAGTCACTGGGAAAGAAAGCACGTGAACTAAACATCGCCCTTCCATATCACGGGACATTTACAGCTACTTAACTCTCTGCTGGCACAACTGAAGTTCATGGAGGAAGACTTCATATTGCCATGGTATGGCAGAATTTTTCAACTTGGTGATTACTTGCACTTCACATTCCGTACGGTTTGAAGCATTTGTTTCTATTATATTTATTACAGTAACAAAGCTTACATAGGCACAAAATTATTAGTCTGGTACAGACTTTAAGACAGCAAGCAGTCAAGGATCAAACTGTACAAAGCTCCCCCAGCCCACCCAAATACATTATACAGAAAAGCCCGGAGGGCCTCAGCGGCTCCATACAAACTGCGAGCGAGGAGCAAGCCCTGAGCCGCGTCTCCTGCCGGGCACTCGCAGGACAGAGATGAAACAGAAGCTGTCCATTCCCATTGAAGATGCCAAAGGACGGACTGGTGGGCAGAGCAATTTGCACAGCAAAGTGGCCTACAACATCAATCTGACCCTCTTATAGTAAAAATACATCAGACCAGACACCAAACTCACTGAGCCCAATTCACTGACAAATGGCATTAAAAAAGGACTATTTTCTTATGTTTGTGTT
>RSEF01000005.1:5255243-5269908 GCA_003993805.1 Himantopus leucocephalus
AAGGTCCCTTCCAACCTAAACCATTCTATGATAAACAGAAACAAAGGTCATACAGGTATCTGAGGATTGTTCAGTTTGGAATTATAGATCCAGTTTCCAAAGTGTTGCAATGTGTGACACAGGTCCTTCATTTTTCTTTGAGGAGCAGGGAAGAAATGATTAGCACATGTCTAAGCAGAAGAGTTTATTCTAAACCTTTTTAAGCCTTTGTTATCAACAAATTACCCAAATTACTTAAAAAAAGAAAACAACACAAAAAAAGCACGAACAGAGAACCCCAACAAACAAAAGTGAGGGATAAAAAGAGTTTGTTTTACTTTTCATGATTTCGTCACTCTAGACCTAAGATGGGTCTTTAAAACAAGAAGAAATAGTAGCACATCAACACTTCAAATTCAATGCTAACTTAGTTTTAAAAGGCCTCCCTGGAACTTTTGTTGCATTTTTCTTGTTGGTTTGGTTTTTGTTTGTTTTTCTTTTGTTTTTGGTTTTTTTTTTGTTTTGTTTTTTAGAATTAGAACTAGCTACAAATTTTATCCTGAGGCACACTTCTGAATTTCAGACGTCTTTTGTTGAGTGTTCTGTCTTAGCCTCAGACTCTCCAGGCAAAGGACACCTTCCCTATAAAAGTGAGCACTGCAACCCAGGCTTTTCTCTAAAACCAGCTTCTACTCGGGATTTTACAAGTCAAAGGATCACAGAAACCCAGACTGCTCCGTATCTTGGGCTTCCCTGTAATTCCGATCACCAGTGCAGTTCCTTTGACCTTGTACTTTGCCTTTTGAGTCCACTTAAGGCAATGGAAATCGACTGAAAAAACCCCTGACAACACAATTCGTTGGTTTCTGCTAGCTTACTGAATTGAAACTGCTCCGCACATGGTCAAACACCATCACACGCCAGCAGAAACAAGTGCTCATCACTGAGGACAAGAGGGCCACAGGAGCGCCAAGTTTCATCAGTTTATGCCACTACGTAGGCAGCCTCAGATAGAGTCGTTTTGCTTTTCCAAACTGGCATTTTTGGTTTTAAATTAAGATGAAACCACCTTTTTGCATCCAGCATCAGCCTCCAGAAGAAACAATCTGAAGGGAAGAAAACAATTTTGCAGTAAACCACTGAAGTTGCTTCTTTTATTTAGTTTATGAGTAAGTTTGGTTCTCTCTCTCCATGCGTCTTTACGGTGGGGTACTAGCTTGGACAAAATACCGTTCCAGTTTGTTTGAATATTGACTGCTAGATCACAGTTGAAACCAGAAGTCAGAAACAAAGTACGTTCCACCAACTTTTTCAGTTGTTTTAAAATCAGTTAAGCCTGTAATTGCAATGAAAAAAAAATCAGTAGTTTATCTGCCTCTTGTAAGTTATGAAATTATATTAACTTCAGTAAGTCTTTGGTTCAGTGATAAGTCTTATGTTGAAATTCACAGTTTATATCTCTGAACCGTATTTAGCAGAACAGAGATAGCCATGGTGTAAACCATGGAAATTATTTAAGATAAAATTGAAAATGTGCTTTTATTTCCAGTTCACGCATTATATATCCTCTATATCAAATAAGAAGTCACATAAGGAATTTTGCACATATTTTCACTCGCTGTCCAGCCTACCTACATTAAAAAAAAAGTCTTTTTTTCATTCAGAATCAAAGCATTTTCTCCTACCTTTATCTCCGTTCATAACTCCAGGCACTTTTTTCTGAGGAGCTGACAACCTTACAAGGTCTTTAAAGAAGGAATTACAGAAATTCAACATCTCATTACTTATTTGCTTCAAACAATTAAAAGATAGTATCTGACTCAGAACAATATGCATAATGTAAGTTTAATGCAGCTGAGACTAAGGAGGTCTCAAAAATGCAGAAGGTCCAAGGTATTATAGATACTTTCCAGCATTCTGTTTTTCTTCTCCAACACATCACAAAATATTGGGACAGAGAAGGGAAGACCCGTAAGCAATCAATCAGGAGAACAAACTAGTAACAGCTTTGAAGTTTTTCTCTTGGGATGCCCACACGCATGCAGGGTGTTTATGTTATGCCCTAGAGATTATAAACACCCAATTACAGCAGTACTCAAAATGGAAAGTCAGAAGAAAAACACACAGACGCAACGCACATGAAATTTAACTTTTATTACTGTGTTGATAAAACCCAAAGATCCCTCACAGCAGCAACAGATGCAGAAGTTACCTGCAGAAATGACACCTCTCCTTAATCCGTTTGCATACCCAAGTATGCCAAGCGTGCAGGGACTGCATATTAACACAGTACAGGCACTGCTCAGTAGTAACAGAGATCAAGTGTCTTGGCATATTTTAATCCATCCTTTCCTTAATAGTATAGGGTTTTCATTGTATTAAAGAAGTTAATGAGTTGCCTGTTTATTGGATTTTTTTCTTGTAGAATTTTAAAAACTTTTTATTAAATTCTACACATACAATTTATATGCCCAGATATACCTCCCCACATTTTTGTAGTAGTTGACAAACTGTATCCAAATGCTACAATTCAGAATGAAAATGCTACTGCATTTAGCAGCTCTAGCTGCACTAGAGTAAATATTTCCGTAGAGTAACAAAACACACCTCTTTGTTCAGTAACACAAGGGATACAGGTTTTAAAATGCACATTTCTATCTTGTATCCATACCTTTCTTTAATATATATATTTATATATAGCTCTAAAACAAATCTCTACTATTTTACAATTAAATTAAAACACATCCACAATTGGTCTAACTAGTGATTTTGGTCTCAATACTTTAAACATTAGTTGTTCCATAAAAATATACAATTCAACAACATGGTTGCATCAGTAACATGAGGCCTTTTGAAAGAGGCCTATGACACAATCAACCATGCAATTCAGTGCTCAATGTCATCTAACTGATAAATATTTATACTGCATTTTCCAACTACCAGTATTTTTAAAATCCAAATTTCTCTGTGCAGGCTTACCATGCTTACAAACATGCAGAAAGCAATCACATTTCTCACTTGCCTGTAGCAATCACATTTTTTTCTTTTCCAATAGATCAACTGACAAAGCACAAACTTCACGCTGTCATTTTTAGATCCCTAACCTTTTCCTTTCTTTCACATACTGAATTATTTCACAATGGCTCATACTGCTCCATGTGAAAAGACTAGGGATTAGCCACATCGTTAAGAACTGCACTTTTCAGTTTAAGCCCCTAAGAATCAAATTACTAACAGTCAATTAGGATGCACTCATAGCTGCCATACAAGTGAACAGACACCCAGTAGACAATCAAGTTAATTCTAGATATAAAACAAAAGGTGAAGCTTTAAAAAAAAAAAAAAAAANAAAAAAAAAAAAAAAAAAAGAACCCAAAACCTAAACTATGCAAGTACAGCCTCAAACCTGGTAGATTCCAAGTGGACCTCGGTCCAGAAAAAGTTTCTTCAAAATGGCACCCAAAAACCGTGCCACCATCAACTACACTTGAGATAAGACATTAATCTCTTATGCCTGGAGTTTTCCTTATTACCACCACAGCACCATTCCCCGTAAAGTTTTACAGCAATGGTACTGTAGTACTTCCGTAGTACAAACAAGAATCCTCCAAGTCAGGAGCAGTCAGTAATAAAACCCCAGACAAGTTCACATGTCAGGGTAACCCGGCATATAAGTCTCACCACATTTTACTCTTATAAATGTTATAATCAATAATTTAGGTACTAACTATTCCAAGACTGTCACTCTGTAGATAAGACTCCAATAGAATATACTAAAAACACAAGAGAGGTATGACAATTAAGATGAATATTTCTTTTAAACAGCAGAAAGTCAGGGAAACATCTGGAATTCTTTCGTGCTCCATTAATATATCTTCTGTTTTTGAATATAAAAATACATCTAGAGAGTCAATCCAGAACTGCACACACAATTACATTTTTCCCTTTAACTGCGTCAAAATTAGTACAAAAGAATATAAGTTACAGGAATGATTGTTTCAAATTCGTAAATGTCAGCTATTACAAAATCATTGTATGAGAACACCAACTGTAAATTATTTACAGGTGAGGTAATACAATTTCCAGAGTAACGAATTACAATTTAGCAGAAGTGTAAAAATAATGTACTCACCAAAACATTATAAAATCTGGTATCATTATCAGCTACACAGTAGATCATGATTAGGTTTTGTAGTTGATATACAACATATTCTTAAGAAAAGTGCCAAAATACTGCTACATAAGAATCTTTTTTTTTTTTCAAAATCATTCAGCAAGAAAACCTGCAGATACTATGTTAAGTAATGCCAAAAGAAAACAGGAAAAACGGGATGCCAAGTATACAAGTATGTCTTATCAAATGCCTTTAAAAAAATCTGTAAATTCACTTTCATGCTTAAAGGTCTGACATGAAAGAGACTTATTAAAAAAAAAATCAATAGAAATATCAACATATATGCTTTTTCAGGGTATCTTAGGCCATTTTAAAAGTACACATTCCTCTTAAACTGTGAAACACATGGGGACTGAAAACATTCTAAAAATGGCTGAACTGCTGAGGGTTGTTGTGATCAGTGGCACAAGGTCCTGCTGGATGCCAGTCATTCCCGATGCACCCCAGCGGTCTGTACTGGGGTCCATACTGTTTAACATTTTCATTAATAACACGGGTGATGGGACAAAGCACACTCTCAGCGAGCCATCCAAAGGGACCTCAGCAGGCTGGAGAAACGGGCAAAGAATCATCTCAGGAAGTTCACTGAAGGGAAGTGCAAAGTCCGACACCTGGGGTGGAATAACCCCGCGCACCAGCACAGGCAGGGGGGCCGACCAGCTGCAAAGCAGCCTTGCCAAGAACGATACCACGCTGACCGTGAGCCACCGTGTGCCCTGGCAGCAAAGCAGCCCAGCGGTTTCCTGGTCTGCATTAGGAAGAGCATTGCCAGTAAGTTGAGGGAGGTGACTCTTCCCCTCTGCTCAGCCCTGGTGAGACACAACTCAAGCGCTGGGTCCCGTTTTGGGGTTCCCCAGTTCAATACAGACATAGGCATAGAAGAGTGAGTCCAGTGAAGGGCCAACAAAGGTGACTGGAGCATTTGACAGGCAAGGAGAAGCTGACAGAATGGGGATTGTCTAGCCTGGAGAAGAGAAGGCTCAGTGGTGATCTTACCAACATATGTAAATGCCTGACAGGGAGAAGTAAAAAAAAAAGAGCCAAACTCTTCTCAGTAGCATCCAGTGACTGGTGAAGAAACAATGGGCACAAATGGAAATACAGGAATCTCCATTTAAACCTAAGAACTGACCTTCGTAGTGTGAGGGAGATCAAAACACTAGAACAGGTTGCCCAGAGGTCTTCCGCCTTTGGAGACGCTTAAAAACCCAGCTTCTCACAGTCCTGAGCAACCTGCTCTAGCTAACCCTCCTCTGAACAGGGGGGTTAGACTAGATGATCTCCAGGAGTCCCTCCAACCTCAATCATTCTGTGATTCTATGAAAAGGACAGGGTCTTTTGTAGCCCAGGCACTGGATCAACTGAGTCACAAAGCAAACTATAAAATGTAAAAGGTATATATTTCTCTAAGTTATTGCATACAATGTTAATTTTGCTGCCTGCGTTTTGCTGATCTCATTTTTTCAAATCTCGACTCCATTTCTTCCAGGACCTTTGGCGTGTATCGCACAACCAATTTAACTTTTCCTTGAGCTGCCTTCAGCAGTTCTACTGCTTTTTCATGGTGTTCACCTTCGACACTCTGCAAAGCATAAACCGTTAAGTATGGTATTAGTAAAGACACACACTGAAAACAGATTTTTTTTTCATTTTTTGTACAACTTCTATATAATGAAATACTGAAGTATTCTACTTTGAAGACTGACCAAGGACAACGTCTCCCAAAATCAGTATTTATTCTTCAGCAAATCATTAAGAGGTGATGATAAATATACCAATTAGTATTAACAAAAGAGTAGTGCAAAACTTTTGGTTAGGTTTATGCTGAACAATTAAATTCTGTATTCGCATACAGTAAGCGAAATAAGGATAACATTAGGCAATTATGAAATTACACTTAAAAATCAACAACTTCAGAAGGACGCTTATTTAAAATTCAAGATTGTTTTTCTTCTTTCGGCATGCATTTTAAATTCAGTAGTCACCCTCAATTTGCTAATAAGTTGCCACAGACAACTGCAAGATAGCTGCCTTCTTGATGCCATCCTGTGTTACAACAAGGCAAACCGGTGCATACTGGGCACCTGCAACAGAGCAGCTAACACGCAGCGTGTCGCTTATCTTAGTGCCCCACATGGCTCTCAGTAAACACAAGGTATTCAAGTTAATTTCCTCTACACTGATTAAGAATAGCCTAACCCAACTCAGTAAGAACAGAATAAAAGTACTTTCCTAAAACAACTCTCAGAATTTATTAGGGTTATATTAGATTCATCCAATTACAAATTGTAAGCAACAGTTCTCGACAACTGCATCCAAATATACATTCCTGGACAGCATACATTTTATCAGCAAAAGTTATTTCTCCCAAACTTATTAAACACAATGATGGGACTACCCCAAGCCTACCTCCCACTGGTGCTATTAGAAGCTAGAAGGCAGGTGATGTACCTGTTGATTGGAGGGTTTCCCCGTTACTATAAAGTTACTTACAGAAAGAAAGACAACAGTTAAAAAAACCCAAGTTATTTCTCTTCTCTCAGACTTAGACAACACATACATTTGAATATTTTCATTTTTGTTATTCAAGTGGATGTGTAGGCTGTTCTATTTAAAACTGGTAATGTTTAATTACATCAAAACACCTAAAATTTTGAAGTACACTCAAAATCTCCCAGCTGAAAAAAAGCCCCCTTATTTTAAGGCACATTCACTGCAGTCTGGCCAGTGGCTTTTTGTTTTTTAATTATTAAATTAGAAATTACAATTACAAGAAAATGCCTGCCATACATATTAAGACAACACGATTCCATCTGTAAACATCAGAAGATGATGATTCTTCTGAGATCACGTTAGCATTCTCAACAATATTTTATGCACTCACTCCCTGTATTCTTACAACAGCTATGTATATTTATCCACGTGCATGCACACACACGCAGTCCTTGTTAGCTGTACCAAGTGTATGATGACCAGGTTCAGTTTTGGATGGTGGTGTGGTTTTGTTTTCTTTAAGACGGTCTGTGAGCGAGGAAGGCCTCATCTGAAGACAGTTCTACGCCTGTCCCTCAATGCTTCAAAATACCAGGAATGCTACACGAAAGACAGTTGCATCACTACGGCCACTTCTTTTATGTCTCCTGACAAGGGCAGTCAGACTCCCAGGTAACAGTCAGGAGCTAAGTATGTCAGAGATCTGTGCTAGCAGGGACTTCCCAGAGTACAGACACCCAGTAAGTCCCTACTCCTTTCACGTGTCAAAAAAACCCAATCAGGTTAAAGAGCACGGGATTTAGTTCGACCCTCAGTCTTAAAATAAAATTGGGTTTGCAAATGTCATGATGAAAATACTAATTTTAAGCTAGCATACAGCTTCTCTGTAAATAAAAGCAATGGTTTAAGAGATATTTACATGCATTTGACTAGCAGCTGCCGTAAATCAAAGCCTGTCCATAGCCTCCTCTTTCCAGTCACCCCATGTTTTGCTTTTTGCATTCTAACTCTTCAGAAGAGGACATTTATTAAAAATAATTATCCACAACAGCACTTTAGACATATACTCCTTAAAATATGCTAGAAAGCCTCTGTTTTTGAAGCTCACGTACACTCCAGTGGAAGGAAAAAAAAATACCACATATCTGAAGACAACACCACCTTGCAGCTCCATCTTATTACAGCTTTCATTATGCAGTAGCATATTTTTGGGATAATAAGAATCTGGTCAGTCTAACACAACATAGCATAATTTTCTACTTACCTTAGAAGGTGCAGAAAACTATATTAATTAAAATCTGCATCATGAAATTTGGATGAAAGAGGAAGCCATAGCAGCAGTTACTTTCACAAAACAATACTTTGACTAAATTTATACAACCCCTTAGAATCTGAAATACTGACATAAATAATAACGTTCCCAGTAGAGGTTGATAACCGAAGCATAATCCCATAACTCTTAATGCACACAACTCTACAGAAACCTAAGCAAGTTGTTCTTGCAAGGACAAAAAGAAACTATTTTGCCAAGATTAAAAGACGGCATCGAGCTTGTGCCATGTATATTCTCTGTATGCCCCCAAGTGGAAACAAGTAGTTACTGCTACATAAAGTGAAAACCAGTTCCTACCACTCCGTTTACGGAAAGCAGCTGGTCTCCACGTTTCAGGCCTCCATGTCTATCAGCTATGCCGCCGGGGATAATTCGAGAGATATAGATGGGAGAATTTTGTTCTTTGCCTCCCATAATGTTGAAACCAAGACCTTCTTCGGTTTTCGGTAGTTCGACAACTCTGGGATGGGAATGACCTTCACTAGCAGCAAACGCAGCTACAGTGGCCTGTAAGAAACAAGATTTTCCTATTTATAAGAAATTAAATATAGACCCCTTAGCTAGACACAGTGAACAGGCTGAAATAGTATTTTTATCTCAAAGCCCTTAAATATTAAGACAAATGAGACTGATTCCCTAGATACCAACACTAGCATGAAAAATTTAGAACTCCAAAAACAAAATTAAAACAGAAGAAACTTAAAAATAACAAGTCTTTTGTTATACCTTTTAATAATCCATTAAGCTTATCCATTTTATCAGACATCTAGACAATACCCTTCTGAATTTTAAATAACCTTCTGCTTCTAAAGTAACAAACTACTGTGTTTTACACAAGTTACAGTTTGGCTTTTACCTTTGCTGTTGCATTAGCTCTAACTTCTGGGCTACTGCTGATATCCACAGTTTCATATACGTGTTCATACACCTTTAGAGACAAAACAGTTTAAGTATGGGGAAAACAGATAACTTTTTGCTTAGATAATATAACAAAATATCAGGTACAAGTCAAAAACATGTAAATTAAAAAATACACACCTCTAATAAGTTACTCCCTGATTCACTACAAGGTGTCAAGTGCCAATCTACCGTACTATGAAGAAACAACTCTCTCAGCATCTTTATTGCTCAGTTAATCCATGCATATCTAGGTCTCAATCTAAATCTTCCCTCCTTCCACAGCATTCAGACCTCACCATGAGTTCAGAAATGGTTACAGCTAGTCTAACACACCTCACAGGAGACATGCATGACTATCTTCTCTCGTTTGATTCAAGCTGGAACTCTTTAATAAGCATGCGTGCAAAATCACTTAAGGACAGCTCTTCAAATCTCTCCTGACAACCCATTCCTCCTCGCAAAACCCCAAGTTCTTCTTCAAGTGATGCAACTATAATTGAATATCTTAAGAAAAAAAGGGTATTGAAAACACAGAGGCAATAAGAATACTAATGCTAAGGAGGTACTTACACTGAGGCCTAACTAACATCCTCACATCTACCTGCCCATCATTTGGACTTGCTAAGTAATAAACACACTGTCCTCCATAGGATGAAACATTAAGACGACCCCTGTGTCTACAACAGATCTTTTAACTCATTCCAGGTGTTACCATCAGCAGCAGCACCAACAGCGATGGCAAGGCATATTCAATCACCTAACAATCTCTGAAAGAGTATCTGGAATGAAAATCAGGTGGTGCGGAACATGATGTGGATTTGGCTTACAAGAAACTGAGGCAATTGGTACTTTGTCCATTCTTACATTCCAAGCCTCCTAGCTGCCAGTAAGGGCAGACTCTCAAAATAACCTCTAAAAAGTTATTTGCTCCTGAGCCATTATTTAATACACGTATGCTATCCCAAATTATTTTCTTTTGAACATGTAAAAATAAGCCTTGTTTTATTAAGCTCTGTAAATCAAATGCAGCTTTTAGAAAGAAAATCAGATTATTGCACTGAGCACAAAACGGAAAAGGAAAACATACTGGTTTTTAACTCGAGGCAACTGCTTATGTCAAGTTAACTTACCTCCCTTACAGCATTACAGAATTCACTTTGAAGGACCCTTTGCAATGCCTGTAGCTTTTGTGGTGGCACTTCTCCACTTCTCTGCAATTTTTCCAGCAACTCAATTGCTCTGCAGATGTCTACAGAAAAATAAAGCACTAGTAATGAGGAATGCCTGAGGAAATTCAAGGTTGGTTTGTTTGGGTTTTTTTAATTAAGTTAATGGAGCAGTCTGTGCACTTGTATACACCTTAAAACTGTGTATTAGTTTGATTTCTCCCATAAAACTATGTATCTACAAAATGTTACAATAAAATACTGTACTTTCAGACTATTTAAGTCAACCACAGCAACCCAACCCTGTAAAATATCTGGAGGTGTCACTGCCATATGCGTATTACAAAGACAACCTGATCTTTCCTTGAAGTTTGAAGCAGATTGAAATATTTCATTGATATATACACTATCAACATTTCATATGCTTACTTCATAATTTATCCACTGCATAGATCACATTTTGTTAAGACCAGCTAGAATATCATCAAATATGTTGTCTAACATTTATTTTATATTAAAAAAAATAGTTCAACAAGAGTACACTCAATACTTTCCCTACAACACGGCTGAGAACTAACTATCTGGTCTATTTTTTCCCCCCCAAAGTGCTTAGAAAAACAAAACCAAACTCCTTTTGATATTCTCAGTTGAGAGAGAGTATCTCTGTAGTCTACAATGCTTAACCCCAAACCTCTTTGTTCGTTCCTAGCAATTTTTTCTTAAGAATTCATGTTGTGCATATAAATGCAGATGCTGCTTTGTGAAACTGAACTCCCCGTGAAAGATTTGATTCCAGACCAGTACAACTCAAGACAGGCATCAAACGCTATCTGACATACTCCTGGCAGCTCTACAAGAGCAAAATACATCCATATCCCTCACTTGTATTTCCAAAGCGTTACATTACTGATGATTCTGAATCACACAAGTCCTGGAACAGAAGTAGAACAGTCTCTCAGAAAAGCAGATAGAAAGGATTACCTTCATTATCACAAAGGCAAAGAAGCAGTGATTAATCTACTATATAAATAAGGCACAGGTTATTTTAGAAAAAGGATGAAGTCTGGGACACTGCTATATCCCAAATGCATTACTTCCTTTTTTTCTGTAATTAACCTTTAGGCAATCATTTTTCATGTGAATGTACGTCTACTCAATGGCATCACGTCAGCACAGGAGACGTGCAATAGTCACGAACTTCTCCGAAAGGCCAAATGTAAGGACAAAGAATTTACGTAACAGGATGAAAAGACAGTGGGGTGTACGTTCTGAAATTAAGGTGAAGTGCACTGGCAAGAGACAACCCACAGTGATGTTCTCTCCACTTCTGTGAATTATCGGTCAGACACATCTTACTGACTACTACACTGACATCAGGTGGTGCAGTCAATTAAACAAGGTATGACTTAACCTCACACACTGGTCATCCACAGATTGGAAACAAATCCTTCATGGAAGAGCATCCAATTATTACGGCTACAGCCACAAGACACAAATAATTTCAGATGAGAGTTAAGGTTTCTAAATGCTATGAGAACTTGGTGGTTTTTGGCAAGCATTTCCAAGCTTTACAAGCATCAGTTATCTAACGCAAAGAAATATCAAAACCTAAATTTTAGCTATTACTAATCCCAAGTCTACAGAGAATTAATTTCACACAGGCATGCATATTTGCTATTTGTACAATTACAAAATGAAAAAAATGTTTCTAAAGCTTTTAATTTCCTAACACACATTTTGTATTTAACATACAAAATAGTTGGTGAAGATAAAGAGATTCTAGATGTGATTGTTTATTAGTCTTTCAATCTTTTTATGACGCAAAATCACCAACATTCTTAGTAATCCTTGTGTTCAGCAACAGCAGTACAAATTATCTTGATTTCATGAAGTCTTGCACTGAACAGCTTGAAGTACAATGATCAACAAATGGTAATAGCAGCACTTCCAATCCTGCAACACTCCATATATTCATGAAAAAAGTCTAGTAAGTATGTAAATTGCAATACAGCTCTCATTTAAATACTTGCAGATGTTTGCAGACAAATGACTATTTCATGCACATAAACAGTACAGTTCTATGCAGCCATTCTCAAGCCTGTCGTCTATGAACCTTGTTAAGCTGTAAAGTGCACAAACTTGTTATCTAACCGTTTGATTAGGATACTGCAAGAAATTTTGAAGGGTGACAGTAATCTACCGATCCAAAGAATAGCCACCGAAATCAAGATTCCAGAACTCCACTTGCTAATTTCTCCTCTTTTTTGATCTCCATGTTTCCTCAATAAACTATATATATATTTCTTACCTGGATGCCCTAACAGGCTAAATGTTTAACTACATAGCATTTTATACCCTAAGGTACAATTGGCTAGTTTGGGAACCACCTATGTGTTTCATAAGTGCAGACTAAGAGTACAGAGTCAGCTTGTCAAAGAGTGACTGGGATATACTGAACTGGACTCCTTTCAGATGCAACTAAAGCAGAAGATGCACTTTAATAAAAAAGGGCTTTCAGATCAAAGGACCAAGCTGCTGCTGTAAAGTAAAAACCCAAAGCAGACAAACACAGCATGAAAGTTGGGTCCTCAGCACTCTACAGATCTCCTTTTATCACACTACGCCTCTTGCTCAGGTAGACAGAATCACAGAATGATAGAATGATTTGGGTTGGAAGGGACCTTAAGGATCATCTAGTTCCAATCCCCCTGCCATGGGCAGGGACACCTTCCACTAGACCAGGTTACTCAAAGCCCCATCCAGCCTGGCGATGGATCCCCATTACCAGGACACTTTTTTCCCCAACAGCTGTTTTGTTTTACCCTGTGGACGGGCCCCCATTACTCCAGTCTGAAAGTGAAATGAGTGTAACTTTCTCCTACCGAACAGCATTAGGCACTATTAGTCAAAAGCTGAAGATTCAATCTCTCCCAGCGATACTGCTCTGGAAAGGAACTAGTTTGGCTGGGAACAAGTAGCAAAACACACCTTCTTTCAGTTTCAAGAAAAGACTGTTGACTGCTCTGCTTATGCAGTTTGCTTCCTGCTGAACTACTGCTTGGGGTATGATCAGCTGGAAGCTGTCTTCCTTGCAAAATTAACACTATAGTTCGGCCAACTGTTCAGCACCAGAGGCTGAAATGAACACCACAGAATTGTTTCAGTGATGGATTTCAACAAGGATCAACGTAGAACTCTGGAAGTAGGTGATTAAAAAAAGCCATAAAATTCTTTGTAAAATGGAATCCATACACAACTAAAAGATAGATTTTCTTTTAACCTTTTCATCCTTTTTATATCAGTTGCCTGTTCTTCAAAAATCATTTTTTTGTGATCACAGAATACTAGATTGAAGTCCTGAAAAGAGAGATACATTGAAACTAAAAGAATGTTGAAAAAAAGCCAGCAAGATGCTACCACTCCAAGCATATGTGTGAACAACGCGCAGAAAAAGGAAAAATGCAGCGTCCTCATAGATACTGATTAACCACCTCCACTGCTTATGTTCAACTAGTCTGGATTCCTAAGGTGTATGTTGAGCTATCACACATCACCACTGAACCGTAAGAATAACTTGGAAATGTGAAATATTGTTTCATCCCTGCCCTCCAGTGAATTTGGATGGTGGTGTTTGCAATGCAGCTTGGAGGAGAGAACAGACGGGGAGAATTTTCAATTGCCCTCATCGTAAGCATATGGTAACCATTTTAAATTAGCTCATTTTCTACACTATTCTCTCTTTTCTTATGCTATATGCCAAAAACATTAGTGATGTTCACTTTCAAGCTGATGATGATTCATCATGAGGTTATCTGCAGTCAACTTTAAACAATTAACAGAGGTTATTAATTTCTGTAAATAAAGCTCTTGCTTTTGTAGATCCATTATACTGTGCTCCCTTTTTCTTCTTTTCTTAACAAGACCAATATACCAGAAGACTAAATAGCTCCTTTGTTCCACTGATCCCTAAGTAACTCTGCAGATTTGTTTGTTTTCATGGATAGAGCATAGTGGCAGGGTAATGAGGTGGAGAAGGATGCTGCCTGAGGTTTAACTCTGCAGACCTACCAAGAGCAACTAATCCACTGCCAAAGCAGCTGCCCTAATTAACAAGCTCTGTAGTAGGGAGGGTAGATGAGCTGCGGAGTGGGAAGCAAAGTCCTTACGTAAGTCACTATTTAAAGGCCTTCTCTCGCACATTACAAGTGGTTCATTTGTGGAACGGGAAGGAGGGTTGGGCAAACAGAAAAGCTGAATTCTGTGGTAGGTAACACGTGATAGTACCAAACGCAATAAAGTGGGTGTACACAGTGCATTATACATATATAAAAAAGCACCTAGCACTGTGAGCAACGGTGGTGGTCCCATGGGAATGGCAGTGGGAAAACAGTCAATTCATCCAAACACCTACACTCTACTTAGTTGCCTTTCCCTTCCTCATTCTCAGTATTCTTTTCTCATTTAAATTCCGTCTTCCCATCGCTCTTTTCCTAAATACCCACTAATAAACCAATTGTATACATTGTTATACAAGCATGTATTCACTGAGCTACTGTGGACTTTGCACAGTTCTGAAGAACCACCCTGAAAGAAGTTTATCATTGTTTCTTAAAAGCCCTG
>RSEF01000005.1:5284560-5296690 GCA_003993805.1 Himantopus leucocephalus
GAACTAGATGATCTTCAAGGTCCCTTCCAACCCAAACCATTTTACGGTTTTATAAAAACCAAGTATATTATTATTGTTAAGACACAGCCTAACAGACTGAACTTAAAGCTAAGAATTAATCTGTGTTCAACAGTAAGTTTTCCCAGGAGAGAAACAGACACAAGGAGTTAGCAAGCTGATTTAAGAGCTGGCAGAAGCGTTGACACTGGCAAAGGCACAGCAGACACTTCTACAGAAGGGCTGGGGCGACCGCATCCATGGAAACCCTGCCACGAACGGAAACGGGAAAAAAGCCTCCGGGGGCCGCATAACGAAAAGCCGGAGAACCAAGTCCCACCGACACACCGAAAGAACCAGAAGCGAAAGACAACGTTTCCAAAGCAGCTACCGCACGGCTGCTCTCCGGCTGTCCCCGGCGGAGAAGAGCCGCCCGGTGCCCTGCGGCGGGCCGGAGAGGGCAGTACCGCCATCGCCGCCCGCTCTCGCCTCCCCCGCGGCCGCGGCACGGCGGGGTGCCGCTCCCCGAGGCCTGAGGCCGGGAGAGGGGGGACGGGGAAGGCCGCCCCCAGGGCTCGGGCCAGACCCCCGGCAGCGCACCCCAGGGCCCGGCTGGGGCAGCAGCTCCTCCGCCCCAGCCCGCCAGCGGCGGAGAGCGCCCGTACTTCGCTCGCAGCCGCCCTCACCTCGCTCCAGCCGCACTGGCTCGCCCAGCGCCGCCATCTTCTCCTCGCTGCGGCCCGCACGGGAAGTGACGCAGCGGTGCCGGAAGGGCCGCGGGGCGGGGGAGGGGCGGGGCTGGCGCTGACAGGGAGCGAGATGGCGGCCGGGGGTCGCGGCGGCGGGTGTAGTCACGGTAGCAGCCAGCGGCTTCCTTGTGAGTGGCGCGGGAGCCATTGCAGCGCTCGCCTCGGACGTGCGGAGGAGCGCGGGCGGCAGCGGGCCCCTGAGGGGGCTGGCAGCTGCCCGCCCGCCGGCGCGAGGGGACAGGCCTGCCCTTGGCGGGGTGTGCCCCAGACGCCAGCCAAAACTATGGCTAGAAAACGCCCTCTCCTTTTTGTTATTTTTTTTTTCCCTCCATGCCCTAACGTGACTGAGGACTCTTTACACGCTAAAAACACCGTGCAGGGAGTGCATATCTTTCTGTGCACCCCGAGTCCCCCTGGAGATGGAATACATAGATATATAAATGTTTCTGTTCTGCCTGCGTGAAACATGAAGCATGTGCTTTACGTTTCTTGTTTGGCATCAGTTTAGCCTATGTGTGGGGCTAATGCATTGTATTTACCTTCTGTATTAAATTGATGTAAGTACAACATACTTGAGCTTTTTCTGGAAAAGAGTAGGAGACCACTTCAGGATACGTACTTATATACTCTTAATTTATTCTAAGGCTATAACTCTTCATGTTTGATTTGTTTGCATTCATATTTTTTGCTTTGAAAGAGAATAGCTCTCAACAGGTCTCAAAGTGTCTGCTAATGTGACAGTGATGTACTCCCTCCTTTCTGTGATTCATGTTAATGCCAGTTCCTCTCAGTTTGAAGGATGCCGCCTGTGCGTTTCAGTGAAAAGGTCATATGAATGGAATTTTGCAGGTGAACAAAATTAAATCCTCACAGACTGGTTTCCAGCGAGAAAAAGTGTTTTAGCAGCTGGAACCGTGGAATGTTTCTGGAATAAAATCCAGATGTTTCTACGACTGGTGCAGGAACTACCATTCTGTTACAAGTGATTGAAATTTTAAATAGCCTGCTCTGACTTTGGACAGATGAGCCTATGGAGAAAAACGAGTGATTTCATAAATCTTAAGATTTTTCCAAAAGATGTGTGATAAGAATATATGTTTAAACATACCTTTAAAGTAGCATTATTCTGACTTCAGTAAAGATTCAGAAGTTAAAGCAGCTGCTTTAACTTTCCTGTAGACCCAGTGAACTGGACAATGACAGGATGAGAATAAGAAAATCTGAGAAGCAAATTTTATGTAGTGCTTCTACTGTCTACTTCATAGCACTGTCCATCTTAAACCATACTGGTCGAGGAATTTGCACTGATTTATACCTGTTTTAATAAAAAAGCTAAAAATTGGCATGTATGCCTTTTCCGTGTCCTCCCGGAAGAAGTGGAATGCCAGTACAGGACCACAAAATAGGAAAGGAAAATAAGGCTACAGGTTATGCAGAAAAAGAAAAAGCATGCATACTCATTGGCTTTTTCCTTTCTGAGGTAACATTTAAGCGCACTGCTGTATTTTTGCAGGACTGCCAGATTTTTGCAGTGGTGTCTTAAGTTACAAAGCTATGCATTGCTATAGCAGAGATATTTTAGTGCATTTTTTTTGTCTTAAAAAATAAGAAAATGTATTTGAATTAAAGAAATAGCCACTATGTAAGTCAGAAGTCTAATCCTGTCCCACTAGAAAGGAATGAACTGCTGAGTCTATAGCATGCTATATTTTTCTCAAGAAAAATTCAAAGCATAGGTGGATACTGACAGATTCAGTAGTAACATGACAAACTGTACCATCCAAGTCAGGAAATCCGTATCCTGATAAGCATTTGGAGGAAAACAGGTCCCAGAAGCAATTCCCAAAGAGTGGGGGCTGCTCCTCCAGAGTGACTACATAAATGTATTTGCACAGTTATGGCTGAGAAGCATGAAAGATCTAAGCATTAAACTTCAACTGATGTATTTTGCTAACTATAATGAAATTATTAATTTAGACCCCTTTGTCTGTGTCACTCAAGCCTGTGACGTTTTTACCAGAGTTACTTCACTTGTATCTTCATTGATGAATTAGCCTAGGTGTTACCCGCTGCACTTTAATGCCACGTGAAATATCGGTGCTCTGTCCTGTAGTTTATGTCAGTAGGACTTCTGGGAGCAAGCACATCCTGCAGGTTTTTTTGTGTGCGGTGACACTCTAGACTTACTGTTGAAGGATTACCTATAGTCAAGTGATATAGCCTATGCCTTTATTGGAAAATAGTTGCATTACCAGTCTAAGAAAAAAATGGAAATCAGTCTCTAGTGTAAGCTAAATTAAAATGAAAGGACAGTTTGGTTTAGGTGAGAGGTCTTAGTGTGTAAGAAGTTAATCCATAACTGAGAAGGATGAGCTCTCTTTATACATTAATTACTAAGGTCTTAATATTTTTATGATAGTGTCTTAACAGGCAGCCAAACACGGGGCTCTGTAATTCTAGACATTAGACGCAGGTGGAGGGAATACAAATATGACAGGATATACTCTGTGATCAACTAGGCAAAATGCAGCAAGAAGAGTGGTTCAAGAAACTGTTCACTTTCCTTTGGGCTTCTGCTCAGGTGCAGGGTTTGGGTTTAAGCTTCACATGAGAGAGAGGCAGTGTTTACAGCTGTGTAAGCAGTCATTCTCATGAACCTCTCTCACGTGGACTTTTTTTTTTTTAAAGAATAGCTTGATTTGGTTTAGCTTAAATACTTTGTTACTGGATGTGCTAAACCCAAAAGGCCATCAGAAGAATAAGAAAATGCATATGGATTGTAGCTAGCTTTGTCTGCGTGCAATCTATCAGCGTGTAAACATACAGGTTGTCTTGGTTCTATTGGAAAATTACTTTCCCTGTGTATGGACCTATACAAATGTATAGGTGTTCTTGTGTTAACAGGACCAGTCCGTAGTGGTCTTGTAGCTAGGTAGTATTTTCCTTCACATCCAGCTGACGTGAATTTAGTCACAAGGAGGGACTATAAGATTCCTTACACACTATGGGAAACATTGGAACACAGTTTCCTAAAATTTTGTAGTCCCAATAACATCTTTAGAAGTGTAATAGCGCTAATTAGTGCATTATTTTAATGCACAGATAGTACAGGTCACACACCCACAGCATTTATTTATGTATGTGTTTTCACATGCATCTGGTCAAGAATGATCTCAAAGTGCTTTTAACATTATTAGGCAAATGTTAAGCCCAAACTGAAAGGAATTTTACTTAAGTAATTACCTAACTAATTGCAGTAGAAGTTATGTATGCGTCCAGTTACCTGTAAGGGGGAAATGGCAATCATGTAACACAGTACACCAATGTGGAGAAAAAAAAATGGCTAGAAATGGGTATCAGGACACAATATATGCTTATAAAAATTGCAGAGGAATCTCTGCTGTCCACAAAGAACGGTGTCTGCCTTGGAAACCAGAAAGGCAAATTAACCATGATAGGACTTTTATTTATGATTCAGGGCAGAGAAGAGAGTGCAAATTCAATTTTTAGGTTATTAAGGCATCCCTTTGCCTCAGGACTACCATGTTGGTAGAGTTTTATTGCTTTAATACCGCTGAATTTAATCACTTTAAATCTTTGACAGTTGCATTAGTATTTGCAATTTCAGCAATACTTTGATTCATTGGCCTAGTCCAGAGTGAGTTTCATGGTCTGCCACACACCGTGATTGATTGCTATTGTCCCTGTCAAAGTCCAGGCTTTTTATACCTATTGAAGAACTTGGTACCTTTTTGGTCATGCACATACTAGCAATTTTTTCTGTCTTCATATGACAGAAGAGATTTTTGCTTTGTTATATGTTACAGAATGTGCATTTTGATTAAGCTCTCACACGCTGGTTGATTAGCATGTAGAAAGGGTCCAGTGTTTTGGTATGTGCCGCCTAATCTCCATGCCAATTATCTTTTCCACATAAAATTTTACTATGTGAGTTGTCTCTGAAATCTTCTAGTCACTCCCGGTGAATGTGGGAGCACGTAGCAGGCATATAGAAAGCCCTGCCTGTTACTCGGGGCTTTTTTTTGAAATCTCATCATTATCATCCCCTTGGCCTTTTCTATAGATGAAAATGCTGTTTACCGATGACGATGCTGACAGAGGAAGTGAAGTAAAACTGGAAAATCAGTGATGAATCTAAATGCTAATTACCATTAATACTCAGAAATAATTACATGCATCTGCTTTTCTTTCAGAGGAAAATACTTGATCTTGCAAATGCTCTTTTTTAATAAAATGTCCAATATCTATGAAAGACCTCATACAGATGACACGGACTCAGATTACTGTACGATGTAGTAAGCATGCACTGTCATACAGCTTCACAGCAACCCATTCACCATTACACTTTGAAGGATAGCAAACTTCTGTTTACAAAATAGAATAGTATTATGATATATTAATGGTATTATATTAATATATTATTATATATTAATACTATTATTGTATAGTATAGTATTCTATACAGAACCAAAACCTTCTTTCAAACACTAATTTAACAGAATTTACCACTTCCCATATGCAAGTGGTCATAATATAGTAACTTACCTGGCACAGTTCTCACCTACAAGCACATTTTCCTTGATACACAATTTTAGTGATCCAGGGAATGAAATTGTGTTAACTGGTGACTTTCAGCAGATACACAGGATGTTTAATTTCACCTTGAATGGGACAGGGATGTTTTTGAAAAGAATGCTATTAAGTTGTGTCTTTCTGTACGGTCACAGAGATAAGATTGCATTAGCAACATTTGCCTGCCTTTCAAGTGCTTTGCTTAATGTCCTTTTAAACTAGCTTTCAAGGCAAAGTGGCGGGCAAACAGATGGCAACATTAAAAGAAAATCTCATTTTACTTTATGAAAAGTTATTTGACCCCTTAAAGGTTTGAGTTTACTTAAAAAAGAACTAGTGCTGAACTAAAGCTACCCAAAATAGATTTGGCAGAACAGCTTTTAGATATAAGAATGTAAACATGCTGGCTCTCCCTCTGCTTTTGTCACTGGAAGCAACGTGTGGCCTCAGCCTCTGGGAAGGGCGGTCAAAAGAAGAAACTCTGCCTCTGCAGTATGCTCTTCTTCACACTTTAATTCAGCAGGGCTTTCTGAGTAGGAAAGGGGTGGAAGTTGCAAATTCAGTGCGTGTCCTGCCCAAATACAGGCGTGAGTTAGCAATGAATTCCAAAGATCAGCTTTTACTGAATTTACACTGCACTGTAAGGGCGTAATTCCTAAGGAGAGCATGTTTCCCCCTAAAATATAATACAAATATCCACAAAGCCTTTCCTAAAGAGACAAGGGAAAGTNCCCCAGAGTAAAAAAAAAAAAAAAAAAAAAAATCACACGTACAAAAATAATCATAGGAAAATATTTTTACTACATATTAGGTAACCGCTGGCTATATGTAATGATTTCAGTGGTTTTTTTACACAGAGTAGGCTTTATGTTAGCCAGACTTAATATATTCTTTCTATGGTACGTATGTGAGATTTTCCTCTTTATGGAAGAAAACAACTGAGCGGGAACCAAAATTCATTGGAGTTACATGAAATCTTACATTGTATGTCTTCATCAGGCAACACAAAGTTTGCTACGTCACATCTTTTGAGAATAGCTACCCTGAGCAGATGAACTGTTATGATTAGCAAGGGTCATGGTCCGGAATAAGCATCTGTGCCGTGCAGGACCTTGTGAGTGTTTGTACTGGAATTTAATTTCACCTTTTGGCTTTTTTCCCTGCATTGTGGTAATTTCTCTGCTGTCTCAGGCTGCATTTGTGTCTTTCACTGACTCCAGTGTTCCTTGGCTAGTCCTTCTGCAACGAACCATTTCTCTGTGTACCTTCAGATGAGCTATCTCAGAAGAAATCTCACTGGGATCAGAAAAGTCTCAAGAAAGCACTGGTTTGACTCCTAAAATCTGAAATTGTTCTGTTTAATGACTTAAGCAGAGCTAAATGTATGCCAGTGACCTAAGTGGGAGTTAGACTAAACCCCAGAAGACCATTCAAGTTCAGTAAGGTGGTTCTTGCTCTCCTCTGGTGCAAGTGAGAAAATTTGAATACAATTAAGATACATATTTAGGATTTACGACCGAAGAGCAGATGGACTTGGCTGTATGATGGGTAACACATTTCTGGCTTTGTAAAGAGACTTTTTTTCCTCCAGTGTTTTTGGCCAAAAATGATTTGTAAATACCATTTCTCAAAGGTCTGATTGTAACAAGACGGATACAAACTGCTAACGTAACATTAAAGTGAAATTACTGTCAAACATTTATGCTTACAAAAATGCATCCGCCGTTTAGGGTCCCCAACAGATTCTCCATCTCCGCATAATGAGGTCCTCTCCTACAGAAAAGAATTTAAGTTTCAAAGACATTGTGTTTTTAGTAATATCACTGAAGTTTAATGAGCTCCGGAAATGTTCTGTTGCGCATCACTGCACTTTTAAAACTCAGAGAAAAGCATTTAAAGTGCCTATGTAAAATTTCCTTTTTAAATACTTGAATAAGAAAAAATTAACATTCCTGGAGGCTTGCGTGGGGCCAGATCACTTGCTGATGCAGATGCACGCAACCCTGCTGTCTCTAAGCCTCTGGCTCACTGGCATCTTTTAGCTGCTATATATATATATATGTAAAAAAAAAAAATATATATATATAAAATATAGGCAGAGTTTGGTTCTTACAGTCCCAGGAGTTTTGCTGTTAATTGCAATAGTGGTAGGGCTGGACCCCTCTGAACAGCTAACAGTTAGGTGTGCTACCTCTTTGTGTGTACAGTGCAGTATATACCGTTAATACATTTTCTCCACATCAATAAGGGTTTTCAGAGCTTACTTTCTATATAGTAAAGACTATATAGTGATTGTTCCCCAAAATGGAATCGTTAGCTAGACTTCCCTCTCCTTGTCGAAGGTGCCAACCTGATAGTGCTAGTGATAGACTGATTTTGTTTTGTTAAAATATCTGATCTTGTCATCCTTACGAAGCCTGTGAGTTTGACTAATATTAAATAGACCACATTAGTGGTATCTAACTGGTACAGCCTGTACAGATGTAACACAATCTCCTTCCATGCTATTCTATCACATTACTTTGGTTTCTAATCTTGCAAACATTCTCTAGAGGAGTTACTCACATGCATAAAATAACCTCATATTCTTTAATGTTTGCAGGCTTGGGCCCCAAGTTACAATATCATTTATATTAAAATTGTTTCTGAGTGTAAAGGGCTGCTAATTATTCCAGATCCTGCATTTAGGATTATATTTTGAAGGGAGAAATACGTCTTATTTGTCTGATTTTATCTTTTCCTTCTTCTTTCTGATCTGTTTTGTAGTTACACATATGGAAAGCATGATGCGCATGGGAAAATTTTTGGTAGTTTGGTGATAAAAGTGTTCTCTGTGCTCAAAGAATAAAGGATTGCAACCGATTTGACATTTAAAATTTTTTTTTGGCTAAAAAACGGAAGCAGCAATTAAATTCATGATATGATTTGTCAAGCTATATTTTAGCGATCAGTACAGAATGAAATTTGAAACACATTTATTTGTTTGCATTTGCACATTTTAGAAACATGGGGAGTTAGTTTTCTTAAAGCGTGCTTCCTTGTGTTTTGCGTTTCAGCTGAAGGACTGAAATTAAATTTGTGTAGGAAACCAATAAAAGGGGTTTATGAGCACATGCAACTGCTACTTATTCTCAGCCTGTGACAAAATGAACTTCCGTGGCAGCTTGTAAATTCATGAAATTTAGAACTTCAGGTAATACCAAAAGCAAATAAATGATGGAAGAACCTATGTCTGGCTGCAAGACAGTGAGATTTGGCAACTTAGGCATTTCTGAAACATTTTAACGTGGGTTTATGCACCTTTGAGCGCAAATACTTTAATCAGAGCAGTGCATTAGTGCTTAGAGACTGGGCGTGCGTTCCCTGGGCCCTGTTTTTCTGTGGTTTCAGTGATGCACACCCCATAGGTTTTAGCCTTGCAATTTAGTGAAAATATTTCTGCATGACATCCCTGGCCTGCTGAGGAACACCCATTTGGAGAGTGTCAGCATGAAAAAGCTTCAAAATCGGATTCTAATACCAGAAGTTGAGACGCAAATTCCTGTAACAGCAAGGAAAATGGATTCCTCCAACCTTTGTAAATTAAAAGATCTCTATTGTCTCTTGCTCCTGTCAAACACATTAAAACCAGTGGTTTGTAATGGATGGGAAGAAAGACTGCTCAGATGATTAGGTGAAGGGAGAACCTAACTTACAAGGAGGGGTGAGAAGAAGAGAGGATTACTTTCTCTGAGTATAGTGGGGAATATACATGGGGGATTGAGGGAGGGCAACAGAGACAGGTAACAACAAATAGATATAGATTAGCCAGTAGCAACGTCAGGAATTATCAACGAGCTCCCTGCCATTAAAGAAACCTGATTCTGAAGAGGCTTTGCAACTGAAACAGGCAAAAAAAACCCCAAAACGCGCCTTTAGAAGGCAGATCAGTTCATTTCTGAAAGGGGTTATGACACGGTTCCTGAAATACCAAGAGACTGGGTTTCCTGGCCCGGGTGCAGGAGCGCTGGGCCTTTTTAAGGCAGGTGGGTTCTGCATCGCTACTTTGCCTCTCTTTAGCCCCTGCGTGTAGCCCAGTAGGACAGCTGGGCTCTGCAAAGCAGCAATCCCGATGTCACTGTCAGTAGCAAGTGACAGCCCTTCCCCTGCATATCTGCAGAGCAAAAAGCATCGGTAATGGCAAATCACATGCTTTCCGTCCTTCTTCACCTTACGCTCAATTCTGGCAAATCAAATTCAACTTACCAAGCTAACTTCAACTAAATTCAACTTACTTGCAAGCTGACCCCTTGGCTTCTTACCCTCCTGACAAAAAGCCTCGGAGCTAACACTTCCAAGGCCCATAAACACCAGCTTTACTGTTACTCAGAGTTTCCCTTTGTCCTTGCACGACAGTAGATAAAATAGTTGTTCTCCTCAGAAGACCCAAGTCCGCGTTCTGCCTTGTACTGTTTATTTTCAATTGATCACATCCGCTTTTTAAGCTACATAAGCCCCCAACAGGTAGCTCCGCGGGACCGGTGTCTGCATTTTAACTCTATGTTTTCTGATTTTAGAGCCTCTAATGCTGCCCTGAAAACATTTGGTCCCAGTGTTCTCAAGCAAGTTTGCGTCACTTCTGAGAAAGCTGTTCCTGCAGCTTTCCAACAACCAAGAATTATCTTCATCCGGAAGTAGTTCAGCTTTACTACATGAAAAAAAATGGCAGAGCAGGAAAGGAAACACCCATCAAGGCAGAGACGTCAGCGAGGGAACGGACACGAGGTCATTCAGTCTTACCCTCTTCATCAAATAGGAAAGATTTTACACTCTCTTTGTTGTACGTTTACCTAATTCGAGCTGTAACACTCCACAGAGTACGATGCAACTGTCTATGGCAAATTATTTGACTATTTAAATAGTCTGACAATTCTTATTTCTCCATATAGTCTTATCGGTATAAGCCAATATGATATAAATACCCTTTTTAAAGTAATCTTTCTCTTCTTTTTAAGTTGATCTTGAAATACGAGTACGCTGAAATTAATATTTTATATTCTTTGGAAAGATCTATGTGGATTTATCTGTCAGACTTGTCATGTTGTCTGGTTTTGGCTCACACAGAAATTAAACTTGATGAAAATATCTAAAAAGTCTTTGTATACTGAGTAAACATACTTAAAACTTGGAGGCAAGCAGTAGTAAAATGCTTTCATTTAAAAACATGAAGGAAAATAAAAATGCAAAAAAAACCCCCATCAGCTGATGAACTGATCTGGAACCCTGAACAGATCTCTGACCCGAAGTTGTCCCTAAGGTTGCGTTAGCAAACGCACATCTAGGAACCCTGAATTTACGTATTGAAACCCTGACGGAATTCAGCTTTATCCCTTCTGCTCAGGTTTTATGGTGACGAGTCTGGGTCCCCTAATATGGAAATTAAAATAAAATAAAATAAAATACGACCAACCCACTTCTCAGCTACGCAGGGAGGACTGTACGTAGCTTTCACCTCCTTCCTGCANCTAAGGTTGCGTTAGCAAACGCACATCTAGGAACCCTGAATTTATGTATTGAAACCCTGACGGAATTCAGGCTTTATCCCCTCTGCTCAGGTGCTGCGAGTTTTATGGTGACGAGTCTGGGTCCCCTAATATGGAAATAAAAATAAAATAAAATAAAATACGACCAACCCACTTCTCAACTACGCAGGGAGGACTGTACGTAGCTTTCACCTCCTTCCTGCACTCCTCGGAACTGACGGTGGTTGGAAAGGAGCACAGCCAGCTCCCGTCCTCTGCAGAGCAAACACACCGCCTCCTCCGCACCCTGCCATTTCTCTCTAGCAAGAAATAAGAAAGGATTTTGCACCGAGCCGCACAGGAAAAAGAGAGAACGCTGAAGTCTGAGGCCAGCTAAGCTTGTCCAATTGCTGCTCGTATTCNACGCTGAAGTCTGAGGCCAGCTAAGCTTGTCCAATTGCCACTCGTATTCCTCCACAGCTAAAAGAACTGCATCGTTAGAGGTAACGCGGGCTCTTAAAGGACAGCAGAGATTTTAGAGCACAAGTTGTTTTTTTTAAATTACAATGTTCAGCTGAAGTCAACATATATCTAGACTCATTCAGTTTGTCTTGTGCTATAATACAACCTAGTCACAACCTGGCCAATGAACCGTCTTGCCAAATCGGCAAGAATCTTTTAATTCAGACGTATTTTATTTATCCATTGAGTTTTTCTCTATTTTCCAGGTGGGAATCTCATACAGACAAAAGCTTTCTTCCTCTGTACGTTATGCTTGTCAGAAAGCGCTCAGGAAGCTCACAGGGACTCCAGTGGAGTGGATGTGAGAATTCCTGCTTTTCTGCAGGTTGGTTGCAGTGCCCAAAGAGACCTCTCTCAGAAGCATTTCTCCTCCTGAGGAGAACTCCTCAGAAGGAGAGGTTTAATTAAAAAGATTTCAGTCCTGTTCAGTAGCATTGTGCTTTGGATTATGGCTTAGATGTCTTGATGCTATGGAGATTCTGGCTTAAAAAAAAAAGGAGGCGGCAAGTTAGCTGGAAGAGGAATGGAATTTTAATATTAGGCATAATCGTAACGGTGACATTTATTGTTTTATCTTTGTTTTCCTAGGGAAAATCTACACTTTTTAAAGTGAGCACATACTTTTATCATTAAAACTCACCTCATATTAAAACTTATAGAAAGCTCTAACACAGTGAAATGCCCCATCTCTGCAAGCGTAATGACCCTCAAAATCATCATCCTAAACATCACAGAATGGTCAGGGTTGGAAGGGACCTCTGGAGATCA
>RSEF01000005.1:5305171-5331672 GCA_003993805.1 Himantopus leucocephalus
GAAATAATCCTGTTGGCCAGCCTGGGTCAAGTGCCCAGGTCTCGCTGCTCCTCATCCCTGTACCTGGCTAACTCAAAAACTGAGACCTTGAAACCCACATACCATAGCTGGCTGTCAAGTAAATATTTTCACAAAATCAGACACTAGAGTCTTCTAAAAATGCAGTTTTCCCAAGCATTAGAAGAGAAATTAGTCCTGTGTTGCTCAAACCAGGACAAATTCAAAGTTTCATCCTCTGGCATTCATACTAGAACTCACTGCTAATGAAATTCTTTTTCTTATCACTATAGCTGTACGATGTGGAAGAGATCAACATCTCTAGTTAAAAGGCAAGTGACTATTGCAAAGGAAAAAATAGGAAGTAATAGGGTGAAAACTGGGAAAACATGCTTCTGGATGTCCAAAGACATTCGTTCTGAAAATTTACTTGGTTCTTCGCTTCCCTTAAAGCTTAAGAGAACAGACAAAACTCAAGCTGCCCGGACAACTGCAGAAACACTGGTCAAGTACACGTAAAGAACACTAGTGGACTGAAAAGACTAAAATGTAGTTTAGTCAATACAGTGAACTTAAAGAGGAAATTACTTGTGTGTGGATTTACTGCAAAAGACTTTTCATTGAGAAGTGAGGTAGATCGGTAAAAACTAATTTGTACAATGTGCTTCAAAGACAGGACTACTACAGGGACTTTGTAGGAACAAGCTCTAAGACAATAAAAGAAGATTCAAAGATAAGTGGAAATACTATTGTTTAAACCCCTGACAAACAGATTCCACAAAAGAGAAAGTCAACAAGAATATTCAATAGGAGGGTACTAACATCTTTATCTCAGCTGTGACTCACTTAAGTAATGTTTATTTTCTTAGGAACCCCTATAAGTGAAATGAAAACCCCATTCACTGACCAAAACCATAGGGACCATGTAGTCTTCCTAATTGGATTTTCTTTATATTACCAACTCCTTGTCTTAGGACACAACAAGAAATAGAGGCCCAAATCAGCTTTTTTATAACAAAGAATATAACTGTGTCAAAACTGAGTAAAGGAAATCTTTGTGTGCGTAGGAGAGAAGAAAGCAGAAAAACAAAATCCAAGATCAGAACATTACCATCCCTGCTCACAAAATAAAAAAGCGTTCATGGACTTCCTAGTCTTGACTATAACCTTAAAAATGTAAATTGATACAACAGTCCCAGTTCTATATCCATCTTAACAGAAACTGTACCACCACTGATGTTAGTGAAAAACAGCCTCAGTCTTTGTTTAAAATTTCACTGATGCTTACTTTAACAAAACTCAGTTTACACATTGGATCCTTTTGCACACTACTTATTTTCAAAACTTCAGGCTTCACGAAGTGCTGCAAATATATGATCTACTCTGTCTTTAAAAAAAGAAAAATAGAAGTGCTGTTTTCATTTTCAGTTATGCTAACAGGTTAACCATATTATAAATGCTTCTGTTCAAGATAACACACTTGTGTTCTCTTACATCTGTCATTAGTGGTTCACCACTTGCTTAGGAATCTGCAAAACCATGTATACACAGATCTGAAAAAATCCCACCCCAACGATAAGGTATTTTACATTCATAAATATTTAAAATATCAAAAAGCCTTCAGGGACAACAATAGTTACTCTCCACAGTTTATAACCATGAATAGAGCTTCTTTTGCAAGTTCCGCTGCCAAATAACTTTTTTTTTATATCAACAAACACAGTTTAATAAACAATCACTTCACCAGCCTCTTCTTAATTCTTATTTAAGTAGAAAATTACACAACTGGAAAATGTACTTTACACACAGTGTCACAATTTATATATTCATTTAATTTATTGTTATAGTTCTGACATCTGAATGAAATCTGAACTCGAAGTTCCTTATGTATTTCACCAGTTTAGGTATCTTCAACAGCAGGATTGCAAGAGCAATGTGTATGTTACAATAATTATGTTATTCAGATTCTTTCTCATTTTCAAACCACTTACAATGATACATTATCTTCCAAACTGAAGAAGTTCTCACAGGGCAATGCAACAAGATTTGACCGCAATTTTTTTGATTCCTGGATCTACCTCAAACTTGCTATATCCCCATGCCACTGTTGGATGATGCTATTTTCGAGTAAAAATAAACACACACACTTTGAACTTTCCACTTCTTTATGTATCATTTCAGTCTTTGTAGTAAAACTACACATTGATAAGCCGAAATAAATAAGATTCTATGAAGCTAACATAAAAAGCACCAAAATGACAGATGAAAGCACCTGAAACATGAAAGTCATTTAAGCATTTAAGTTGCATAAGAAATCATTTCAACTTCAATATTGTATTTGAGATCCCTCAGGTGAAAACTATTTCACTGTACATCATTTTTGTAAAGGGAGCATGTTACAGTATACTTACACTGCATACACCAGTACAATGTAGATTTATCAACACTTCAGTGTAGAGAGACCTGAGCTAACCCATATACCAAAAGGAATCTACTCACAGTACCACAGCCAAATAAGATGACTTGTAACATTTCCACGTTATTCATGCTAAACCATTTCTGGTACCATACAGTCATTTTATAACCTCTACAGTGCACCACAGTATGCAGTGTAAGGAAAGCATGCCTCAAAATAAGTGAAACCATTGAAATAAAAATCATCATTACCATACCTTGTTCTGAGATATGTAAAACCTACGTATTTACTACCTCTTACACAAAAGAAAAAGAGTTCTTACAAATTGATGATATAATCATACATGAGAACTCCCTGCTACTATTAGTAATTAACACGACCCGAGAAATACACAAGGGCAATCCAGAAAGACAGGCACAAAAGCAAGAGAGTATTCAAATAATTACTACAGTTTTAACAAATACTGCTTATTTGGGGATTCAGGCATACAGATATCAGATTTTTATTACTTTGAATACAGAGCCTTGATTTGAATTGCAAAACAATTCAGAACCTTTAAAAGGTGCAACTGATTCCTAAAGCACATCCCTTTATTCCTCTAAACAAAAGTTATCCCTACACCGCACAAATTTTTCTGCTGGACTGCTACTGAATCACAAATGTTAATTAATCATTTAACTCACCTGGCCTGGTTGGGGGCATAAACAATTAACAACCTCCTCCAGCATCACTGGTATGTGCAATCTCCCAAAATTATTGTTTTCTGTGCTTTGAGCAAACTCTTCAGTTTCACATTTCTGGACGGTTTGTTCCTTTAACTCACAGTCAGAAAGCTTGTTTCCTGAAGAATGGATCCTTCTGGCCAAAGTAGCTACATTTAATGAATTCCGTTTTAAGTTGCCCAGAAACAAACATTTGTAAACTTGGCACAGACACTCAGATAACATTTTGGAGTCGATCAACCTAGAAAAACAGTAGATGCAGGTAATTACTTCAAAACAAACATTAAAACAGTAGGTTTGTTTAAAAAACAAAGTGGAAGTGCCGTAAGTAAAGCTTTACACAGTCCAAGATGGGTAGTTTTACAGATAAGTCATGTCAGCAAAAAGTGAGAATCTCTTACTTTTAACTTGTTTCCAGAATTTTCAATGTTATCTACCAATCATATTCAAAAAACAATGGTTTTCTTTTCATAAGGACCACCTTTTTCTTTTCATTGCCAGGATTTGTAACAGTGTTATGCCGTCCCAGAGATGCTAACAGTGCACAACTACCCAAACCTGAGCACAACCAGAACAGTGACTTTACTTTCAAATTGTTTCCCTCTGTTTTGCCAAACATAATGAGACAATTGCTCTGAATAGTAGCGCTTTAGTTGCCAATTTTTCCATATTTCTAGTTAAAACAGCAGTGGACAAATCAAATACTACAACGATATTTAAAACAGTGCTATAATTAAGTGTTACACATTGAGTAAATATATGGTTTTCATCGTGCATTACATCTTATAATACCAAATATTTCGAGCACAGCCAGGGGTAAGAATTCTCCACAGTATAAGCAACTGATGTAATACTCAAAACCCTGGAAACATCAGAGTAGTGAGCTGCGTAGTTTGTCTTTTAACTACATGGAGAACTGATGATTTTTTTCCCTGTCCAAAACACTCCAAAACCAAGTCAGTAACCTACTAGTAGAAGGCTGCATGAGTTATGTAAATTTTTGCCTTCCATAAAAGAAAAAATTGAAAGTTTAACATAGGTGCTAATGGGGCTTTATTTATAAGATACCTGCATCTGTTTATGGAGCTGAGACCTTCTATAACACTGTATTGCATGCTCTCTCCTGCCAGGCAGGAAAGATGCAAACTTTGACGCAAAATCATTCAAGAGAGTGCCATCCTATGTTTATCCCATTAACAGAGGGACAACCTTATTTTAACTATCAGATATTTATTGCATGCTTTGCTTGGATTTACCTAGTCAGAGGCTTCACGTATTTTGTCTGCATAGGTAAGAACAAGTTACATCATCACCTCTGGGGAGTTACTCTCCTGGTAATTTAAGCCTCGGCTGGGCAGTACTTCCCCTTACCTTAAATTTGGAAGCACGTATCACTCTATAACTTTGCACAAACATACCACAGCCCTGACGTTTTGCGACAAACCACAATGCCTCTATAGAAAATACTATATGAAGAGGGTGAAGACCAACAATCATCATCCAACTCACACTGCCCTATGCTGGTTCGAGCCCAGGAGGTATTCTTAATACCAGGGACGTGCTTTGCTTACAACTAACCCCGTTCTACACAATTGAGGCGCTTTTTCTTAGAAGCGAGCAGGAAGAGTACTTTCTTACAGCACGCGTCTCAAGTGGCATTCGGGCACAGTTTGAGTCCCACCTACAGAGTGAGACTTGCACTGAAGCTGACAGTAAAGACAAACAGGGAATAAAAAACTCAACTCCATAATGTTTTTCCCCAGAGGCGACCAGAGAAGCGGCACGCAGCCCGCACCCCGCCCCAGGCCAGGCTCCACAGCGGTGGGGCCGAGGGCTGCTCCTCACCCGGGCCAGGTCGGCAGGACACGAAGGGCCGCCTACCCGCCCCGCCAGGCCAGGCCCGGGGAGAAGTCCCCCCTCACCGCGGCATCTGCCACTACCCCTCAGCCCCCAACTGCCGGCAGGGTCGCTTCCTCACGCACACACCTCACCCTCAGCCCAGGCCTCCCACTCTCCCCGAGAAGCCGGGAAAGGCGAGAACGGCCGCGCCCACCCCGACCGCGCAGCTGTGAGGGAGCCTCCACCACAGCCTCACACCGGCGAGGTGGGCACCCCAGGATTCCCCCCGCCTCCAGCAGTAGCAGCCTCCACGGGGCGGGTGAGGCGACACCACGCGCACGGCGCGGCCCAGCCCCAGGGGCGCCGGCGGAGGCAGCCAGGCCCCAGCGCGGGCCAGAGGCGCGCGGCCGCTCGTCCCCACGCGCTTACCGTCGGCGCCGTCGCGCTGGTGGCGTCACGGGGGCAGCGGCCAATGAGGAGGAGGGGGGGCGGGCCGCTGGGTTTGAATTCGGCGGCCGGGGCTGGCGGCCGTTTGCTCGGTCGGAGCGCTGAGGTGAGTGGCGGGCGGGGGTCGGGCGCTTCCGCCGTAGCCGCGGCCGCACCGCGGGGCTGAGCCTGACGGCGGGCCTCGGGGTGAGGAGGAGAGCGGCCCGCGGAGGGGTGAGGAGTGAGTCGAGAGCTGCCGGGGTGGGGCTGGGGCTGGGCCGCGGCCCCGCCGCTCACCTGCCTCTGGGCGTCCCCTCCGCGTTACGGCCTTGCTCTGTGGCCGTGTCTGGGTCATGCCAGCGGCCGTGGGGTGGCTGGGCTGAGAGAAGGCAAGCTTGACCCGAAACTGAAAACGTGTCACTGAGAGCCTTCACTGTGAAGGTCTTTGTCCGCTGTTGGGAGCGAACGAGCCGCAGTTATCAGCAAGGATGGCCCGTTAAAAGGGAATTCTAGTTTGACATCTATGGAATGTGTTTATGTATCCCATGCAAATCACGTTCACGTGAATCCCACTTTAACTGTCTCTTTAAACCTACGTGCAATGTGACTAAACCAATAACCCGGAGAAAGCAGATAGGCGGCTACTCCGCGTTTTCTGAATGACAAGAAAACCAGTTGCTTTGGTCTGTGGAAACTTGTCTGCAAGCTTGCTCTGAAATAAAGGAAAGCCAGTAAATGAATTAGTAGATTAAATTGTTGAAATAAGCTTACGAATTTCCTAGGGAAATGCTACTTAGTTTTCTTAAAGCTGTGCTGAATCGGGGCACCTTTTCAGGCCAGTTACAGCGCTTTCCAAAGTTGTGTGGTCATTGTATCAGTCCAGAGGGCTGACAAACAAGGGATGGGCAGATCCACACAGGTGCAAGATGTTAGTCCTGACTGAAGGTGTGAACTATTTGAAAAGTTACATTTGAAATATAAGGACTTTCACTTTTTTTTTTTGTCGATTGCAGAAAAGATTCAGCTGCTTGACCTGGAAGAGTCTTGGAAGTGAAGAAGGGGGACAAAAGGGACATTGTTATGTCTGCTGCTAAGGAAGATGATGTCTGTAATCACGTGAAAGTGGTGGTCCGTGTTCGTCCAGAGTCTCAAAAGGAAAAAGATGGCAACTTTAGCAAAGTTGTTCATGTTGTTGACCAGCATATATTGGTCTTTGATCCAAAGGAGGAAGAGGTTAGCTTCTTTCAAGGGAAGAGGCTGACCCATAGGGATATTAATAAAAGGAAAAACAAAGATCTTAAATTTGTGTTTGACGCCGTTTTTGCTGAAAGTTCATCCCAGTTGGAAGTTTTTGAGCATACTACCAAAAGTGTAATTGATGGCTTCTTAAATGGATATAATTGCACAGGTAGGTAACTTCGCTATTTATCCTCTTCAATTCTAAAACTTTACTAAATTCCTTGAAGTTTCTACCATTGTACCTGACTGCTGCAGATGCCTTAAAAGAGGCTGAGATATAAATAAAGCATTTTGTTTTAATTTATAGATATGAGAGGTTGACTTTTTAGTCTATGGAAGTTAGGATAGCTCTACTGTATTTTGAAAAGGAGTTCATGATAGGGTTATAATAGACTTCAGAATTATATCTGAATTTTGAACTGAAAATTCAAAAATAAATGTGATTTTGAAATAGCTTTTTTTGTCAGGTTATGAAAACAGCTGCGTAGGATGACAGAGGTCCATGAACCTCTATTTGACTTGCATTCCTGATTAGCTTACCGGTATAAAGTGCATCTTTTTGCTTTCTTGTTTTTTGTGAAAATTCAGTGCTTGCATATGGTGCAACGGGAGCTGGAAAGACTCATACAATGTTAGGTTCCCCTGAAGATCCTGGAGTGATGTATTTAACCATGATGGCACTTTATAATTGCATGGATCAAATAAAAGAAGATAAAATATGCAATGTTGCTGTCTCTTATTTAGAGGTAAGACAGTTCCTGTATTTGGTATGTTGTTTTTAATAAGGCATATTTTAATAAATAAAAACAAGCTGGTTTTGCCTTCCCCCAGCCCTTTCTGAGACTTTACAAAATGTGTTCCTGATACGAATGGAACCTGTGGTCCACAAATTTTATATTATTCATAGGCACCTGTAACTGCTTTACAGAAGGCTGCCCAAAAAGGCAATGTCTTCTAATACATTCACTAAACTTTCTAATGATTTCTGTCTTGCTGATCAGTTGCATCCCTCTGAACATCTGTTGATGTGTACAAGAAAATATCTTTTCGGGGATATATTCAGGACTTCACAACAAAATCCTTTAAGCACTGTGAAATCACACAGGAAAATTATATCTAATCCCTTGTTGATGATATTTTTAAAGTTTTCAGTTTATTTTATTTATCTAAGATACAATAAAACTGCTTGAATTAGCTGCTATGCCAATGGTTAGCTCTTTACAAATATTCCTTTTGTTCTTTGTTGTCACCTTCTCCTCTCTTCTCTTTAACTCTTTTGCATCACAGTTCTGTTTTCCAAGTAGCTGTCTTGGCACTGATGTCAAGCAGTAGTAGTAAAATTATTACCTTCTAGCCCCCTCAAAGTCTTAATGGAAGAATAGTTTGTATTGGGAAGGGGGAAGGGGGAGGGGGGAGGGAAAAGCTTGTTTTGCTGTGTGCTATTTCAAGTGCTTCCACAGACCAGGAAATAAGGTATTCAAGAATTTTAACAGAAGTACATTTGGGTTAAGAAATCTCTCTGAAGTGTAGAGGACAATAAATGCTTTAAATTCATGCTTGCTGCAAAAGCTTTTTGTACAAAGAGTAAACTTTTGTTTTTTTAATAAAGAATTAAGATTATTTGCTAGGAAAGAGTGACTCTCACTTCAATGGCTAAAAAAAATTCATGCAAATTGAGTATTGCAAGCTCAGTATAGGAAAGCTGTTTGACAAAAATTCTGCACGGTTAATCTGTTACTTTGTCTTAAAGAAGTATTGAAAAAGACTGTGATGATTTCTGGTTAGTTAAGTTTAATCCTGTCAAGTATGGTAGCATAGTTTTATGAAAAGATTTTAAATTCCTTTTCAAAGATCTACAATGAACAGATCCGTGATTTGCTGGTAAACTCGGGACCTCTGGCTGTTCGTGAAGATACCCAGAAAGGTGTGGTAGTTCAAGGGCTAACATTACATCAGGTATGTAAATAAGGTATTGAAACTCAGGAAGCCTCACAATGTGTTTGAGAAAAATGGTTAAGTTCCCGTTCATCTGTGGAAGTTATATGCAACTTGGTAATTTCCTTGTGGGCTTTTTTCTGGCAATAATTACTAATACCTTAGAAACTTGGGAACCTAATTAATTAATTCTTTAAAAAGCATGTTGTGGAAAAAACTGCTTGTATTCTTAAACACAAATGGCTTAAGGCATTATTATTGAAAGGGTGCCATTGGTTTAATGCTCATCTTCAGGTTTTGGAAGATTTGTTTTCTGGCTAATACGTCATAGCATTTCTTAAAGAAATTCACTGCCTTCAGTGCCATCTCAGAGTGTTCTACACCTTTGCAAATCTTGTGTTTACATCTCAGAGTTGTTTTTGTTTTTAAATAACCAGATTTGAAAAGTTTCACTTTGAATGACTTTTCCAGGCCAGCATAGCAATTCTTTGGCAGTTGGTGACAGAACTTAGTTTTCCAATCTGAAAATCAAATCTTGTGGACCTATTTTCTTGCAGCCTTTCAGTGTATGTTATGTGCTATGTAGCTTCCAGCTTTTGTGTATATAAGATAATGATTCAGCGGGTAACAGTGTCATTAATTTAGTTCACACTGAACCCCATCCTTCCCAAAGCTTGTGTCTTGGAGGGGGGGGGGGCGGGGATTAGTATATCACTGCTTCATACATTACTACAAGAAAAATTAAGTCAGTCATTCTTAAATAAGACTTTTTCTGACTATGGAGACCCTCTGGAGAGTTGTTTAAATTCATTACTAAAAAAATTCTCTGATTTAAGTCAAAACTGAAAATGTGCTTATGCTTTTTAACTGAAAATGTTTGAAGTGCCTCAATTCCAAAACAGGGCATTTATCTTATTTTGAGGTAACTAAAATTTTAAGTATCTTTATTTTGTTGAAGGTGAATGTTAATGTATCTTAGATTCAGTGTAGAATCTCCTATAGTTGATGAAAAAGGGAAAAAAAAAAACAAACCCCGTGCATTTATCTTTTGCTCTACCCTAAAGCCTAAATCGGCAGAAGAAATCCTTCAAATGTTGGATTATGGAAATAAAAATAGAACACAGCATCCCACGGATGTAAATGCCTCCTCTTCCCGGTCCCATGCTGTCTTTCAGGTAAGATGATATAGCAGATATGCAGTGGTTATTACTATGAGGTGTACTTATTGTTTAAATTTTAATACAATCAAAGATTTTTTTTTTAAACTGTGTTGAACCTTAGTTTGGGTGAGAGGAGATTAAAGTTTTCCAGTTTACTGTTTTTGTTCACTTCTCATTCCTTGTAAGTATGTAAATGTTCATAGCGAGTATATTTGAAAAAACAAATTCAATGAAAAGCTCTCTAGCTCCGTTAGTTTGAACTAATACTCCTTAGAAGAAGTAGCTTTTCTGTAAAACTGTAATTTTGAGCTTTGAATATACTTCCATATTGTAATTTTATAAACTGAAAGTTGTTTGGGGGGGATGTTAATGCTTTCTGGTTTCATTATGTTCCTCAGCATTTTTCTAGGAAAAATATTTTACAGAATGCAGTTTTACGTCTGACTATGAACTGAGATTCTCAAGTGGTACTTTCTCATCCTGCTTATTTTGGTTAATGTTGATTTTTTTACGCTAAAGGGATTTCCTAATATTCTGGTGTGTACCCAGTTTTAGAACAACTAAAGCAATATATATTCTCTGAAAATACCTCTGTACAAATGAAATGCTGGTTTTTAGTTTCTGTAGATGAGTTTTGCATGTGTTGTGCAAATCTACTAGAACTCAGGACTTCTCCAAAGGTTATTGTTGTTTGGTAACTGCCACTTTATACTTCTGACTCCTCTTAAACACAACCTGTGATATTTTAAAAAAATAATATTTAAAAATGGGTCTTGTTAGCCAAACTTCTTTTTCTGTTTGTTAGTGCATACTGCAAAGCACATTATCTTGTAGTATTTATATGTTGCCATCCTAGGTTGCAAAATCGTAAACCAAATTTGATTTCTGGTCTTTGCACTACAGCTAAACTATGTAACTGTTAGGCAGTTCTTAACTGTATCTGCAGACTTAGGCAATGATCAATGACTGTAGCCAAAAGTTTGTATTTTGACAGGGATGATGGCAATGCAGGTACCTGTAAAGTTTGCTTTCTAGAGCTCTACTGTCACTTCCAGTGAGAAAAGAGGTTAATAACGGACAGTAAACGTGTTAACTATTTCTAAAATATGTAACAGAGCAAAAGTCATTACTACTCTTAGAGCTTCTATGTTTTCTTATATACCTTAGACTTCTGTTTTAAACTGCCTTTCCTGGTTCTAATTTCCCCTGAGATCTTGCCCACGGTTGTACATGTAAGGCAAAGACTTCTTAGGAAGTTGTTCAGTTTGAGAGCTGCATTGTTGCATGTGTATGCTACCTTTAATAAGGCACAAAGTGCAGTGCCACAGACTGAGATCAGAGAGTGAACTGCTGATTTCTGTTTCTTTACTTGCTGTGCTGGAGTGTTTTAACTCCCTTACCTTTACTCAACAGGAAAAAGCTCTGGACTGCCTTGCCTGGCAGGCTTTGAATTCTTCTCAGCTCATTTCTAAAAGTGGCAAGCAATTAAATAAATTACGTAAATATTGTGAACTCATAATATCGTCAACAAGAAGACAAACAAATCTGTGAACAGGGATGCTAGAAAGTTTGTCTTCTCCAGCGTACATTCTATATTTACTCTTTCAAATTGATCTTGCTGTAGATAAATCTACTTGTTAACAGAAGTTACATATTTTATATATATATTTTATACATATTCTATACATATACATATTCTATATATATGCTATACTGACAAAAGTAGTATACCTGTACCTTGCTGCAATTTTGTTTGAATGTATGACAAAAACCAGATCCCTATACTTAATCAGACTTACACTTTTTTAAAATTCATTATTTCAAACTATTTCCAGCTTACAGACAGCAAAAGTGAAGCAAATGCGAATGCTTGCAGGTGAAAGGATTGCTTATTTTCCGGAAATATAAGTAAAACCATAATGAAATCAAAGATCCTCTCATGTCTAAATATTGTAGGAACCACAAATATGTAATTTCTATCTATGTGTATACATATACAAAATATATATATTCGTATGCATAGATATATTCGATGCGGCTTGTTTGCACTGAATGAAAACTGTCATGCTCAGTGGTTTTGTAAATGTGCCTCATTATATTCTAAAATGAACAAGCATTTTTTATTTTTTGTTGCGTGAGTATTATACACATTGTAATCGGCTTTGATGCAATAAGAAAGTACTAATTGCAATCCTCTGAATGTTTACAAAATATTGTTACAGTAAGCATCTGACTTAAAAAAGCAAAAAGTATATGCTTTTGCAGCTCGCATATACTCAGCCCAGAATTATTTTTCTCCAAGATCATTATTGTTGATAATAGAATTCTTAAGCCTGCCCAAACTAGTGTGAACATTGTTGTAGTTGAGCTTGAGGTAAATGACAAAGTAATTTCTGGACTAATCTCTCTGTGTTCTTTCTTTGTTTTTCAATGTTCCAGCAGCAGTAAATGCACTGGCAGTGTAAAATGCACTGGCTGCCTCTTAGCCAGTCTCTGTATGCAGCTGCAGTCCGTTAAATGGCACGCTTGATTGAACTTGATATTCCTGGACAAATGTCTGGATGTTACAATGTTATGAAAATATCCTTTTCATAAAGGAAAAGACTTTTCAAAGTAAAGATTAGGCATTGCCATGCCATGGTGCAAAGCATGTTCTGCTATGCACCCAGCATTCAGTCCCAGCGCAAGGTTCATTCAGAGAAACTGTCAGACTGATTCTGTTCTAGGATATTGTAGTTACCAAAAACTTTCACTGGTGTTCTTTGCAATATTGCTAATCCAGTTAACTCTTGTAATGAGATAATCCTGAATGTTTGTTGTGTTTGTCTTTTGAGTTGGTCTAGCTGTCAATCAGGATTTTTAATTGCTTTCGCTTAAGTGTTATTTTCATGTTAAGTGCACAAATTATTGGTAAAAGTCATTATTTGTTTTGTTAAACAATTATATCTTGAATGTGTGCTTTATATAAGCACCTACTAATATCATGCGTTCTCAAAGATAAACTAGCGTAGCCTTTGAATAATAGCGTGTTTAAGAGTGAATGGTTTTAAGCCTTTTTCACAGAAGTGACTTCATGCTTGGGAGGAGTGGGGATATGTCAATTATAAGAATGTGTGTAATTAAATGCTTAATATAAATACTGCATGTGGCACTTTAAAGGAATATTACTGTTGCTAAATAGATTGGTCCAATGAATGCAACTGGAAGTTTAACAGATTTTAATTAACGTGCACTGGTTTAAGCTAAGCAAGTTCACAACCATATGCTTTTTTTAAAGTAGATTCTTAAATACTCCATCTACTCGAGGCACTTAGTAGTAGTGTTGACATCTGTAAGAAATAATGACAAACTAGTCAATTGGCTCTGCAGGTAATTGCTTATGTCAGTTTCTCACCTATTTCTACAAATCTGTGACATTCTGCAAAACATGTCTTAACTGCTTATCCTTTATTTCCTCTTTGGTTCCACAGATACAAATTATGAGGAATCCTTATTGCTGTCTTGATTCCTCTTCATTTTTAAGTTTTCTGTCATTTTAAGGGTTGCTCTTGTTTGTAGTGAGTGGTTATCTTTTATGCTGGCATTGATTTTGTTGTTAACTTTATTGGAGCAGGATGTTTTCTGGAACTGACTCAGAAAGTAGTAAAAGTCTTGGCCCAGGACGTTCTGAGCTGACTTTAGAGATGCAAGTTTTGCCTTACTGTACCATCTGTCTTAGGTTTGAAATCTCTATCTAGGTCAGGCAATTACTTCATCTGAAAGTAAAAATCCCAATTGCCACACTGTTCTATTGAAAGTGTTCTGCTGACGGACAAAGAAAGAGAAAAGATAGTGCTTTGGGGCATTTCCTGTATCTTTTGAATTTTTATAAAAGCTTGAGTCATACAACATAGTTTGGCTGTCACTCCACCTTTCCCCACTTCACTAATGATAGTTACCGTGTTCTGGTAGAGCGCTACCAGACTGAGATAGCTACTTTACCAAGGTAAGTAGAGGGAAGTGGCTTTTTTCTTTTTTCTTTTTTTTTATATTGTGCTAGAAATAGTACAACAGAACTTACTTGTATTGTTTGATATAGAAACGTGTCTATTTGGCATAGACATACCTTCTGTAGCAAGTCATAAGAATTTTATTCGCTCCCAATACTTGTCAATTTTTTTCTGTTACAAATTGCTGTGAAGACTTCATTTCTCGTGCACAATGCTAAAAGCTACAGAACTGGTGAGATATTGTCTTTATTAGTCAATCACCTTGTATGTATGGCAACTCTTTCCCAATTCATTGTCTAAAAGCGTGTTCATGAAAGTGTCAGTAACCGTTAGCCTTACAAATGGCAAGACATTCAACACAAAAGAAGGGAAAATTTATAGAGAATCCTGAAAAGGTAAAAGCCATCTAAGGATAACTGTAATTCTTCTTATTGACTGTATAATCACGCTCTGCCTACCTCCTCATAAACCGGAGAAGAGAATACCTTCACTAGCAGAAGGAAGCAAAAGCATTTAGTTCCTTGTATATCTCCTGTACTGTGAAAATTTCAGAAAAGCAGGGATGCGGGGGAACAAGTGGCCTCAAGGGTGACAGCTTTCCAAAAGACCCTGGAGTTGTATGAGTTCTCACAGCAGTAAATGAGTATTGTTCTCCTATTAATGGTACTTACAGTTAAGTCTAAATCGCTGAAAGTCTAGCTTTTTTCCTGGTTTATCCCTATATACGTCTCTCTATTTATGGCATACTCTTAAAGGTGCCTCTAAACAATGAACACCGTTTTCACTTTAAAGTGTGATGGTGTGGTATACATCTTGAGTGTGAAAGAACCAAGAGCTGTTTTGGCTATGAAAGTCATTTGAAGCTCACCAGTCTTTGCCATTGTGGTAAGCCCCAGCCCAGTTGCTCGCTAATCCTCTGCAGCAGGTTGGGTGAGAGAATCAAAAGGGCAAAAGCGAGAGGGAGAGGGAAATACTGTGTGGTTCACTTAATAAGAGAAGGGGGTGCAGGGGAAGCAATCACTTGCCACCAGCGGTCTGATGCCCAGCCAGTCCTCAAGCAAAGGCTACTTCGGAGAAACTTTTGGTCAGTTAGGGTCGTGCGTCCCCTTGCAACATCTTGTCTTGTACAAACACTGTTCAGCAAAAGCTAAACACTAGTGTGTTATCAGCAGTTTGGGTCAAATCTGAAAGTACCTTATGGGCTGCTATGCAGAAAATTAACTCCATACCAGTCAAACCCAGTGCAACCATACTCTGCTTCTTTTTCCCTGCTAATAGGTGAAGCAGGTAAGTTTAAGTGGTAAGTGTCAGAAATGGATTCACTGTTTTACAAACTGCCTGTTGGTGCTAGATATGTACTAAAAGGTCTAGTGTGGATTCCAGGAAGAATTCCAATAAAAAAAATTCTGAGAACAGTTTTTACACTGTAAAATTAACTTACTGCTAAAGTAACAACAGACTGACTAGTGGTTACTTTTTAATTATTTTCTTTTTTTTTAGATTTATCTAAGGCAGCAAGATAAACCAGCTAGTATTAATCAAAATGTTCGCATCGCCAAAATGTCTCTTATTGACCTGGCAGGATCTGAACGTGCTAGTGCGACAAATGCGAAGGGGGCTCGTTTTAGAGAAGGAACAAATATTAACCGCTCCCTGCTAGCTCTTGGAAATGTCATTAATGCCTTGGCAAATCCAAAGGTATGTGCTGCTTTCCCATGCAATCTTCATCTTCTAGTGTTGTGAAAACATTTTTAAATACGGTAAGTATTAAACATGGCACTACCTCTTTATATCATATCTGGTTTGACTCTTACTGTGCCTTTGGAATTTATTCCTGGAATATCCTACTGGAATATATTAAAAAACATACTTAAGGTTCATGTAGAGTCATTCTAATTTAAAAAAAAAAAAAAGTCTCTGTAAACTTTGGGGAGAGGAAAAAAAAAATTGCCTTATCTTTTCTGTTGCTGAATCATCTGATGCAACTTCATTTTTGCCACATTAGCACCAGTGCTGAAACTAACTACTACTTGAAAGGGAAACAACTTTTTTTTAAAGTATGTATTTCACTTCTGCTGATACTGATGTTGGAACCAGCATCCCTTTGACTGCCTTAAGTCAAAGGCTTATTTAAATGAACTGCAGGGAATTTTTTGTCTGTATAAGAATATTGGAGGAAAACATCTTGGCTTTTGTTGCTTGCACTCAGAATAGGAATGCTAAGGCATTAAACAATTTTAACGGCTTTTGATTTTGCCTTAATATAGGTTAGTCATAGAGGTGAATAATTTTTATTTCTGTCCTACAATCAGGAAGCCTGGGATTCACATAGTTTTAATTAGAAAGGTTCTTGCCCTCCAGTTATATGTACACTGCTCCTGGTCTTGCACTGCTCCTGCATATTAACCAAAAAAATCCATTTTTTTCAGCATTAATGAAGTATTTTTCTATGGTTCAGTCATTTAATAAAACATAGATGCTTTTTAATTTCCTGCAGCAACTAAAATTGTAATACCAGAGCTCATGTACAGCATTGAAAGAAATGGCCTTCCTATGATATTCCTTGTAAAATCTTCTTGCTGCCTACAGAGTGAGAAAGGGCATTCTGGCTGTGGATGATGGGGAGTCAATATCCTACCACAGATTCTGTCCGTAGTGCTTTAGGTCGCTACTTCAGTATCTTATCTGATCTAGCAAAATTCCTGTTTACCAATTTGTTTAAAGAATATTTAATAACTTTTACAGTAACTTTAGAGTATATATTGTTCACTTTAGGCTTTAGCAGGGTTATATTTCAGAAGTCTGGGACAGCTCTCATTGAGTAATGGGGTTACATTGATCATTTTCCTTTAAGGTTTTCTTATGGATTTCCACCACCATCTCTGATAGATGAATGAAAAACAGTCCCGCCAGGAAAGACTTTTAAAAGATAGTGTGCAGCTACCTAAGGACAGTGTCAAAGTTGAATGTACCTGCTTTGCTTACCCACCTTTTTCAAAATCAAGCCTATGTAGAAAAGCTTGCACGAGTAGATAAATAGCCTGACAAGGACAAAGATTTTTCCAGAGGTTTATCCCCTTTAATCTTAAAGGAGAAGACTTTTATAGGAGCAAACAACATCTATCCAAAGCTGCTCTGTTATGCTGTTCCGCGCACACACCCACACACACACCCTGCTCGCAGTAGTGAATTAGTCCCCTGATCTGGCTCACCAGCTCAAGGGAAGGAATGGGGACAGTTATGTGGGAGAATGACAAAACCTCCTGAACTTTTGCCAAAGCCAAGTCCATTGCCTGCACCTACACGCTGTTTGTCTTTCTAGTCACCTAGCAATTTCCCCCCTTCAAATATGCCAGGGGAAAAAGATCAGAGCTTTTAACTCCCTTCCTGGTGCCACATACTCTTATCACTATCTTGTTGGACTGGGAGGTAGAATTTAGAATCTGTACCATTGACATTAGTAAGATTCTTCATGTTGACTTATTTGGTGTGGAATTGGGGTCCTAGTGATCTAACTTGATACTGAGATGAAGATTCTGTAGATATGATTGAAAAAAAGCTTCACAAAGCAGTCTCTGGGTTGCCTGGAAAGCTTGTGGAGTCTCCATCCTTGGTGATATTGAGAACCCAACTGGGCATAGTCCTTGGCAGCATGTTGTAGCTGACCCTGCTTTGAGCAAAGGGATTAGACTAGGTGGATCTTGAGAGGTCCTTCCCAACCTTGATTATTCTGTGAACTGAAAGCGGTTTAATGTAGTTTACCTTTTCTGTTAATTGCCCACATCACAAAAATAGTTGTTAAGTATCCAAACATCAGAAAGTAACCTGGCCAATACTGTTTAATACCTTTACAACATGTGTTCCAAGAGATTTAAAACTGTTTGAGATGTATATGTAATTTTGAGGAAAACTAATTATGTCAAAGAAGAGTTCTGTGGCATTGTTGAAATTCTAAGCAGACTTGTAGGCAGTTGAATATTTAAAGTCTCATTGACTAATCCATAAACATGCATATAACTCTTTCTAGAGCAAGAAACAGCACATTCCTTATCGAAACAGCAAGCTTACTCGTTTATTGAAAGATTCTCTTGGAGGAAACTGCCGAACAATAATGATAGCTGCTGTTAGTCCATCTTCTATGTTCTATGATGATACATATAATACGCTTAAGTATGCAAACCGAGCAAAGGATATTAAGTCTTCTGTGAGTATGTTGGTATTTATTAATCTTTTGTCAAAGTATAATAATACAGTATTAAGAGAAGGAGAGTTACTAGTTTTAGCCATTATAATTTCCTTCATTTTTCTCTCAAAATTTTGTTCAGTTACCTCTTCTTTCTTACAGTCAACTCTTCATCATGTGTGATACATGTTGTAGGTATAGAGACAGTACAGCTGACTAGTTCTGGCCTAAAAGCAACGTAGCTTCATTAATGAGATTATGCTGCCAGTTTGAAAGAGTTTGTTTTGTAAGTCTTAAATTTTGAACTAATCTTCAGCTGGTAGAATTCACAGACAGTTTCAGTATCTTACTATTACGTTCTCAGAGAACTGTAAAGCATATTAAAGAAATGTCTGAGCAGTTGTGCAAGAGCCCGTCCAGGTTTGTTACAGGTAGAATTCAGCTGGAGCCAAAAAGCTAAATGAGATTATATCGATGAATGAAAAGTTACTGGGGTGTCCTCTCTTCTGCTCTCTGTTATCCAGATTATTCTGATTTTTTTTTTCCCCACAATGCTTTGTATCACAGCTCCTAATTTCTTTTATGTAATATGGGGTTGACTGTATTTTCCGTTTGTTGCATACTTAAAGATAGCTTTTATAATAAAATACATAAGGTATACATTAAATAGTAAAACTAGTCTGAATAAATGCAAAATGTGCTTGTACACGTAAATATAATAATTCTTTATTGTTCTGTTGAGAGCAATGACGTGGCCATAGGTATGCAACAGATTATTGCAAAAGCTGAGGGTCATATTTTTGTTGTGCAAGTCGGGATTGTATTCATCCCTTTTCTCACCATATAGTGCAAGTGTAATTATCTAGTACTCATACACAGTGTGTTTATTATCAGGAAGATATGAAGAAGCCTTCTTAAATTCCAACTTCTTTTCTTTAACAGTTGAAGAGCAATGTTGTTAGTTTGGACAGTCACATCAGCCAATATGTTAAAATTTGCAATGAACAAAAGAAAGAGGTATGTCAAAATCTATTGTTAAAAGTTTGAAAAATAACTTTGAATTTAAAATATGTTCATGGGATTGAACCTAAAAGGCAATCTTCTCCTAATTCTCCTATATGATCTTTTGAAGTAAGAAAAACGTTTTGTATTCTAAGAGGAGTATCGCCTACTGCCATTTGTAAAGGTTTTCAAGACATAAGCACAGAATGATAGGTTTAAAAAAAACCCCGAACCAAAAATCTATATTCCAACTAAAAGATACCTTTTTTGTTTTAGATCCTAATGTTGAAAGAGAAACTGAGAGAATATGAAGAAAAGCAAGCAAGCGTTCCTGAAAATCGTAATGCAGCAGTACTTTCAACCAACCAGCAAGTGGAAATACAAAGGTAAACTAATCACATTACAATCTTGCTTCAAAACTGGAGTTTGCCTAACTTGTAAAAGCATTTGTAAAACAAACGCTCTTTTTCATATTGGTTTCCTCATTTTTAATATTGCTTTACTTAGAGTAGGTGTGGCTTTGCGTAACTTATCACTTCTTTTCAGAACTTGGTGGTGGACTTAAAACAAAACAAATATTGTGTACTTGAGGAAGTATCCTGATATTAACCTTCTAGGCAAATTATTCAGTAAAACACCACAAGATAAACAGAAGCTGACATAACTCACTCTGACAGCACTATTTAGATCAGTAGTGAAGGTCTTGCGTCTATAGTTACTTTCTTATGAAATATTTACTAAGTTGACAGGAGTGCAGCAATGTCAGTATTCTGTGGGTTATATTTATTCCCATCAAATTTTCGTTGAACTACTTATACCAAGAGTATTTATTGATGATAAGGAATTGAATCTTACTAAAAATTATGAGCTTCATCGGTGTGCATGTAGTTTTTTTAAATGCTTGTGAACTGGGTTTTTGAAGCTTATCAATAGCTTCATTATTGTAACGAAGAGATTTCATTGGGAAGTTGAGTATTTTCGTCTCAAGACTATGGATGTTATTCTGTATTAACATGCAGATTAAATTCTACCATTAATAACATAAAAGATTTTTAGGACAAATATTCTACTAGGATGCTCCAGAGCTCTGTAGGGCTAAGAAGTTGTTTTCTACTACCAAAAGCTAAACGTTTCAGAGAAAAATAGCAACCATCTTTAATCTCAGTTGTTTAAAGTACCATATTGTAATGTAGGTTTTCAGAAAAACTAGACTAAAATGTACATTTTATAAATTTCTTACCTATTTTGAGCCAATATTTAGCAAAATTGCTATGAATTGATTTTAAGTCACTTTGACTCTTCAGATTTTACTTCTACCGTTATTCTTGTGTTATCAGAAGGATCCCCATGTGACACTGTCAAAAATTGAGTGCACATATGTGTGTATACATATATATACACACATGTATGCACAGATATGCAGTGGCAGATAAAAATGAAATGGTGATTTTGAAAGGTTTAATAGCAAAAATATTCAGTGAAAAATCTGTATTTGTGGGAGGTACAGAGCAGGGATATGGTCATTCACTGACGTATTATCAGGAAGAACACTGAAAAATTGGTGAAAGTCCAGAAATAACTGCAGGCCAATTGACTAAAAATTCATCAACTAAAAATACAGTTTAAAAAAAAAAAAAAAAAAAAAAAAAAAAAAAAAAAAAAAAAAAAAAAANGCCAAACTGTTCTGTATGTGGGCTGAACAATAACCTAATGATAGAAATAGAATGACAAATGTAACAAAATAGGGCAGTGTTACATTTGAGTGTTATGTAATATAGAAATACGATACATTTACGAAAGGGAAAAAAGTGGAACATAATAGCAACAAAGGCTTCCTGATAGGTCTGTCTGTGGAACAGTCTTACTTGGAGAATGATAGAAGTCCATCTCACAGGACTTTTAAAATTAGGTAGAGTCCTTTAATAACAGAAAAAAATTCTTTTTCAGGTAGGAAGCTTATCTTCATAACTTAAAAAATATGAAATTGTCGTACAAGTGAGAGAAAGTTACTGTACTTTTAAAGTTATATTCTCAATAAACTGGTCAAGATCTAGACTTCTAAAATCAAGATGATATGTTTTGGGGAGAGGCACAGTAGAGTATTTACAAGCCTCTTTTTTAATAGCTCTAGTAACATGTTACCAAATAGAACTTGAATGTTTCTTGCATTATACAAAAATTCCAAAACTATACGTTCTCATGGTGGTGTTACTCCTCACAGTCCAGTTTTGTTGTTTTAGTAATCTCGGAGGGGGCAGGAAATGACACACATACGCGGCAGGACGGAACATATGAATGCTGGCTTTCAGCAAAGCTACTTACCAGGTCGTTTTTGTGGGTGGACAGTGCAGTTTGCATAAGCGACAGCAGCTGCTGCTACTGCTGGCAGGTACTACTGAAGTGGTACCTTTTCTGCAAGGTTTAAGAGGTGCGAGAACTTGGAGTTCTTTTTCCACCAAGAGTATAATTTATGTTTGTAGGTTCCTTACTTTCTATTGCTTTCATATTTCCTGGTCTCTTTTTCTTCTTGTAATGTTCCTGTCTATCTTTTCTGATGTAAGAGCCTCTCATGAGAGCACATAAAAAAATAACAAATTAAGACATGTGAATATGAATTTGTTGCAGAAGTCAATCTATTCCGTAAGAAGGTTAGGTTTTGGTGTGAAAGTCTTTCTGGATCTCTCTCTGCATATCTCATCACATATTTCTGAGAATTTTTCACCTAGGTTTATTCAGTTTTGGTTTTTTTATTGGCCCTTTGAATGTGCTATTTTTAACCTGGAAAACCTTCTGAGGCGAAAGTAAAAACCTATTCAAAGCAAAATACTCTCTAACTAAGGTTTGTTTTACTGGCATTCCAGAGGTTTCAATAAACCTCTCATTCAGGTTATTTAAATTTAATTTTCAAAAGAAGTGTAGGTTTCCAAGTCATGTTGATAGTTCTGACAGTTTTCCTGCATATTTTTGCACTGTAAGTCTTTAAGGTTAATTTAATTTCCTGTGATTTGCCCTTTATTTCATTCTCCGTGTATGGGAAGAATCAGTCAAGGGCAAAATGTCTTTTCAAAATGCTGGACATATTCTATGCCGAGATTTGTGGTCAGAGTATATTTGGGTTTTAATGTTCTGGAATATCCAGAGACACATGTAAGCCTATCCCATTCCCTCTAGATATCAACAATAAAGTGGATGCTTCATTCATTTCTTCCTCATGAGTATCCTGTCAGGTTCGTCGTACTGATGGTGTGGGAGACGAGTTCATTTCCCCCACATCCATTTACAGGTTTTGAAGGTGTTCTGCGCTCTTCTCCCTTCTGTTTGAGACAGGGTAGAGAGCCTTATCCACAAGCTTGTGTTTCACTCAAACTACCTGGTGCTTTTGCTGCACCATTATCTGGAAGAGATTCACTGATTACACCACTTCTTTGGGTCATTCCCGCTCCCTCTGTTGTCTAAAGCTTGCAGATGCATTGTCTGCCAACCCTTCAAGTCTTGAGCCTGTTGAGGTTGATAGTGGACACTGGCTTTGGAACCACTACCAACAGGTCTATGAGCTGTTTGAGACCAGGCAGTCCAGAGAGTTCATAACCTGGATACGGCTACAGGATCACTTTGTCATTTTTAGGTGAAAAAGAGAGAGTAAAGATAACCCCATAAGAATAGAAGTGTGCTTTCTGAAAGAGTGAATGCAGCTCAAGGCAGGAGCTTTGCAAAGGCTTCCATTCTTGGTGCTATATTTGGGACACTGGTGGTTATAAGTACACAAAAGGTTGATATACTGGTAATAGTTCCTCACAGTGACTGTGCACGGAATCAGAATCTGCAGCCTCTGTTAAATTATGCCCAGGGTTTTACTCTGAGGGAAACTGACAGAGAGGATTCATCTTAATTTCTTATTGCTGTGTTTCCCAGGCAGCTGGGAAGAACCATGTTTCTATGGATACTATGGAGGAAAAAAATTCTCCAACCAGTTGTGCAATAGATTGTATAGTAGTGCAGATTATATAGATAGTAACAGCGTAGGGTAAGAACTCTGACACTCTGCAGCTGACTATTTTATTCTTCAAAGAAATATTATTTCTAAATTCTGTGTGTGTTTTAGTACATGTTTTTACATAGATGCAATAGCATTCTCTGGACACTTTTAGGAAAACCTGTTGAATTTCTAAAACTGTAGAGAAGAATTATTTTGTTAATTCTCTTTGTTTTTAAAATTATAGTAGTAAAACACTAAAATAAAAGACTTGGAGTTATTCAGACTTCAGACTATGAAATGGAATTGTTACTTCTGAAACACACTGGCAAGAAGTCAACTCCATGGCAAGAATGTCCCTTCAACTTACTCTCGAGCTGAACCTATGTGTTATTTTATAGTATTTTTACAGTATTTAATTTTATGATCTTTTTAAAACACTGTATAAAGACCTCAAATGTTGCATATCTTTAGAACATTTGCATGTTAAACTGTGCCTTTATTCTTATATAAAATTCTAACAAGTCAATAGGATGATGTTATAAAATGGGTTGTATACAAGCTTAGTCATTATCGAGATATACAGTATCTTTTGGGCTATTCTGTACTGTATTTTCAGTATTCATGAGTGCAAAAATACCACCACTGAAACTTATATCGCAACATGGTAATGCTTCCCAGCTTTATCCTTATCGTTGTTATTCTGGTTTGCATCGCAGATTTTGAGGCCATTTAAACATTGGTCTCCTTTGAATAACTCTGAAGTACCTTCCTAGTTTGTTCCCCCCCATTAGCCTAGTATGCGTTAAAACGTGATGCATGTTCTGATTTTTGTCATCCATTAGTGATTAAAATTGTACAACAGAACTTCAGAGAAAGTGAGCAAATGGAGACTCTTCTGTGGTTTTACTTTTTTGAGAGATTAGTAGCAGGTTTTTTGAAGGAGACCTTGTGTGTCTATAGTAACAGTAGTCTGATCTGTTTAATAAACTGGTATAAGAATTAGAGAACATAAGTATTTAGTATCCTTTGGAGGTAGAGATAAGACTTATGTGAAGAAGTTCCAGATGTCTTTCTTTTGAATCCTAGTGTCATCTTCTTAAATCCAAGAAGTTATCTCTTTAGTGACCCCTTCAAAATTTCACATCCCATTTCCAGTTCAAGCACATAAAATCTTTGCTGATGCACTGACACTTTTAGTGCTCATCTGTAACCGGCTTTACATTTTTCCTCTTTTTTTAATATTTATTTTATTAACTTGGAATTGAAAGTTCCCCCGGTAAAGGAGATGGTCATAAACCAAAAAGTCTTCAGGAAGTAATCTGTTATATATTCTTATCCTTTGGTTCTAATAGATACAAAGAAATCCTTAAAAACGTGTTTGCAAACCGTGAGGAAATCAGAAAAGAGTACCTCAAGTTGGAAATGCAACTGAAAGAAAATGCACTGAAGACATATTACCAGAAACAATGTCATGAACAAATTCAACTGATGTGCTCTGAAGAAAAAGTAGAAAAGGTGAGTTTTCTATAGTGTAATACAAGGTATCATCTCTCTTCGTTTTGCTACGCTAATGTACTAACGTGTGAATTTTGCTTAAGTAATTATATTAATTAATGCTTAAATATGTAATTAGAATGGGACACACTGATTAGCACTCAGATAACATTTTCTGACATTAATACGGAAAATGTAGTAGTAATGCCAGGTGTGCTATTTTTTCCCCACACTGCACAGAAAACTGTTGATGTGCTTATTGCTGCTAATTGGGGAAACTTCAGCTTGTTCTTATATAGACTGGATTGTCATAGTTACTTAAGACCTGATTAGAGTTAGAGAGATTCACGGTGCTCTTGTCCAAAACCAAAGTGTGTTAATGTGTGTATGGTACAGCCATTGAAGCTGTTATCAAGCTGAGTAATCTCTTTGTTTCATAAGGAAAGCACGCACCTTGTGCTAAACAGGATGGATTCTTATCATTGGTGTTTTCAGTTGTCACCAAGAAGGTGTTTGCATAGCTGCCTAAGGACAGAGTTGTGTGAACGGAAATAATTATGTTTAGTTGCCTTGAATTTAAAAAGAAGAACTTGGGGGCTAAGTATGAACAATTGCTGTTGTGCAGCACTAAATGCTCATGTCTTCCTAGAAGAATCAAAGTATAAATAAGTAAGCATGGTTAGATAGTATCTTCATTTTTCTGTTAAAAGTGAGCTTAAAGGAATATATGTTTTATGTAGATAGGAAGTTGAGGGTGGGGCTGATTTTGCTTAGTCACAGTAACAATCTGTATTTGGCCGAAAATGAGAGTTTACCATATGACTATTTTTTTTCCCCAGTGATTCACATTAAATTTGGTCCTTAGATAAATGTCAAAGTGAAAATATATCACACGTTTTTGCTTGTCATTAATGAAGATTTTTCAAGTGACTAATGTGTTCTAGAATTCTCTCTTACGCCACAGGAACTCTGAAGTAATACTTTCTATCTGTGCTGTACTTTTAAATGCTGCTTACAATGGAGCATAGTTGTATATCTATGTATAATGAGAGGTTAGACCTTCATACACTCTTTCATATGAATGTTTTTTTATGAGCTGATTTAACTTTTATTTTGAATGTTAGCAGTGCTGCACTCAAATGTTGGTTTTGCCATTATTTAACTTATAGATGTGATTTACTAAGGGTCAAGAGTCACTGTCCTATAAGTACCATGCCTCATTTATTAACAAGAGTAAGTCACTGTAATGGTAAAATTAAATGTCCTTTTGCAACTACTTTGGAACAAACGGGATTTTAATTTGGAAACCAGTCATTTGATTGCCAAAGTGACTGCTCACGTTTCCCTTGTGTACTATGATGCTTCTGTTCTTCCATGTATTTTTACGTTTGCGGTTTTCCTAAATGCCTCTGGGTTTTCTCTTTGTAAAATACACTGTTAGGCCACAGGGGTATTTCTGAAATAGTAATTTTTAAGGGAAATGTTTTAGTTACAAAGTATTCTCATTTTACACTTAATTGTCCATGCTCAATAACTAGATATAATAATGATTTTAGGTAAGTTAACACGAAGCAAATGATATCTTATCTATCTACTTGAACAACCCCAGTTTGAACGCTTTAATTCAAAATAATAATTTCAGAAAGAAGGAAAAAAATGAAAAAAACCCCTTCCATATGAATTTAGATTACCTTAGTCTCTGTTCTTACAAATGCTTTCTTGTTGCAAAAATTTTGTCACAATTTGTCTTGTGAAATTCAGTCCATCCTGGACCACTAATAAATAATTTCCATTTTCCACATAACTGCCCCTGTTTCCATTTTTTTTTACAACTTGGATGCTGCCCATTGAAAGGGTTTGTTTACGTTCTCCTGCCTAATGCCCATTCCTCCGCTCGTGTTACCTCTATTTCTGCATCTGTGTTGTTTTCCTGTTGCATGATAGGTATCAGCTACGGCAGTGTTAGCCAGAAAACCTCTGGGCCAATAGGAGAGCATATACAGAGCATTCCTCTTTGTATGGAAATATAGAAAGTCACTATGTGCCCCTCTGTTATAGTCAAACTCAGCAACCTAGTTAAAAGTAACTAAGTCTACTCAGTTTTGACCTATTTTATCTTGAAG
>RSEF01000005.1:5331772-5368946 GCA_003993805.1 Himantopus leucocephalus
CATGTCCTTTCTTCCTGGGAACCTGTGGGATGGGTTCATGAAAAGGTGGGATGTTGTCAATACCACCTTCAATCCTAAGAACTCTCCTGCACTGTGTAAAAGCTGAAGTATGCAAAACAATGTGTTTGAACTTTTCTACTTCAGCAGTCCTGAAAGCTCTCCCCTAGTCTCACTGGTCAGAGGGAACCAGTGGTCATTGCGAGCTTTAGTCTGACAGTAAACTCTTCCTCCTTATACTTTCCATAAGGAGCTGGTCCCTTATAGAGTGAGTTTGTCTTCTCTGGATCCTCTGTCATCTTAGCAGATAAGACAGTCGCAATAGAAAGCAAAGTGAAATTCTGGCCAGAACCTAGTCTTTGACCTGATAAGTTGCCTGGAGCACACATGTAGTTCAGGTGCCTTTACTGTGCTGGTTCTGTGCTCTGCATGCCATGTTGAAGTGAGCATTTTGAAAAGTCATCTTGAGACATGCAATCTGCATCTCTCCACGTATGTTTCCTGTTTTCTACAATATGTTCAGAAGGGCACCAGTTCGAGTAATTTCTGCTTTGTGCAACATTAGGGAGGTACATTCAGAGTTTCTTATGACATTTAATAACAGAATTAATTTGGCCTGCTAATCTAAATATGTAAGTCCATTCTAACTGATGAAGTTTTCACTTAATGTTAATTTTGGAATGTATGGACATACAGATTTAGGTTATATAATTTTTAGTCAGTTTTTAACTGGGTTCTGTATGTTTGTTTTTGTTGAGCATAGAAATATACTTCAAATGTTTGTGGTTTTTTGTTTTGTTTTGAACTAAAAGTTTAGGCAAAGCTTAATGCTGTGAAGTCTTATCTAAAGTTAATGTTCTCTATGACTAGTTGACTTAGTGACCTAATTTTTAAAGTATACTGCAAACTATAGTTGTCCTCTGAATAGAAAGAGTCTCCTTTGCCTTTTTAGGACACTACCTCATTCATGTCCAGCTTGCTGTTGCTGGTTTTGTGCCTTTTTGTTGTCAGATTTCGGAGAGCCATCAGAAGAATTCTGGTGCTTGAAGATAGAGGGTTTTCTTTTTGCCAAATACTTTAATGGGCTTTTTCTAGGACATACTGCATCAGGAAAACAAAGCAGATAAAATTCCGTCTTTGTATTCATACTTGAGTTACTAGAAATTATTAGGTTATGTTGTATCTAGAAGTGTGTTTGTCTCTATGTGCAGTCTTTCTAACTTAAGGCAATTATGGCCTAAACAGAAACTGATCATATCCGATGTATTATTCTTTAAAGGAATAATCGATCAAATGACTATAGTCTCTGTTATAAGGGCTTCCAGGAAAAAAATTTGAAAATGTTTAAATACAATTCTGTTATGCTTGCAAGGAGAATGTGATTCTTCACTTTTATTAAACTGGTTCAAAATGCAAAATGTTTGTTATGCCCAGTTCAGTATAAAAGTATGGAAAAAATCTTTTTTTTATATAGACATGTTTGTGAACATCATTTGAAAGTTTTCCCCTTAAATGATAATCTTTAGGCCACTTGCAAGCGGGATCAAAGGCTCGCAATGCTTAGAACTCACCGCGTACACATGCAGAAGAAGAAAGAAGAGGAGGTCGAACATTTTGAGGAAAATACCAATTGGCTGCATCGTGTTGAAAATGAAATGCGCCTCCTGGGTCAAGATGGGTGTATTCCAAAGGTAAAATGCCTTTCACTTCAAGGGCAGATTTCATGCGTTGTAGGCAACATCTGACTATAGTTAAGGATAGAAAATTTTTTTTTTCCTCTCTTCGTCTTGCTTCTACTAATGGCTTCTGCTTTAATTCTTTCAGGGTGGTTTCAAATTCTAGCATTAGCTGTTTCCATTCTTCTGCCTTAGAAGTACTTCATTGTTTGTGCAAGTATTCCTTGTTCATGGAAGTATACAATTACATACAAAAATGCATGCTAAACGGGAATAAGTATGATATGGCTGAGCAGTTCAGATGCCTGCCGGAGAGTTGATCCTGCTCCTGGCCATACACTTCTATTCTTGCCTTTACAGTAGGTCCTGATGCTCATCTAACCATGTGACGACCTAATTCTTAGCCTGGCCAAAAAACCCTTCATTTTTGGAGGGTGCTAGGGGAGGAGTGGGAAGTTGTGTTCTCTGCCAAGTTTTAGCAAGTAGAGTTAGTTCAGTGCAGCCTCAGAGAAGCATCAGAGCTGGCAGAAGGGAAGGGGTGAAAGTCTGCAGGAAGGAGAAGAGGAAAAGAAAGGTGGGGGGTTGTTCCTCCCTGCCTTTTAGTTTCAGCCAGCAATTGCAGTGGCTTAAATGATAGTGTAGTGAGCACTTACATGACTCATATAATGGAATATACTTCAATACCTGTATTTTTGAGATGACTAAAATTTGTTGATACCTTAAAAGACATTAACTTTAAGATATTTCAAACAAGATATCAGCATCTCAGGAAGGTGACTGAATACAGTGAAGACTTGTCCTAGACAATGTCACTGAAATTCAGATATGGAGCAAGTACACAAGAAAAGAGGCAAGCATGTTTTTGGGCATGCATAGATAAGCATATGTGCGTGCCTGTTGGATTCTTAATGCTAATTACAGCACGCCCACTATTGGTCAAAGGAAATCTACAAAGCAACACTTATGAATCTAAATAAGAACCACACCATTCATGCTTTTGTACCATAAAACTTCATTATAATAATATAGATTCACGTCTTCTTTACTTTTCAATATAGAATGAATCAATATGGTTTTAGTTGAAATTTTAGTTTATCACTTTCAGTTTTATATCCGGTTGTTTGGTTGTTTTTTTTTCTTGCTAATTTCTCAAGGACCTCTGTAAAGATCTGCAGTGTTGCCACTTAAACCTAGAAGTTAAGGACCTGAAAGCCCAGATTGAACACATGTTATCTCTGGTGTCCCTTCAAGACCAGCACTGTAAGCAGACAGAAAAGTAAGTATGGTCTCATAGCAGGCCTGATAAGACTTCTGTTCTGACACTTGTAACTTCAGAAGTCATATCTATAGAATTTTGTTTTAGTTGAAAGAGAAGCAAGATTTTTCTCAAACTTTTTTTTTTAGGGTAGAATTGTGTTTGTATTTTCTTAAGCAAAAACATATGTAAAATAATAATCACTTCATCAATATTGGTCCATATCCACCATTGTTTAACAGAAACTGCAAGGATACTCTAGTGCTTCTTATTTCTATTTAATTTTCTTCTTTGCATATTTTTTACAAATTGTTCAGTAGATTGTGGTGTCTTATTTTCCTCTCTGTGTTGAATAGCAGTATTGATTTTTTTTGTAAGTGTTTGTATTCTCTTTTAATTCCTTGCACNGTGCTTCTTATTTCTATTTAATTTTCTTCTTTGCATATTTTTTAGAAATTTTCAGTAGATTGTGGTGTCTTATTTTCCTCTTCTGTGTTGAATAGCAGTATTGATTTTTTGTAAGTGTTTGTGTTCTCTTTTAATTCCTTGCATNAGTATTGATTTTTTGTAAGTGTTTGTATTCTCTTTTAATTCCTTGCACAGTAGACATTAATTTACCTGTATTAAAAAATTGTTACCATTAAACTGTTATATAGCTAGTTAGACTGAAAAAAGCTGAATTTGCGGGAAAGCATTAGCTCTTCTATTATCAGTCTCTCAAATGTTGGAGACTAGCTTTCAGAGTGTAATATAAGGTATAGGAAGTAACCACAAATCTGCAGTAAGTAAGTATATTAAATTTGTAATTAAATCATTCCAAAATGAAATAACCAGCTTTTCTTCCTCCTTTGGAGAAAAGGCTGTTACCATAAAAGTTACAAAGACTAATAAACCTGCAAAACTAAAAGCAAAATTTTTAAAGCTATGTTGTTCTTAATTACAAAGATGCTTCTTTGAGTTTTTATATACATGTCCCTTTCCCTGTTGCTTGAACCTACTGTTTAGTCTTGCAACTGACTCCACAGTTAATTAATTCCTGTTTTCAGATGGAATTCCTAAACTTTTGGCACTTTAATTTGGTTTGCAGTTCTGCATGGATCTTAATGTATTCCATTCTTTAATTAAAGATCCTAGTATGTAAATTTATTTGAACTAGGCTTCTAATAAGGTTTTGTACACATCTAATTAAGATGTGCTTGGGTTTCAACCACATTATTTGGTTTATACTTTTCTGACTTTCTAAAATTAAGTACCATATAAAAGAACTCAATTAAGATATACTGACTATTTCTGTGCTGTTGGAGGGACTGAAGATCTTGGACACTGAGGAAAAACTATACTTAGTAAATGCTCAGAGTGTAATACAAGATTTTGCAAAAAAGAAAAGTAGTTCGACTTAGTAATGAAAATTTCCTCTCAGTTTTATGGTATTCCCCGAAAATAAATTAAAATAAGTTACACAGCAGAACTTGGGGGGTGGAAGAAGGGGAAAAAAAAATCCCCCCTATTCCTAATAGGGGCAGTACTAGTAAGGATCAGACTAGTTATGATTTAGTCATATTTGTCTTGTCTCCTGTTGTTTTACAGAGTACTAAATACTTTGCTTCCATATCTTCGCAAGCAATACCTGACTTTGAAAGAAGCTGGGTTGACAAATAATTTAACTGAGACTGAATTTGGGGAGGTTGAGCAGCTGATTCGAAGACAAAAATCTGTAGTTTGGGCTGACCAGACTGAAGAAAAAGAACAAAATCAAAACCATGAACTAAAGTTGTCAGCTATCTTTGCATTCCCACAACTAGTGCACAGACCAAACACCCCATGCCGTAAGTATAGAATTAATGCGTTCTCTGTTAGAAGTACTTTTCAGTGTCTTCTGGAAAAGCGAGATGTCATCCATAAACACAGTGGATGCACAATTTGCAAATATTGAAGCCAAATGTAAAACCAAGCCTTGGACCCACTTTCTATAAATTATATACAATTCTTAATTGAATATAGGAAATAAGTTGACTTTTTCAATGGCTAGTCACACTCTGCCAACAGATAACTCCCTCATTGTCTTGTTGGAACATATCCCGTATATTGCTGTTGCTAGATCCTATGAGTGTTATTAATAATTCCGTTCGAGTCTTTCACATGACATTGATGGAAAAGGCATCATGGTGTCAATAAGTATTATAATTCTGTTAGTGATTTGAAAACTTAAGCAGCTACAGGAGTTTTGCACAGTTTGAATTAATAGCCTTGCGGGGGATGAGATGTTCTGTTAACTACAGGCTGACCTGGAATCAATTTAGTAAAATATTTTATAAGTTTACGTTTCCAAGAATCAAAAGATTCGCCATTTCTACCATGGAATTGATTGCTTTGCTGTATCCTGATGGCCCTGTTTCTTCCCTATAACTCTTATGTTCCAGTCAAACACTGGAACAGGCTTCCTAGAGAGGTGGTCGATGCCCCAGGCCTGTCAGTGTTTAAGGCATTTGGACAATGCCCTCAATAACATGGTTTAACTTGGTCAGGCGGTTGGGCTAGATGATTGCTGTAGGTCCCTTCCAACTGAAATAGTCTATTCTATGTAGCTGTCTCTTCTTCTTTAGCTGTAAAGTGAGTTGCCCTGGAGTGTAGCCTGGGTAAAAAAGGTTGAAGAATCCTCACGGGAAGCACTGTTCTGAGGGATGACAGGCAAAATCTCAGCTTGATAGTGCAGCTGCTGTGGGCCAATGCTTGTGTCTTGTGCTCTGGGTAGGCAGCACTTAACACACTGGGGCTTTCTGATTATAGCTAGTAATCCATAACATCGAATGACATCCATAGGTAACAAGGGAGAAGCAGATAAATAATACTTCGGCTTCTCAAAGGCTGGTAGTCATGGAAAGAGCATTGACCCCTGGAGCACTGTGAAATTAGTTCCCTGCTTTCTTTAGCTTTCTTCCTCTACACATCTCACTCCCGGGTTGAGAATTATTCTGCTGAAACCATTTACCTCTGCTGTCATTAAGTGTGTATGTGATTTTTGGCATATGTTTGTGTTGCTATTGATCATACCATATAGTTGATTTCCAGTATTTCACAGTTTGCAGTGTAAAGGTCAGACGGTGTTGAGGATGGGCTGGTTTTTTTTTTTTGAGGGGGGGCTAAGTGGGGTGGGGGGTTGGGGTTGGATTGGTTTTGGTTGGGGGGGGTTGGTGTGTGTTTGCTTTTTGGGTTTTCTGAGAGAAGGAAAAGAACGTTTGCAGATCTGCATGATTAAGCTTCCTATTCTGTCCATGGCAGTCAAGGGTTCAGCAAGGTTGGAAGCAGTTGTTGGCTTGCCTGTTTCTCTTTCCCGCTTGGAGTAGACCAGTGGACCTCAGTGGATGGCAGCATTCTTCCACTCTGGTCCATTCTCATTTCCCATGTAGAAAGAAGTTGGATGTGAACTTGGATTGCTGGCAACCTTTTGGAAAATCATGGTAGTTACAAGCATCTGAGTTTTGTGGGATTGCATTCGTTAGGAACTGTGGTGCTACTGTCATACCAGAATGGAAATATATTCTGCAAAGCTTTATGAAAGGCATTAAAATAAAAGGTAGTGGTTTTCTTTCTTGTTTTAGCTCTATTTTTAAGAAAAAAAAAATCAGTTTTTAAAACTGGTTTTCTAGTCTGTTTATTCTGTTATGGCAAAGCAGATTAGTGAAGGATTTGGAGGTGGGGGTTGTTTCCTGTCATAACTCATCTGAGAATTCAAATACTGTAACACTTTTCAGTGCTAGAACACTGGAATCAAAAGTGCTAGCAGTTCTGATTACAAAAATCACCTCATTCTTATTTCAAATCATGTTTCTTGTGTGTGTATGTGTATCTATATATATGCCTATGTTTTCATTTATAATTTACTGTGATTATCTGCCTGAAAATTTTAATTTTATTATTTTAAAAAAATGCCAAACCCCTAAAAAAAAATGGCATTTATGATGTGTTAAGATTGGATTTGTGGAAGTATGTCTGTGACTGAAGAAGGAAAGAAATGCAAACTTCTCTAAACCACTTGTAAAATAAGAATTCAAGACTCGTGCAATGGGGTTTTCACTTGGACATTNAAAAAAATGGCATTTATGATGTGTTAAGATTGGATTTGTGGAAGTATGTCTGTGACTGGAGAAGGAAAGAAATGCAAACTTCTCTAAACCACTTGTAAAAATAAGAATTCAAGACTCGTGCAATGGGGTTTTCACTTGGACATTGGTATTGTATATGTGCAAGACAAACATGAAGCCGTGTTCCTAGCTGGTATTTATCTTATATCATAGGTGTATTTCCTATATACTTTTTTCCTTTTAGAGGGACTTTTCTTTCTGCAGAATAGGTAGGGAGATGTACCCAAATACCTATCCACTAAACTGTATAATATACTTTCTAACTAAATATTGATCGTAGAGATTCTGTCTTGTCATATGTGGGTTATCATTGTTGTGAATTTTAATACCTGATGCTAGTAAGCTTCATTAGAGTTCTTGATTAATCTACTGCTGTTCCACCTTTCTTGAAGTCCTGTGTTGTAGGAGGCCAGATCTGTTCTTACTGAAATTAACACTAAAATAATTATTAATTAAATTGCGTATGAACTTTTAAGGCATAAACATTTCACTCTGTTAAAATCATTAGACATAATTTGAGGGGTTATCTTGAAAGCCTTATGTAGAAGTTTTCCAATTATTCTCTTGTTCTAAAAGTTGTTGAACTGTATGTTCACTTAAGTAAATGGACACCATGTTTTTCAGTTAAGATGGAGTTGTTTCAGCTCTAAATGGTGTCTTTGCCTGAACATGTCCGTAGAAATCTTTTGTGGTATTTTTATTTTTGTTTACTTTTTCTTTGGAAAAAGAAATAGGAGACATTACTTTCATTCCTTTCCTTCTCTTATTAGATGTAGGAGAAAACATGGTAGAAACAGCTATTCTCCAAATTTCATAACCTTTACAGGAAAGGTTATGATATCTTCTAACAAGGCAATTTTGAACAAGACACTTAGAAATTTTTTTTTAATACTCTTCATCTGATTGTGTGCTCTTTCCATTTGCTTTTGACTAGTTGTATAAATATGTTGATACTTTTAGGGGATGTTGCCAGGATATTTTTTTTTTTCGAAATTACCGAAGGTTTTTAATCTTCACGAAGAATCTACCTCTCTCTCATTGGAAGCTTAAGTTGGTGAGCTAACATAAAATTTTCTTCAACAGCTTTTTTCCCCTCAATACTGCTTGTTAGTATAAGGCTTACATTTCAGCAGGTAGCCATTGTACAAAAATTTCTAAACTTAAGTCATTGTACAGAATAAAACATATTGCTGCTAGGTACTAAAGTACTGAGGCCTTGACATTAGACATTTGAATTTGAAATTAAGTTGGAAATGAATTGAGAATTGGCTTTGCATACTGGAGATAGTTAAAATAAAGTTCTAAAAATTATTAATTGGATGTTCAATTATTTAATTTAAAAACATTGAGATAACAAGTAAATATGAACAGTAGCGGCTCTGCTCAGAAAAAATACATGCTTCTCAAACAATATTTTTACAGTATCACTTTTAATATTAATGTATCCTTACCTAAAATGCTACTAGTGTCGACACAATCATTTCCATACATCTTGGGAGGTGTGGTGGAAAAACGTAATCCACTTACCAGCGCTTTAAAAAGGTTTCTGTTGAACACAAAATAAATACAATGAGATAACTCATCTTCAATTGTTTGTTTAAATTCGCATTTAAAATGTTTTGAACTATTAGCTGATATTATGTTATGGAAATACAGTTTTCCTCTGCAGAATGTATATAACAAACTATTAAGGAAAAAAACCATAAATCAGAAAAAATACATTAGCATGGGAAAACGTGAAGTAGTACAGGCGCAACATCCCAATCAGAAATAGGAGGGATGTAGTAATTTCTTTTTTCCTTTAAAGATAAAATAAATTATTCAAGAATGCAATTCCTTCTCCCTAAAGTCATCTCAGAAGTATGCTTGGCAAATGTTAGCAAGAGCTGACCTAAGAACTTAGTGAACAAATAAAAAGAAAGATTTATACAGATCCCTTCACACCTTTGGCGCATTGATATTTTATTATTTATAATTTGTTCAAGATGTTGGGAAGGAAATAGTGTTTTGCACGAAGATGGAAAAAAATATTAGCCACGTGCTACACAGTGCTCATTATTCCTTATATAAAAAGTCCATATTTCACATATAACAATTGCACGGACTTCAGCTTGTCAGCAGGAAAGAGCAATGCAGTTCATTTCTTGTGATTTGGTTCTTATTTTTCATGTTATAAGCTGAGAACAGCATTTTTTTAAATCTCCCATTTAATATAAATATATGTTGCCTTGTGTTAGTGTCTCAGAAGTTTCTTTTTAAATAATTTGGGGGAGGGTAGAAAAGTTAATTGGTGGCAATGTGATGTTTCTTTCACATGAAATGTAAGCCTAGAGCATCTAAGAGAAGAGTGTACTAAGTCTGCTGGTAACAAATGTGATGTGTTGCTTTTGAACCTATGTTAACCCGTATTTGAAAGAACAATTTTCGGAGATAAAATCCCTCTGCAAAAATGACATGTTACTCACGTAGAAAACAGTAAGATTTATGAGGGAAAATATGAATTCCTCTTTAGTGTAAGCGTATGAAGTTAGTAATTACGTATCTTTTGTTGAACTCAAAAGTATCTAAGGATGTATGCAGTGTCCATGCGGTATCCGTATTTAGAAATTTCAAATTCATTACCAAACTACAAGTTACTGTTTAGTCACTATGTTTTTAAAATAGTAGTGGCACAGAAAAACACCTGTACTTAAAGGAAACTGCTGAGTTCTGCATGTCATAAAACATGAGGCACTAATCATTGCAGAAACTTTTTTAATGACACTATAAACTTTTGCCGGCAATCCTTTTAGAGGGAGCCATGACATTGTTCAAATGCAAATGAATTGTTATTGAGGTTTTTCAAATAAAAACTAAAATGGTTTAAGTCATCTAAATAACTCTGCTGATTGCAAGCACTGTCCCTAAACAGCTGAAGCAGCTGAATCATTTCTGTAGAACAGGAAAAGTTGTGAAAGCAGGGCCTTAACTTCTTGTAGTTTGCTTTGGAATTAACTACATTCAATTATTTGATCCTGAAGAAGGAAGTCAAACTAGTAATTGATGTGGAAAAAACGTAAAAGAGTAAAGGGAATGACAGCAAAGGTGAAAGGGTAGGAGATTTTATTCAAGGTTTTGTTGAAAGTCTCTTACAGAAATAAGTTTTAAAAATTATATTCAAAATGTGCTTAGTTTATTGTATGACGTGGTTTTGACCTTGTTATAAGATCCTTCTTTCTTTCAGGAGTTTCAAAATATCAAAGAATTTCAGCTGAATTGCACTTTTTGTTTCTAATAAGGATTTCTTCCTTGAAAAGGGTCTCTTATGTATTAAATAACATAAAATCATAGTGGGAGAGGAAAAGATCAAGATACTCTCTGGCCATTCATTCAATGTCTGTTTCTATGGTCAAGTTATCAGGATAGTTGATACTTGTGCCTAAATGCTATGATTTTCAGAGAAAGCTAAATAAAGCTCATAAGCTTTGCCAAAGCACATGTAGCCTTTACTACAGGAATAGACCTCTTTCTATCTTGTTTCTCCTTTAATCTTTGAAACCTTTAAACACCTTCTGTAACATGTCTTGCTCTGAGAGTCAGAGATGTACATTACTAGCTGACTGTTAATCAGCAACCTCATCCAACCAAGGAATACTGCTTAGGCAGCTGTCTGTACAGGAGCGCTACCATGGGTACCAGAAATAGCTCTCAGAAAATTCACAATTTGTCCTAAGCTAATGTTCCTTGCCCTTCTGGTTTGTATAGACAGTGCCATATTAATGCAGCTACGCACGACAAGTAATTTCATCTAACAAACAATTATTTTGCAATGCATGCTAACACACTGTATGTAATGGTTCAAGGGGTATTTTGTGAAGAACTTGACAGACTCTGAATCTTAAATTTCTGATTGAGCTTATTTGATGTGTTTGTTCTTCTTCTGCCACTTCAGGATTTTAAAAATAAAATTAAATACCCTCAAATGTAATCTAAAATGAAACATTGGAATTATCTCTAAATTTCAAGTCGTTCAAGTAAAAATAATTTTAAAATACTTACGCAACATTAATATATCCCACGAACTGTATTCACATTATACTTTTTTTAAATATTGGTTTTCCTTGGTAATTTAATTTTTGATTCTTAAAATACGACTGAAAACACATTATTTTCAGAACGTCTACTCTTGCTCGCTTTCATTATGAAGCCTTAATGTGGGGTTTCCACAACATGTCTTAACTATACTTTCTACTCTGTGTTAATACGGAAGATATTTTTTTAAACACTTGTTTCATCAGTGTATACTACTATTTGTAAGTATCCACCCACACTAACTATTTATTCTGACCTTAATTATAAACTGGAATTGTTGTTTGTAGAGGAAATGCTGGTTTTCCACTATCATTTTTTGTTTACAAATATGTAAAAAATGAGATTAAGCTTGTGTATGCTTCATGAAACCATAAATGTGCAACCTCATGAACAACTCAACTATTTGTATTAAGTAAAGCACAAGCTATGAAAGCAATGTAAGTTCACTTAAAAAGGTGTTTGGGCCCCCATTCTTGGGTGTTGGTTAATGGCGAGCCATACAGTATTCATAGCGCGTGGACTGACTGGTGGAGAGCTCTGACTGCTATTTGCAAGTATTTCTGTGAATGGGAAAGTTCTTGGCATTGTTTCAGGCATTCCATTTCCGGAAGCCTTACTGTACATTACCATTGAGAGAATGGAATNAAAAAAAAAAAAAAAAGAAAAAAAAAAAAACAAAAGGCATCCATTACCTCCCCTGGTCACAAACAGCCAAAAGTAAAGTCAATTTATTATTTTTGCATGGCAGAAAAAATTAGGGTGTAGTTGTACGTAGTAAAAAATTTGAGTAAAGTAGGAAAAGCATGTGTCTTGTATATAGGAAAGATTTGTCTTACATTGAGCAGCTTTTTCACACTGTCCTATATGACATTAAATATTATTTTTTTTCCATGTTGTGTAACACAGTGCACCTGACCACTGGGACTCACGAGAACGCAGCCTGGATTTTAGCTTTTTTCAGTCCACAACCGCTGTTTGCGAAACTGTTGTGAAACTGGCCATCACAGTGATGCCTTTGGGTCACATGAATATTAAATAATTGAAATGCATTCACTAGACCTCATTTGCAATTTGGAATTCCATGAGTCACTTGTTAAAAGAATGAAAATGTATGATTCGTATTGTAATTGGATCAATCATTGGTAGCCCAGAAATGTTTATTGAAACGAATACATTAATATTTGATTTCACTTAGCAGAACAACCTGGTAGACTTAATTTAGCACAGTTTCCAGAAATAATCCCCTTACGCATGTATTAACATGAGTTTCAGAAGAAGAGAAGTCTTGGGCATTTTTTTGTCCCAAGTGTCAATTAGAACTAACCCAATTTATCAGTGTCATTTTGTCATGAACTCTACTCACTTTTGCCGTGACTCATGTTTCACAAATACTGCATTCTGCTTTTCATATTAACTCACAGGGCTGTAAATATCTAATACTGCTGTGTTTCTCTCCTGATAAATCAGTTCTTCTGGGCAGTCTTTTGGGACAGATAATACAACAAACTAATGACCAAAACCACCTCATACTGTTTGATGGGGGGTGGTTGGTCAGTGGAGGAGGACTTTTATTTTTAATTTCCGAGTGAATCTCTTAAAAATAATATCAAAAAAATCTGACAATTATCTTTTATAGTCATCAGCCTAAAATTAAAGATCAGCAAATGTAATCTATTCTCTAAAATATATTTGGAATAATGCTTATTTTTAAAGAGAAGCATTGTAGCTGAAAGCACTAGCTAAGGAAATACAACTTCTAAATTTTTCTTTTAAGCTACTCCAACAGGTTAACTGCGGATGTTTCTGTAAAGCATTCAGTGATTCATTTTTGTATATGAAATAAAAAGTAAACTTCATATCGCTGAATCATGATGATCAGTCTGATGCAAAAGATTGAACTGGCTGTAAAACGTGAAGCAAATACAAACCACGAATATTATCATTTCCCTGCCTTATTATGGAACAGGTTTGGAGATTTTCTTTAGGGCTGGAATGTGTTGTTTGTCTTTCAGTAGAAAAGTAATGACAACACTTAATGATTAACACTAGACATCCATTCAGGAACTGTTTAGATTTGTTCTTTAAGAAAATAAGAAAAGCCGTACTTGGTCCACCATTAGCCAGTAACACACTCCTAAGACAGACAGGGATAACAGGACAAATCTAGAGTCAGCTGACCTGCAGTTTCCACTTCCAGTGCAATGGGAAATCCCATCAAACCAATCACATGTAATAATTGCCAGTAGATATCTTCCACGTTTGTCAAATGTGTATTTTGTAACCCATTTATACTTACGGGATTTGCCGCAGCAAACTGCAGTGAGTTCAAGAGTATAATTGTTCAGTGGGAGGTAAGTATTGCGCTGTTAAAATTAGTTTGTGATGTGAATGGGGTATCTAGTGTTCGTTACTGCAAGAAACAAAATAATTCCTTTTGAACTCATCTCTGATATTTTATTAATGTATTATATATTATTTCAGTTCCTAACTAGGAATGTACTGTTGACTGAATATTCTATGTTTACTCATTGGAATATTTTGTCAATAAGATAAAGCGTGTGCTAAACCATGTAAGGTATACATACATGCCACCTACTAGCGCTTAATATCATGTTAAAATTGAGTATCCTGCGAGAAAGCATTGCCTAAAACTGTCATGCAAATACTTTGGTTTTAGTAGGCATGAGCTGCTATGAAATTAATGTCTCTCCTGTGTTGCTTTAATACTGGCAGTTCATATTTGCCACTTAAAACATTTAAGTCCTTTGTTCTGGAGCTTTGTCTTTTTCCCTTCTTGAATAGGATTTTGGGGAACTAGTTCCCCCTAGTTTTAGCTGTCCCATTGCAATATCAGCCATGTAGTGGTAGATGACAACTTTACCTAAAACTGCTTGATGAAATATTCAGTGCTTGTTTAGAAAAAATTATGCTAAAATTGTATGAATATAGTATTTAGGAAAGACAAGGTATGGTGTTTCAGTTTGGGGCGTATTAATTTTGTGTCAGCTTATGGTACTAAATTTTCTCTTTCAGTAAGAATTTTTATATCTATAAGTCTTAAAGTGTGCCTCTAAATATCAATGTTTTTTAATAATATTGAGTAGCCTTTGAAGTATTTCAAAATGGGTTCTCGCAAAAAAAAAATGAAATAATGATTTATATTTTTTAAAAAGAAATGCTTTTGACGATTTGAAGTCATCTGAAATCTATAGTAGTAGTGCTTTTGTAGCAGCTATAGTTGTCTGAGTCCATTTTATTTAAACTTCTCAATGACAGCTATTGAAAGCACCTGCAAAAAATTAGCAACTGGCTTCAGTATCTTGCTTCCTTATTGAGACAAATAAAAACACTGGCGTTCCTTTATTTTGTGGGTTTAAATTCTTTTCTTGCTATATTTATGCTTACATTAGATCATAACTGTTTGGAGCTATGTTCTGTATAACAGCAACATGGAGTTGGGTGTTGGGGTTGGTTTGTTGTTTTTTTGTCACATCATACTTGGTTTATGTTATTTATTGAAACCAAGTTAAATATGATGTTGCTGGTGATGCTTCTGTTTACTTTCTTGTTTACTGTGTTTGGAGCAGCTTAATACTTTCACAAAAAGCTTTGAGAAGGGGCACTTCTTGAATATTTTATATGCTTTCTAATACTTAACTGGCAAGAAAAGCTAGTTTTGTTTTAACTTCATTTTACAATGAGTTTCATTCCAGAAATAAATAGATTTTAAAAATAGGTCTGGGTTTTTACAAAGGGATTATATTTGCCTTATATAGAATTGCTGCAACTGTCTTTTCATTAATGTACTTGTATTACAGTATGAAATACTGTTCATCATGATGAAATTCAACAAATTATTAATGCTGGCAATACTTTTGTGTTCTTTACCTATTTAGTTCATGGCTTAAATGTTTGCATTTACAGTTAATTTTAAAATGCTTCCAGTATCTAGTCCTGAAGAAGCTTCTAAAACTTGGCACTCTCACCAAAATGTTTCTCCATCAGACTTCCTGCCTAGTAACTTTAGGACATTAGCAAAACCTCAGTGTCTTACAGTAAGCAAACTTTCTGAAACTGGAACCTCCCTGTCCTAATGTATCAACAGACAAATAGAACTCTAACCATTATTTTTTTCCCGAAACACTCACTTTCACATGCATATAAGCAGGAGGAAAACCTAAAAAATTAATATTTTAAAATGTGTCCTGAAATGTTGAATGGATAGTTATTTCAAACACTAGGTTGGAATCCTTAGATAAAGCTTATTCTTGTATTTAAGAATATAAGCTGTCAAAAAATCTTTGAAAGAAAGTTTGGGCCTCAATTTTTGGTTGTGATGACTAGAAAATAAGGGGTTTTTTGAAAGAAAGAAATGTTAGTCTTTTACGTAGAAAGATAATATTGTACTTATGAAACCGAAATTAAGAGCAAGCACATTAATGAAGCATAGCGTTGTTGATAGCATCACAGAGTACATATTGAAAGGGGCTCATGAATGAGTTTCTTGTTTGTTACCAAGAAAATCCTACCCAGTCTTGGAGAAAAATATCTTCTTCGAAAGTAGGCTTATATTATTTCTGGTGGAGGTAAAAATTATTTGGGGAACATACAGGCTCTGGTGTACTACCCTTTCCATTTCACGGCTCGTGGAGAATATACTGAATTAGCTTAATGTTTAGATGAAAGTCAAGCTACCGTGACTCAAAAACCTGCTGCACTTCACCTGGTGAATGCTAACCATGAATTAGACTAAGATTAGGTATGAGAAAATAAAGTATTTTGTGTTTTTTTTAAAAAAAAAAAAAAATCCTTTACACATATATAGCAAAGTGAACTGTACACGTGTATATGCACATGCAGAAATTCACAATTCGGTTACTTCATGTCAAGTAATCCTCTCAGGCCTGAGTTTTCTGTGTTTGTGTTTTTTCAAAGCTGAAAACAGCATAATAGAATTGTAATTGTTCATGTAATTATCCAGGAATCTTTCCCCATAAGCAGTTAGCTTAAATTAACCTGCTTTTATTGTTTATGCATTGTTGGATAAGATGTTGCATATTTGTTGAACCATAGGAATTTAAACGTTGTTCTTTCAAAAACTGAGCCCTTGAGTGAGGAGTAAATGTTTGCTATGTTTTTTCAACGGTTTCATTATTGAATTAAGTTCTGGCAACATAGAATAGATTTGTGGTCTATATATTAGCATCTAATTTACTTGCTACTTGTACACACTTTGCTACTACCTGTTCCATCCTCTCAGGACAGATCTAGGTGTGGTGGTAGTCTTTAAATCCTTAAATCTTTAAATCCTGTCCCCTCACTGCTCTAATTTGTATCTTCCAATGGGGCATTATCTCATGTAGCTGGGTGTGAGAAACGTGGGATGTCTACTTCCAAAGTGTGCACAAAAAAACTGATGCTGAGATCATCCTTCATTCTTTGACAGCTTTCCTTCAATGAGGTTTTTATTTGGGCCTTTTTGCCAAGACGTCTGATTTCTGAGGGTACTTGGGGAATTGGCATTCTTAAAGCTTCTGGGTTGCAACTGGGCAATGAGGTCACAATGAAATGGGGGCTGAGACATGGTAAACGGTCGGAGAAAAGACTACAAACTTTTAGCTTTGCTTTTGTAAGAAATCGAACTGGGGGGGATAATAATACAATACACGTTTTTAATCAATTTTCTTCCTCTTCAAAGAATTTTTATGGAACACCTAAAGTGCCGTAAGTGTTAACACATGAGAGCGAATTAAAGAAGCATTCAGACTGAGGAGTTCAAACTAACTGCCTTATTCTGAGGCAAAAATAGAATGGAATTTTAGAAGAAATAAGTATTTATCAACACTGCCGTATGAATGCCACAGTTAATTCCTGAGTAACTTGCAGCAATTTAAAAAGCAGGAGCTCTTTTTACAGTTTAATTGCTCGTAGGAATGGAGTAGGCAATACAGAAAGGGGAAGTATGATGCTGCGGCTACCAGCTGAAGTGAGGCCAATCCATAGACATTTTAAGAGTAGTATTCTTCATTTCTTAAATTTGCACTGAAAGTTAAATATAGAAGCACTCTGGGTTTTGACAGCCCTCTTCTACTCTTGATTTGTTTAAAAAACAAAAAATCCTTTTTGTTATTAACTACTTAAGTCACCTCTAGCCTAGCCATTTGAACAGTGTCTGTGTCTTAAAATGATTCTCCTTTACTGAAAACTTGACTAAAAGAAAGGCCTTTCTCTCTTACTTTGGAGACTGCCTTTATTACCATCTGCTTGAAAATAAAAATATTATGACACTTCAAGAAAAACAGTATAAATCAGGATGAATGGGAATGGCCAATTACTGCTGCATTGCTTGCTTTGTTATTTTTAGGGGTGGGGGTTTTAGTAAAGAGCTTTTTTGCAGAGTTCATATATCGAGATGACAGGATCCAAGTGACTTCTTTCTTTCCGCTTTTCCAAAACACTACTTGCTCATTTGCAATATCAAAGAATTTTATTCCTCCAGGTGATTCTATGTCCTTCTTTTTACAACAGTCTCTCATTCTACTGCATGGTACTTGCTAGGGAAAAAATGGCCGTGATTGGGAGGCAGCTGTAGATTACTGTGATAGTACCATCTTAAATTAAATTGAGTTATGTCATGATAATGCGATCATTTTCAATGCTCTTGCTCTTCCATTCCCTGTTGTCATGTGTCATATCTTACTTGTGATTACTTGTAATATCTCTGGGATTAACTATATCAGCCTGTGCATATTTATAATACTTTGAGTGCCATAGAACAAAGCTACCATCTGGACAATGCTGCAATAGAAATAACTTGAGTTATATGATCAAATTAATATGTAAAGGAAATAAATAGTATTTGTAATAATTTCTGCTAATAAACATATTTCAGCAGGGAAGAGGAAGGGAAAAAGCAAGATTTAAGTAGTAAATATAGGTAAATGTGCTAACTGTCGTTCCCTGTGTTGCACAGGTACAACTTTTGGAACACCGTCACAAGAAATGAATAACAATACACAACAAACAGTAGAACGTGCAGTACCACCACAGAAAAGAACTAGGCGGAAGCTAATGGACTCTCCAATCACAGCTCAAAGTCCTGCTGCATCCAAGCAATCCAGTCTCCGTCATCTGGAGGATTCTCTTACCAAGGAGGTCCGCCCTATTGTGTATACGCCAGAATTGTGCAGAAAGCCAGTACAAAGCTGCTGTACACAGACTGTGGTAAAGAAGCCTTCATGCCTTGCAGGCCTTCAGGAAGCCAGTGTATGTAATATAGATATGCCAGTGAAAAAGGCGAGTATTTTGGACTCTACATGTGACATAATCCCAGAGTGCAATGAAGATGACATGAATTCAACAGTAATTCTCTATGAAGAGACAGGTGAAACAACTGAAACGTCTACTGACTCATCCATAAAGGAGTCACAGCCGCGGGGCACTAGCATTCTGCAAAGGTATTTTCCATTTATATGGGGAGGACTACCCAAACAACCTAATCCTGTTTTTCTTTATAAGTGGGGTTTGCCATTGATCTAAATTTTTATTTGTGAACCCAACACTTTGAAAATCAAACCCTCAGTTTTATTCAGCATCACATTCAATTCTGCCATTGTTTAAAATCGATGGTATGTTAGTGACAACAGATGAAGTTGAAAGCTTATACTGTTTTACAAAGTATGTACCGAAAAGAAAATACAGGACTTCGGAAACTGTTTGTGATGCCTTAGGCTAGTTACTCACTGTAAACTTTACTTTTCCTATCTGTAAAATGGATATCTTAACCTCTTTGACATTGAGAGATGCCATTGTTAAAGCTGCCGTGTATGTGTGAATTCTTGCGAACAAATTTCCAGTACTGTTTTTCAACTTAACGTATATTATTTACAATTAAGAACAATTTCACCTAACCCTTACCCAGAATAGATTTTACAAAAATATAATTCTTTGGTTTCAGACTTGGTCTCTCTTCCTTAAAAACCAAAAATCCTACTTCAGTACTTGAGAAGCCCTCGTATATGGCAATGACTTCTGCTGCTGCGAGAAAAAGAAAGGTATTAAGGTAAGATTAAACTAACTCTCCTATACAAGTGGGCTTGTATTCATTTCTTAAGTTCTCACTTCAGTTTCGGTATTATATTTCAAATCTTAAAACATCAAGTCATCTGGACCTACATACGAGATGTTCTGACTCAAATATGTTTGACAATTCAATTATTATTTTTTTTCCTGGCAAGTTGAGTAGAATCTTTTTTACTTTTGGTTTAGGAACTTCTGTTGTTTTAACAAGTATAAACTAATATAGTGTCTTCCGTATCTGCTGTCTACTCAAAATAGAACGATGACACACAATTCTGAAAAGAGAAACTCCATTGTCAATTAAAGATCTAATTTGTTTGAAAATGTTATGCCTTTGCTGAAACACATTAGAAACTACCAAAATAGAAAGTGGAGAAAATGCTTAACAATAGTTATGTGGCCAGTGCCTTTGCTTTTCTGATAATTCATTTCCAGTCTCAGTTATTATGACTTCATTCTTGTGGGAATAAAGGGGAAGAACTCCCATTTTGTCACTTCTGAAAAAGGCTTGTTAGTAGAAGCAGCAGAAAAGCTGGAACTGAATCGACACTAAGTGCAAATATACTTTTTTGTTTGTTAATATATTTAAGGACTAGCTGTCAGGTCAGTACTGATGAGACATTGCTTTTTTCCTTTTTTCTCTTTCCAAAAGCAAAAATTGATACAACCTTTTTAAAATCATATTTAAATTGCCTGTTGCTAGACAGCGAGTGGAGCTGCCACCCCCATAGCTTTTCTAAAGAATGTTTCAAGACTGTTGGAACAAGTTCTGTAGAAAGATCACAGGGCATGGGACAAACTTAAGCACTTTTTTGTTTATTAGTGTCTTTCAGATAGAAAATCTTCCTAGAAGATCACAGATTTACCTGATCCAATTTCATGTTGCTGTTCTAACTGTTATTAGTTATTGTTCTAAACTGTTTTGCTAGGATTGCTCTAGGATAAGGAATAAACTGTATTGCTCTGGGATGCGAAAAGAGGCGTGTCTCATGTTTTCAGTTTTTCAAATAGTTGATTATGAATTTAGCAAAATAAATCACCTGCTTTCTGAAACTGAGCTAGTTTTCTAGATTCCTTTTAAGGAGAGGTATAGGAACTTCTGGAGCCTGATTTATCTTAAAGCAAACACTCTAAGACAGACTTTAAGAATACTTTTTTTCTAATAACTCTGTAATGATTTCCCAACTTATATATGCTTATCTCTTCCCAAAAGGCCAGCTCTTTCTGCTCTTTTATCTTGTTCCTTCTGTGTCTCAAACATGTATTTCCCAGTTTCCAAGTTAGAATAACACTACAGGAAAAACCCACAACTTTTATTCCTTTCTCGGGGATTATTTCTTGTGCCTCTGACTGCAAACCAAAATTCTTAATGGCTTTGTCTAGCAGTTGGTGGTGAAGAGAAGGAATGAAAGCTTCATATGCTCTTACTTTTCAGATAGCACCTTCTCTCCTTTCTCTTCTTTACTTCTCTCCCATGGTTTCCCTGTTTGAAGTAGTTCAGTCATTCATCTCCTACTAACATTTGAATAACAATATAAATTTCAGACATATACCGTACATTAGAAATATAATGTGAAACAGTCATATTGCTAGGACAAGGGATAAGAGACGAGTCAGTCATAATAGAAGTTGCTTTTACTAAATAGCATTACATTCTAACTGGCATAAGTTCTCTTCCAAGAAGCACGTATGAATAGATCTTAGGACTGGCACAATGCAGGTCTTAGTCTTTACTGCTTGCTATATATTCTCATTTAGGCAGAAAATTATTAAGAAACTAGTGTAACTTAGGGAACTATAAAGTGGGAATAATACAATATCATTAGAGGAATGGGAAAAGCATAGAAACTGGGGACATAAACAGAATTAGCTTCTTTATGAGGCTGTCTTAGAGTGGAACTGGGGAAGTTAGCAAGGCAAGTGTAAAAGGGTGAGATCAGATAAGATCTACAGTGAAAATTATGAACCTAAGTCCGTCACATAAAAGGCTTTAAAATACAGAGGGTTTGTCTTAATGAATTTGAAGCTATAACAGCTTTCTTGCAGCTTGGCTAAAAAGTCTGCTATGAAGCCACCCCCTCCAACTGTGGTGGAGGCTGTAGAAAAATTATTGTAGCAATAAAAAATGTGATTTGTTCAATAAACACAGCTTGGTCATTTCAAGGATTTTGTACATGCGTTAAGATTATTTCTTAGTATAACTTGTGTGCAATGACCATCAAACTAGCTTCTGTTGTTCCCCAAAAAAACTGGTCTGCATTTTAACATAAGTGGCAGCATTAGTTCTTATTTTCACAGTTGAAACATTCTTGTAAAGTTTTGAAAAGAGGAATAATAGCCATATAAATACATCATAAATAAATTAGTTTAATCTTTGCATTCTCTTATGAACTACCGATACTGGATAATATAATTTAATATATTTCTACATTGCAGGGCCCAAACTACTGTAATGTACCTTAATCCCTTTACTGAAAGCAAACTGTTTTCTGGCTATTTTTCCAGTTCTACATCAAACACTGGCTTAGGCAGCCTTCAAGACCCTGTTTCTGCGAAACGCATTCGACAAGAGAGCCATAGAGCTTTGCGAGTACCCAAAATAGCAGGTAAGTGTCAAAATTTGAATGTATGACACTGCATTGGTAACTGTGTTTGTACAGGAGGTCCAAAATTAAGGTTGATATTCAGGGTTTTGTCCAATTTAACAGCATGTATTGCTGTGATCGGTATAGTAAGCCATCATTTTGAATGTCTAACCAGTTATATAGAAGGTATCTAATCAAAACTCAGTATTACTACAAGCTTCTTAGGAAAACCATTTCCCAAAAGTTAAGGTCTTCCACCAAAAATTGTTTGTGCACTTACTGAGAAATTTGGTGAACTTTATTACCAATTTTATCTTTGCCAAGTGTGGTTTATCAAGAAATAAAATCCTCTAACCATTTCCATACCTGTTTTTAACGGCTTGCTTTGTTTTATAATACCACACTGATTTGTTTTTACAGATATGTTTTTTTTCAAAGATTTATTACTTAAACTTTGAGGCTATTTTGGGCCAACACAATAGCTGAGGAAAAAAATATTTTAAAGCAATATTTAGAAATTATTTTGCTTCTGACAGGTTGCTGATAATACTATCAGGTGATATTCCGTGAAAGTCTGCTACAATTACATGGCTTCTCTCCAAGTTATATAAATCTTCACTGTAACAAAATCAGTTATAAATAATTTTTTCAGTAAACGTGCACGAAGATCTTTTGTTTACAGCTTTCCAAAAACCTCTGCCTTTCCTAGTGCATGGCATTAAGTTGCTTGCCACCTGCAGTAGATTTTAATGCACTAAATTCTTACAATTTTCCTTTTATCTCTACCCATGGGTCGTCTTTTCCTCTCTGTCTTCAGAAATACACGTAATGATCTTTCTTAGAGCAACTTCTTGGGCAGTTAAGAGGAGATCAAAGACTGTTTAAAGTTTTAATCTGTTGTTCTTATGAAATAGTCCAATCTTGTAGCTTTTCTCAGTGGCATAGGCAATATGCCACTTTTACAGCACATACGTGTTTTTATGTAAGAACTCATGTGAGGGAGCAAGTACATACAAATATGTATTATTCTCCATTCATGAGAAACATTGAGGTTCTATTACAATAAAATACCTGAAAAGTGTAAATCTGAGGCTCAATATTGTCTAACCAATAGTTACTTATTTGGCAAAGTGCATACACAATTATGTCGGTGTCACTTCCTACTACTAAAGACTGGGTTATGAAGTTACCAAAATCAATCACTACTCTGGTATTATTAAGAAGCTATGTAATGAAGCACCACATTCTGAAATAGAGTATGGATTTTTTGATTCGTCAAAGTTTAACTGAATGTAAAATACATTTTATTTTCAAAAGCACGCATTACAGGAGAGGAATGAAATACCACCAAAATCCTAAGAGGAAGAGCTGCTTTCGGATTAAATAGACAAAAATTTCTTTAATGACATAGTCTTCATTTTTTAATACTGTTCTATAATAATAAGGATTAATAAAATTTTCACATATTTCTTCATTTTTATGTAGACCACTGTGCCTTTTTAATAGCATCTCGTGTCAGTTGAGGGTCTAATCATTGGACTTTCTAGGCAATTAGCACACTGGATTACTGACCTGAGAAGTGATTACATTTTTGCATAGCAAAATTAGGCTTTCAATAAGGACAAGAAATATGTGTAAAAATTCTTAGACATGCTCTGAAAAGGAGATCCAGGCAGGCCAAATTCTCCTTATGTTTATTGAATGAGTGTCTCCTTTTTGTAGTAACATTTCTTTTTTTTTTTTCCTAGGAATTAAAACAAGGAGCTGGAAGCAAGAACAGGATGTGCCAAGAAACCTAGTTAGAAGCCTTTCTGAAGGAAATGTAGCATTGGGTGTTAAATCAAGGACATCAAAAAATCTTTTACTTCATGTTTGTAAGAAAAAAAGTAGGATTTAATTCTGAGTTCATCTGTATTTCAAGCAGGATTGATGGATAGCAGATGAGAATAGGATGACTTTCATTTTCCTCTTGTGAATTGTTTTGTGTTAAAGTTGTCTCTATCAGTAATGCACTATTTCAGAAAGAACCACTTTTTGGAAATTCAATGATTAAGTTTTTTTTGTCTCCTGTTAAAGCTTACAAGTGTCTTTTGAATATTAACAAATGAATAAGAAACTTAATTTAGACTTGGGAATGGAGAAGTGCACAGTAAACCTTTTGCCATAATATTTGTGTGCATTTCCCTGTGTTTATGACTAACAGATTAATACTTCAGACAATGCAAGTCTTTAAGGGGATCAGTGGTGCTGTAATTTTTATATGCTAGTTTAAATTGCTTACCTACAGTCAGTCTTAATTTTCTATTTTTTTCTAATTTTTTTTTTGTGATACAAAAGTTAGAAAAAATTGATTTGACCTGCTAAATTATTTTCACTGAAATGTCCTAATGTTAAAGTTCTTTTTCATTTGGAAGCAAGTCACACAGATGTTGATATTAAAATGAGTTCATGCTTAGCATTAGGATGCCAGTTTATTCTTAGATGTGTTATTATGGACAGATACTAGCAATGTAGTACCAGGAGGCAAAAATATTTATGAAAAGCATTTGTAACGAAGTATTACATCCAAATTTTTTAGCCTTTCTGTTTTTAGTCTGTTACTTGGTTGTAAATGTTTCTATTTTATTTTTCAGTTTTTTAATTCAGTTGTAAATAGGATAATTATGTTAATTACTCTGAATAAATTTTTAGTTTTAATAAGAGCAATATAACATGAATTGAACTTCTAGAAAAAAATGTACCTTTTGCCTCTTTTCTATTTTGAAATATGTCTGGTATAAGTACACGTAGTTCGTATTGTATCTTCTGGTAAATGATTAGTATTCAGAGATAAAGTAGTTATATATAGTTGTATTGTAGCCTTGACAGCCTGCCCACCCTTAGGAACATCATTCCTAGTGTGTTTCGTCTGTACAAATATAAGCGTACACATTAATTTCCCCAGACTAAGGAGAACTAGAGGAAGAAGTCCAGTAAGTAGTTCCAGTGGTGTCAAATGACTGTCTAAAGCCAAGGAGCTTGCAACCCAGTCAGTTAAGCAACATGAGGTGTGCTGCAGAAGAATGTCCTGCCTTTCAGCAATGGTAACGGCCTCAAAAGAGCTTCACAGGTGGTTGTTGTTATTATTATTATTATTCTATCACAAGCTTTCCTGTGATAGAGAACTGGACTCCACAATCTCATAGATTTTATCAAATTTGTTCCTAAAATTGTTTGTGTTCCAAATGTTGATAGTTTTATACATTTATCTTTGTTCTCTCTAGTCTTTGATATTTAGACGAACAGTTATATCTCCCCCTAGCTATCGAATGTTGGCATGCTTATTCTTAACACACTGGAGGGGCTTTTTTCAGAAGGCTTCTGAAGGGAATGGTAACTGCCTGTATAAGCTTTCAGGACCACTGATGGGAGGAGCAAATAACATTGCAGAGGCTGACTTCATCAGGGAAGTTCAAAGAGGAAGGAATGATTCCTTGAGAAACAGGCATTGCTAGTTAAAAATAATGAGATGAGAAAAATTGAATCTTCCTATTTGCATTCTAAAGGGAGTATAGGCGATACAGTTGTAGTGAGCATGGGGTCATGCTGATAGCATAATGAGGACTTGAGAAAATATTGGCCGTGGAAGAGGCTTTTATGAACACAGTTCTAAACATCTGACAACCCTAAAAACTAGAATTTGGGACTTAACAACATCTCAGCAAGGTGATATAAGTAATTTCAGTAGAATGAAAGGGGGTGGAAGTCATTTTAATATTTCTCTGTCATGATGAACAACAAGATTTTGGAATTAATTTTAACTTCTTATAATTTTGGCACCTCGTACAGCTAAAATTGTAGGGACCATACACTTTTGATTTATGGGATTTCTTTCAAATTCTCAGTGTTTAATATAAAATGTGCACATGTAGCTTCTTTTGTTCATACTGCTTCACATCTGCAAGAGGCATGTTGGGCTTTGCTTATAAATATAGTTGTAATGTGCATTGCTCTTGTGGCATGTAAGACTTAAACATGAATGTTCCCAGCAATTTTGAAAGGTTTTTAGATGAGCTTGTGCATGCAACATTTTGATACTCAGTCAAAGCAGAGGACTGAGGAGATCTCGTCTTTTCTTAATGTGTTTTGCATACGCCTGAGTGGAATTGATTTGACTGACTTGCAACACTTCCAGGAACTAAAAAAAAAAAAGTTTGTTGAGAAAATTAGCACACTGAGATGGAAGTGGCTCCCGTTCCTGTCTGCTGAGCAGATGTTGATTACAAGTTTGTTAGCTAGGTACGTATTTACCATTTATAACTAGCATAAATGAAATGTTTCCAGAAATTATAACAGATTGAAGCAGGATTTTTGTATTTCAGATTGCTGTTGATTAATATTCTGCTCTATTAATTATACATTTATTTTGTTACATACTATGAACACATAAACTTCATAGGCAGAACGGGCCTCAGAGCAGATTCCACACACAGTGCCGGTACAGAACTTTTCAGTGCCTAGTAAGTTTTTTGTCAGATCGCCCGTTTCTTCTTAGGTAGAATGCAAAGAATATTTGGGAAGCAGAGGAGGTATGATATAACTCATTTCATTTTCTTGCCAATCTACATTGCCTGTTACCTGTTGGCCTGCCTTTACAAACTAATTTAAGTAATAGCATTTATCTGAAGTATACATTTAATTGATTTCACTCTGTTGTACCATGCAGTGTTAAATCATGCCAGATGGGATGTAACGGAATATTGCACAACATAACATGACTCAGGCTGAATCAAGAATTCAAATGATTTGGGTCAATTTAATCTTGTTTAGTGGGAAGAAAAAAAAAAGGCAATAGTTCTTAAAATAAATTCACTTGAAGAAAATGTTGTGCTCCTTAACTATTCTAGAGTCTGTCGTCTTGGGTACCTAATACTTCATAGGTACTGAGTGAATTATACTTGCTATGTGAGACGCATGACAACTTTTGTATGTTTGGGCATATACATGGCAATAAGAGTACTGACCTTGGCTCATCTTGCTTTCTTATTTAATGGAGATACCTAGTTTGTTTAAAACAAATATTAGCCTGAGTCAAATATTTAGGTCTAATATTCATGGTTCTGTCTTAATTAATAGAACATTCATGAGTTCAGTGCTGCATATTAGCATTGTGGAAAGCGGTCCCTCATACACAAATGTCTTATTTTAGTGTTTTGAAAAGTTCATATGCTAAATTATTAGAGTATAAAACTCTCAGAAAATCTGTAGATAGATAAATTGCAATGATGTGGTATGTACTATATTTTAGAGAAGGCTGAGAAGAAACATTTTGTAACATTAATTCTTTGTAAAAGATTTCTCTTTAGAATATTTGAGTATATTTTGCAACATAAACCTCAAGCCTCTTTTTAAAATAAGAGGAGGTGTTATAAATGCCCTTGCATAGCTCAAAGGGGAGTATCAGAACACTCTGCCTTGTAAAATATTCAGTATTGAAATTATTATTACTCTTTCCATCAAACCAAAGCAGTCAGGAAACCCTTAATGCCTAAAAATATTGGTGTACAAGCAGAGGTATGTCGTCCAGGCTCTCTCTAGCCAAATAAAGTTTCCTTTTCCTATGGTCTACATCAGGAATGTGTCATATTCCAATATGTCTTTGTTTGTTTGTTTCTGAAAGGGATTGCAGTCAACAGGGACCCCTATGTTTTAGTCTAGCTGTTGTGTCTATTTGGTTGAACCCCTGTTAGTACAAACTGACAGCCTTGGTAACCTCTTCCTGGTCACCGGCCAGGCTTTCAGGACAGCTTGCTATTAGCAGCTTTTCAAAAGAGTTCATTGCAGACGGTTTTACCAAGAGGTCAACATTTCCCATGACCAAATGGGCAGAGATTTTTCTGAAAAGCAATTTGTTGCAAGTGTGAAAAGGATGTTAAAGATCTTGTCCCACCGGGAAATTCTTAGGAAAACATACAAAAGCTGTAGGGTATAGTTTGTACTGTGACTCATTTACTTGCTTATTGTCATTGCAGGAAAGTGAATTTATAGGAGCTATCTGAAGCATAGGCTTGGGAGCCTGTGAGTATTTGTTACTGGGGATGGAGTTGGATACAGAAGAAAGACAGAAAAATGAGAACAATATTGTTGTCAGTGAGGCTATAGAGACTGAGCCATTTATAATGGACTCATTACATCTTCATACCCATTTTGCAAAACACAGTTTTCATGACTAATTCCACACAAGTAGCAAATATTTCGGTCATTCCTTTTGAGTAACTACCTTTAATCGTAGGTATGGGCCCTCACTGCTATGCTTCAGCGTATTTGCGCCAAGTGCCTAGGCATGTTGAAAGCCAATCACATCTGTTGATTTTTTTTATAGAATTGTAACAAGCTTTGTTACTCTGATAGTAAACAAAGATTTATGCAAACTTATATCCAGAAGCACCTGTAGATTTCTGCAGGTTATATGGAATGTTAAGATTACACACCAAGAAAAAAACCCATATCTGCTGGTTTGTCAAACTGGCAAAGCACAAGAGCTTGATTGGGTTATTAAGAAAAGTCATTTGTGGTGGCGGGAGAAGTTCCCATAGCAGCCTGAAGATGATGAGGCATCTGCTTATTGGGACAAATATTTTGGGCTATCCTCTGCTGAGGCAGACGAGTCTTTTGCACCTGCAAGTTTCGGCACTCTAGGTGCAGAAGATAGCAGGTACTATTTGGAAGCCTGACAACATAATGCAAAAATAAAGACTTAAGTCAGCAAAGGGGTCCACCTTAAAAATCCTTTGGACTCCTAAGTAGTTGTATTTCACTTTGATTGGCTTTTTTAAAATGTGTGTCTGTAAATAGGCATGAGGAAATTGGTTTTAACAACCAGAGAAAGTAAACGTTCTTAGAAAATTCATCCACTGGAAGTGTAAAATATGTAGTCTTCCCTGCAGGAAATTCCAAGAGCTGCCTTTAATAGAGAGTAGACGTGCAATGGTAAATGGCCCGTTTTATTTCTCTGCTATGTAGTGCTCTTGGGAAAATTATTCCTCATTTCCCCATTGCTTTAAGTTTAATTGTGCTATACATATTAGGTCTTAAGGTTTTATGTAGCATGACTATTGTGCATCTAAGTTCTACAAGGGAGTGATTGAGTCTAACATTTGTTAGAAGCTACAGTAGACTAAATCAAGGTTTGAAAGTGTTTAACTAAAACAATTTTCATTTTGTGGTTTGAATTGTAGCCTACCATCATTGTTGGCGTTGTTTTTAACTGAATACCTGTAGTTATAGGTCACAAAGTATTACAGTAAGATGATGGAAACAGTTTTACAGCTAGCTAGCAAGTGCACTTAGAGGCTACTGTACTTTGCGTTTCATTGAAGCAGTTGGTTCATTTACTTATATATCTTCAAAAAGAAAAGATATCCAGTAAAACTAACTTTGGATACTATAGCAATTCCGTATTCCAAAGGAGACTGGAAAACCATTGGATGAGTTAACCATACGATTAACATGAAACATACTTGCATTGAAATTCAATAGCTAAATTCCTATTGTTCATCCCAGCCTGCATCAGGACAATGACATAAAGGAAAACAGTCTTTAAAAAGCAGAAAACACCATAGTAATTAGAGACTTAACCGTGTGTAGGTAAAATAGTGTCAGGAGGGACTATGATGCAGATTACACTTCTAGACACCAAAACCAATGCTTGACCTACCTAGGCCTGAGCAGCATATAGGTGATGCCTCAAAGTTTATCCATCGCTTTCTAATATGCTCACATTCAACAGCCTTTGTAGGAGACAAAAAAGCCCAGAATAGTCACTAAACTATTTAACTGGGGAAGGGGAAACTAAAACTGAAGTAAATGTTTAAAAAAAAAACCCTGGAAAGGGCAGGTAAATGCTGAAACTGTTCACCTGAGGTATCTATCAAATCAGCCTTTGAGGGGAAGAGTGGGGAAACACATACTTGAAAAGCCAAACAAAGGAGACTGTTNGTGTTTATAAGAGGAAAAATGAAGAATTTTAAATACAAAAGTTGTTACATCATTGCTAAATATGAAAGTTAATAGTTAAATAGTTTTCCACCTGTGTAAGGGCTGACTTATAGTGGTTCAGTAAAAAAGTAGTCAAAGAGGAAAGGCCATGGCAGAGACCTTAAAGGAGGTAGAAATCTTAAAGGATTTCCTGAGATACGTTAAATGAGGCTTGCTTGTTGGAGCTTTTCTTGACAAGAAATAGATAAATTGTAATTTAAGGTTGGAAGAGATGAAAAACACCCCTATCAAGTTTGCTGTGGGGGTGCAGCTGGCACGCTTGAGGGCAGGACTGCTGTTCAGACCTAAAGGAAATGACCAACGGGAACCTTTGCAACCAATGTGGTGTGGGGCTGGAGCACAAGACAAGGCTGAGGGAGTAGGGTTGGCTTTTAGCTTGGCAAAGAGAAGGTTCGACAGCAGCTGTTCATACCTCAGAGGAGGTTGCGAAGACGTCAAGACTGCCTGCTGAGGTGCGTGGTGGGAGAACAAGAAACAGTGGTCCTAAATTGAACTAGAGGCGTTTCTAATGGTGGGGATGACTAAGGGCTGGAACAAGCTGCCCGTGTGAGTGTGAAACCTCTGTCCTTGGATGTTTCAAGAAAGAACGGGACAAAGCCCTGAGTGACTTGGTCTGAAATCAGAGTTGACCCTGCTTTGAGCAGGAGGCTGGACTAGGTGACCTTCCAAGCTCTTTTCCAACCTGAATGATCCTGTGATTCAAAGGAATGGGATGAATTGTCTTGAACTGAAGAGCCAACAGAAGGTATTTTATAAACGAGTATTTAAAGGAGATGTTATAGATCTCTCACTAGCCGAAAACACTAAAGGTCAAATATAGAACAGCTGAATAACTGTGACATGAGATCTATTGCTTCAGTTGTCCTTAGTATCAATGACTTGTAAACAGGCAAAATGGGTTGTTTGCTTTTGTTGGGTTGGTTTTTTGTTGGGTTGGTCTTTTTTTTCTTTTTTAAAAACTCTAGGGTTCTATGCAAAAATTTAAAGAATGTAATAAGCAATCTGTTAAGAAATATGGTCAAGATGGGGGGATAGTTAAAGCTGTGGGCCGACACAATCTTTCTGTAGAGGGAAGTCATGTATCAAATCTATTAGATTACTTTACAGACTCTGAGCTTTTAATTATGATAGAAATGCTTAGTGTAGTCCATTTAAATTTAACAAAAGCTGTCAAAAGGTACCTCATGGTACCTATTAAAGAAAGTTGCCTTTGGGCAAAGGGCGGGGCGGGGGGGGTGTGTGGATTCTGTGTAAGAGTTAAGCACTTTAAAGGTCAAAATCAAAGGGTGGGAATAAATGATGGGTTTCAGAATAGAGGAAAGATTACTGGTGCACTCCAGGTAAGTGTGCTAGATCCATAGGGTTTAATATATTCACAAATTATTTCAAGAAGGGGTTCTAAAGTAAACTGACAGAATTATTGATACTGAATTATTCAGGTAGTTGAAACAAAAGCTAACTACGAAGAGTTGTAGGAGCATCACGGCTACTCAGTGACTGGGCAATAAAATAACAGATGAAACTGAATGTCAATGAATGCAAACTAATGCACAAGAAGGAAAACAACCCAAACTGTACATACATGACGGTGGGTTCTCAAATAGATATTATGAGTCAGGAAAGAGACCTTGGAGTTATTGTAAAAATACCGTGAAAACATCAGCTCTGTGGTCAAAATAGCACGAAAATGAATAGAGAACAAATCATTGTGTAAATCCTTGGCATGCCTGCGTCTTACAGTGTTGGCCCACACATTGCAAATAAATGTAGTAGAACTACAAAAGCTATAAAGAAGGATGAGAGGAGTGATTAAAGTACTGAACAGCCTGAATACAAGGAATGATTAAATAGACTGGGACACTTCAGCCTGGAAAGCAGGTGATTGAGGAGTTACGATAAAGGCGTATGAAATAATGAGTCATGGAAAAAGAGACTAGGCAACAATTATTCACTGTTTCTTACTGTACGAGAACTAAAGGGCAGGTTCAAAACATATGAAAGTTCTTCGCTGCATAGCATATTTTATGTCAGTGAGCTCTGTAATTTAAAACGTGATGAGTGCCGAAAGCTTTCAGTTCAAAAGCCATTAGAGAAACCTGTGGAAGAAATGGTTATGGGGAGCAATTGGACAGAGAGAGTGGTTCAGCAGGTGCTCAGAGCAGATGGGGAGGCAGGAGGGGGACATCAGTGTCATTAGTGTGTTTGGTTCTGGTATTTCCATTAGTGTCTGAGAAGGGGCTCTACTAGAAAGAGGAGACCAGGCTCACTGTACTTTTAATTCTAGTAAGGCTGAGGCACTTGGGCCTCTTCAGTCTAGAAGAAAGACAACAGAGGGGGGATCTTATCAATACTTATAAATATTTAAAGGGAGGGTGCCAGGTAGATGGGAACAGTCTTCTTTCAGTGGTGCCCAGTGATAGGACAAGAGGTAACGGGCACAAACTTGAACATAGGAAGTTCCATCTCAACACAAGGAGGGACTTCTCTACTTTGAGGGTGGCAGAGCACTGGCACAGGCTGCCCAGAGCAGTGGTGGAGTCTTGCACTCTGGAGACGTGCAAAACCCACCTGGATGCCGTCCTGTGCAACCTGCTGGAGGTGACCCTGCTCTGGCAGGGGGGTTGGGCTAGATGATCTCCAGAGATCCCTTCCAACCCTTACCATTCTGTGATTCTGTATGGCTATTCTGAGTTTTTCCTTGATATCTTAGGTGCTTAATGCTAAGAAGCTAGTCTTCCTTGACACCCTCTGTAGTCAACAGAGATAGAAAGAGGCTGGAAGAGACTCCTTTCCAGAAGGCAGTTCAGAATGGCAGCCTGGCTTGAATTTCCTTGGCAGGTTGAATTCCTCACCTGGCAGGTAAGCCTTGTTCCTTGAGGACATTCAAGTTTGGCGCTCTGGGTATCTCCTGCCAAGTGAAGTTTATATTTACTCTTCAGATACTGTGTAGATATATAAGATCGCACTCTAATAAAGAACAGATTAAAGTTTCTGATCTTTTAGCCTAGTTTTTGGCATCTCTCCGAGGTGAGAGTCTACCGTAGCTGAGATGTAGAGGTCCAGGAACCGTAGTGGGCACCAAGTGAGCTAGCTCCTGATCTCAGCACTGTAATGACTTCATGTACATTAGGATTTCCCATTTTGGAGAGAGAAAAGAAAAACAAATAAACTTAAAAACCCTCAAAACAAAGCAAAACCCCAGAATCCACAAATATCCCAATATTGCTATAAAACTTGGAAAGAGTGATTTTCATATAATCTTATTGCATAGTCTGGCTTTGTTTTTTCATCTGGTTTACAGAGTTGTTCTTCCCTTCTGTTGACCTTTAAATCATGCATTTCGTAGCCTTCCTACCATTCTGTGACAGTCTCTTGCTCTTGTTCACATATTAGAGAAAATGAGAAGTAAATTTGTATGTTGGACATTCTAAAAGATACAGGGAGATTAATTTTGTGACTTCTTTAGGATATTTAATCTGAGACCCAGAGACATTAAAGATTAAGAAATTAAGAATTAATTACACTGTAAATATTTTTAAGCACTGAAGATTCCACTGGAAAGCTGAGAGCTGTGTTGCCTTCACGCAGTTCTTACATCCATAAATCGGAGGTGCTACGGAAATTCACTGAAATATATATCGAATATGATAAAATATACTGAAATGATAAAACATTTTCTTAATAAACCAACTCCCACATGCAGGGAAACTGGCTCATAGGTGGAGAAAGTTTTGTCTTTGAAATTAGTCTGAAATACGTTAAGGAATATTTTAGCTGAATGCTCTCCCATAACTTCATATGCTTTATGCTTTTTCTCCCTTCTCAAAAAGGATCATTTCTATCAGGTCTTATAGTGGCCTGCACATCCATTTAAAGACATTTCAGTCATCCTGGCTAAGTTTAAGCTCATGAACTCTTTTTTTTTTTTTTTCTTCTGCTAGTTCTTTCTATAATCTTTTTTCTCTTGACCCTCCATCCTTCTGCTAATAACAGCCCCACACCACCATTCCTGTTCAATTCTTCATTAGGAATTGCAGAAGCTTGAGAAATCAGCACAGGAGGCAAGATTTTTTCCATTTAAAATCAATACAGTATTGCTACTAAATTTTACAGTGAGCAAAATGCTTTGTCAGAATCAATAGAAGTTTGACAAGCTGAGTTTGTCAGAATAACATAGTATTGTCACTTGTTAAAAGCTTTTTAATGGTCTCCTACTTCACTGTATGCTGTACATTCATTTCGCTTAAAATACAGAATAGCCCCATCTTGTTCTTCTAACTTCCCCTTTGTGCGTTAACCTGTCTTGCAACATGTATGTGATACCTTTCCACTGAGCACGTGCTGACTCCAGGCTTTCCAGGATTGCTCTGCAGAAGTGGATTAAAAGGGTTTTCTAATTTTTGGTGTTAAGATAACTCTGAAAAAAACCAAAAAAATTAAAAAAAAAAAAACCCCCACACAATCATATTTGTATCTTCTTAACAGCATTGTTGCTTTGCACTCTGGATATAGTGATCATAGGACTCTATACAAAGCAGAAAATAAACTTTGGGTAGACAAGTGCTGGACAAAAGAAATGGTCATTGTGAAAGTTGCTCTCCAAATCTTTGATTGAACAGCACTGGACCTCAGATTCCCCAGTTCCTGTCTTCTGTTCTGGTAGTAGGAACTGGGCTAGTTTAATGTCTTGTTGAATTCGTAAAGAATTGTGTCAAAATAGAAACATCCAAGAATTGAAGGTATCCAGTCTGATTGCTATTACCGTACACAGCCCGACTCCTTGGTGTCTATTAACGCTTTGCGTGCACGTTGTGCTGCTTAGAGATGCTTCCTCTGAGCCCCTTGTGCTCAGCCCTGATGCACCTACGCGGACTGCAAAGCAGCGCTCTGCTCTGCTGCCTAAACAGGTTTGCTTTTCTTCTCTCACCGAGTTCAGCTCTTCCCTTCCCATTTCCCACTGGCAGAGGGTGGGGGCACGGCTGTCAGTGTGAGTCCTTTTGATGATGTGGTTTGTTACTGTGATGAAGATACAGCTCGNATGATGTGGTTTGTTACTGTGATGAAGATATAGCTCTGTGTCTTTTGCAGCACTTAGTTTATTGGAAAATAGACTTTGGGGCTGTTTGAGACGACTAATCACAGGCTTGGCTTTAATGGTAACAGCTACAGCTAGAGTACAGCGAATAAAAATTACAAATCTGAACAAAACATAAAACTTACGCTTTTGATGGTGAAGCAGGGAGAGGCTCTTTGAACATGAAGTATTTATTCTTGTATCTGAAAAAAAATCTTTGATAAAGCAAATTGTTCAGTTTCACATTTTGGAGTGTGGGAGGGAAAGGAGGGGAGAAACACAGAGCATTTGCCTTTTGGTTGAGAAAAGTAACTGCTCTTTAACTTTTTGGTTTAGGCCATGGATAAAAAATTGTCATTCCTTTTGAATCCTACATATTTTTAAACTCATATCCTGGACTGTTGTAAAACTTTCAATACTTTGGAGGGATTAATGCCTGTATGTTTCCATTTACACATAGGAAAATTCGTGTTGAGACAAGTGAGGTAACACGTACGAAGCAACTCGGTATTTTGGTGACAGGCCAAAGATTAGAGCTGAACTCTCTGGGCTCTCCCCTTTGTGTTTTAACTGCGAAGCCTCTCTGCATGGCGTGTGTCTGACTTCATGTTTTGAATAGCGAAATCTGTGTCTTGAGGAGTCCACCTGCTCAGACCAGTGAATCTGATGTTCCGTTGTCTTGTATTCAGACAGAAATTATTAACTGTGTCTTGCTGAACTGCATTTAAAAAATAATAAAAAAATTAAGTTACTTCAGTCTGAAAACTTATCAGTTTTAGGTTCTTTCCATCAAGATTATCAAACAGATACTCAAAAATATCCAATGATTTTCCAGCCGTAGATCTTTCTCTTGGTACCTTAATCCAGAAGTATTTCTCTCTGGGCAAAATGTTGATGAGGGAAGGTGTAGTCGCTGAGCAGAGTTGCAAACAGAATTTCAGTGAGAACTTCCAGTAAGGGGAAATTCAGACAGCTTCCCTCTAGGAAGCTGACCGGGAAAATGGCGGGGAGGTTGGATAGACTGTTTCCATCTCTGCCAGAGGGCAGAAGAGATTTGCAGCACGGAGGACAAGCTGGAAGCTGCTCTAGAGAAGATCAGCAAATGCACAAACTTCAATGCTGCATGAAATTTGGGGGAATGCAACATCTCAGACAAGTGGATTCCATGCAGCTGGCTCCACAAAACGAAAAGCCGGCAAAGAAAGGAGAAGGGGGGAATAACCTTTAGATCAAGAGCAGGAGATAATGAAGTAGGATTAGAGTTAGTGAATGCCTATTTGACTAATTATCTAGCTAGAAACTTGTGTCCAAAGCCTGAGAAGAAATATCTGATGCGCCTTTCTTGCAGTACAAAATAAGAGAATAGAAATGTGTGTTCTTAAAACATTTTATCAGGCAAGCAGTTCATGTGCGGTTACTGGTATGAGAAAGGAAGATGTGGTTAGTAAGAAAGGGATTAACAAAGGGCTATATGCTATTTCTCTCGAGTAAAAACAGAAGACTTAGCCTTGGCATGGATAAGGCATGTGGCTTATTTCTGATGTTAAAAAAACACCAGATTTTAAGGCAGTCTCTTACAGGAACTTAAAGTATTAAAATCTGACCTATCAGCTCTATCCCAAATGGTCGTGACAGGGAGGTGATCATGGTATAAAGATTTTTTCCAGTAAGGTTCAATGTCTGTCTGTTGTCTGGAGACAAGTATAAATCTTCTGACAAACTTTGTGAAAGCTGCAGAGGTTGGCAAAATGGTCAATTAAGGAGAGGAGCTTTGCACTGGTTTAGAACAGAGCTGGACAACTTGGTAACCTGGACCCACTCACTGAAAACGTAACAAAATTTTACATCTGGAGAGAAGGAAGCAGACCGTTCCTACAGGGGAAGATGAGTAACAGCTCTGGAAAAGCTCCCGGACCAGGCAAGATGCGAGGACTTCCCAATGTAGTGCTGTATTTAATAAATTTATTGCAGCTTTATTGACGAATGCTAGATGAAAAGTGGCAATTTTACATCTCTTCATGGCCTTGGTAGCCCAAAACGAGGATGTTATGTCTGTTTGTAATACCCAAGGATGTAACTGTTAACAAAAGGAAATGATATTGAAAGAGCAAAACCCCATCATCCTAGGACAGGGAAAGTGTCTTGCAGTAAGAGATATAAAAGGACTTCTCTGCATTAGATAACAAAACCCAAATTTTATGAGGAACTGTTGTTTTCTTGTTACAGGCACCAACAGGATGGATGTCAAAAAGGTTATT
>RSEF01000005.1:5369046-5444951 GCA_003993805.1 Himantopus leucocephalus
CCCCCTCTTGGTTTTGTTTGCCTCCTGGATTTCTTTGAATGAAAGTATCTCTCATTGTCGTTAAGCAAAGCCGCTGTGGAACAGAGAACAAAAAATAGGTGTCTCTTTCAAAATCTTCTTCTTAAATGACAAAATGTAATTTTTCATTAGTAATGCAATCTATTTTACCGTAATGAAAAAAAATTTAAAAAAACAACTAAATTTTTAATTACCTTTGAAGTTAAATCTTTTCAATAAGGACTGCTTAACCTCTGCTTCGTCTTCTTGTCTGGGACTGGGAGGTATTTCAGAGGGTGCCCCAATTTTCTGATCTTCAGTCCATATACAAGCACAGTTTATCAGGAATTTAACATCTTAGTATACTGAATTTTTTTGTTTCCTCTTAGGAGAGAATAAAGGGCTAATTTCTTGACTTCTTGGCTGCTGGTCTGGGAACCTTACAGCATGTTGGTATGCATATAAATGGCTGATACTCTGTAAGCGCGCTGCTTCCGTCTGGTCTAGTAGCATTCTTTGTCTATTCTAATCAGAATATTTGATAATCATCAATAAATACTTGACAGTGTGTCAATAAAATTGACACCTCCCTGCGTCTCTACTCTAATAAATATTCTTATAGCTAAACGCTAACTTTTAACAGCGTATTGGGTCAGCCTCAGTTATTTTTAACTTGGGCGTGGGATTCCAGACTCAATTTAAGAATAAAAAGGGATTTTATAAAAGCTGCTGGTTATGGCCGGGAGATGAGCAGCTGACGCAGTTGCACGTTGGATAATACCCTTTCTGCCTGTCTGAGGGATACAGCCCGTGCACTTCTTCCTCGGTAATTTCACTTGGTGGAAAATAGCATTGGTGGCTCTAATGTGTGAACTGCAGTGGTTATGCAAACGTTTCTTTTTTTGATCTTACCAAGAAACAAGTTTTTAAGTTTCAAATTTTTAAATGATTGTATGATTTGGTGTCTTTGGTCAGTGAATAGGACAGCAGCTGTGAGGTCACCTGATGGGGTTTCTCTTCCTGGCTTTTTTATTGGGCTGTGTGGTTTTTGGGACAAATAACATGACTTGGTTTTGCCATACCTTTCTTAGTGACCTTCTGCCTGTAGGTTGGGGTTGTTTTGGGGTTGTTTTGTTTTTTTTTAAAGAAAGCAATGTCTGTTTGTTTCTGAGGCTGATATGTTCTAACTAAACTCCAAAGTATATTATGTTCCATAAACTTCTTACTAAAATGAAATATTAAGAAGTTTTTGCCCCTCTCATGTGGAGCCCTTATTAAAGTAAGTAAGATTATGTTTATGTACATGTTATTTCTGGAGGTTTAATGTAGCCCAGTTAAGCTAATGAAGGTCCACAGAAGACTGGAACATTAATATATTAGTGGGAAAAAAAAGAGTGGAACTATTCTTCTGATGTTTCTATTTCTATGTAGAGATCTCTTGTCCATTTGACAGAAGTTGCATGGCTCCAAGGTGCTGTCATTCCCTTACTAACGCTCCCTCGCAGTTGCGTTATGGCCCATGAGAGACACCCGCACGAGTGCCTACCTGTCACCTCTCTCCCAGCGGCAGGAAAAGCTCTGTAGGAAGGAGCTCTTCACAAAAAGTCAAATATAGGTAGGGTTTTCGGTTACCTTTTATAAGGCCGGGGTAGGAATATAGAGTACATTAGAGGAAAACAGATACTTGATAGACACAAACTGAAATATGCAGCAAGGATTCCTGCTCTTGCAAAAGATGTGATGAATCCCAGTAGGAGAAAAAGGCTTTCTAGACAATGCATTTATTGTGCCTTTTGGCACTGCAATCTCTTTACTTGTACTCAACTTTATACATTCCAGAATAGCGAATGTATAAATTTGGTGTTTTAAACAATCTCTTATCTGTAAATAGTGCCAACTGTAGTGGACAGATACCTACAACTAGCTTTAAATGAACTATACTGGCCATCTTCGCAATTTGGTGCTCATCAGAATTCAGTTGACTCTGCCTAACTGTGGTAGGGTTATTTTTCTTTTTTTTTTTTTCCTTATTTAGGTCAATATTCTACATAGGTGTTAATTGCCCATATTGCTTTTCAGAATAAAAGTAAAAATTAATACATCTTTAAGTTGACAATTAGGAGACAAAAATGAGAAACATCTGAGCTGAGGAAAACTTGCTCTTTTCTCCTTATGATGAGTTCTTAATGCTGGGAAAGGTATAGTTAACTTTGGTTTTGGGTGTGAGACATAAATTCAGTCCTTCTAATCTGTGTAAGACAGGCCTGGTTACCCTCAAATTTATCACGCATCTTAGAGATGTGTAAAACCCAACTCTTTGTCTCAAGCAGTATGTGTAGAAGCATAATGCAGGTGAACCTTCATTTCCAGTATCCCAATTAATAATTAAATAACTTGCTGAAGTGCTAATCCAGTATATTACGTGTGTGCTGTTAACTCGGATTCATAGCCAAATAAAGACTCACTCTTCACTTGAGGGAAGATGTCTCAGCTCCCTCTTTTGGAGGCTGGGTTTCCCAAATGCTGGGACATTCATTTTATCTGTTATTAAATGGCCAAAGGAAGGACATTTGCAGCGTTTGAAGGTCTTTGCTTGCCAGCAGAATGGCCAACAGAAATTTTTAAAAAACCTAACATGTGCCAATTGAAACCATGCACAAGACATCAACAAAGTCTATCAAATAGAGAAAAACAAACGCATAACGGTTCGAAAAATAAATCCTTTGTGGTTTTCAATTACTCTATCCATTCCTACTAAAAGTTAATCAATGCAAACCATCCTAATTAGCATTCCTATCAATAAGTCACATCTTTTGTTAAGACATTTACTTTCTTGTTTTCTTTGTGTAAGATAATGTTATTCTGTAATAAGTAGCCACAACTGAAGATGATATTATTATTATTTTATTTTATTTTATTTTATCTTATTTTATTTTATTTTATCTTATTTTATTTTATTTTGCAGTTGAAATTCTTAGACTGGTCACATGCTATTGCGGAAATAACTGCTACTTTTCTAGAATCTGATTTTTCATCAGGTCTGAGGACACACATTTCTTCTTGCTTCAGGAGGAGTGCAAGTGGTCACTGCTTCTCTGGGTGATGTCTGCCACGTTTCATTTTTCAAACTTCGTCACAAGTTCTGATTTTTAATGTTAGATGAAAGATGTATCAGGTCACTATTTACACCTGAATGCCTGGCCATAATTTTTTGAATAGGCAGTAGCAATTTCAGTGGCTTTTCAGTACAATTGTGTCTTAAGATAGAAATCTGATCTTTCCACAAGTCACTACTTGGCATTGTTAGATGACATAATATTATGACTAAATGATGGCAGTGACACGGCATATGCAAAAAGACTTTCTGGTCTTTATCTTGCATCCTTCAGTGACTCAGTGACCACCAGACTTGGCCCTTCCTCCCCTGCCAGGGTAGTTATAGCTGACTGATTCGCTGTGTTATGCAGAGAAGAGGGAAGAGAGCGAAGAAAAAAAAACTTGGGATTGCTGAGTTGGCGGACACCTGCATAGTTATGAATCTGAACTTACACCTGAACTAAAATCCACCGGCTTTATGGTGATTGCAAGTGAATTTGTTAACACTTATCTGTGCACGGGAATTCCAGCTTGTAGGGCCACTTGCAAAGCTATGAAGATGGGAAAGAGGCAAATGATTTCCACCAAGGACATAATAGCTAGACTTCTGGAGACAGCTTTAGGACATCTGAGATAGTAAGATTTAATGGGTTTTATTGTGCACAGAAAGCCTCCCTCTTGCTTTGTTTTTTGGGGTTGGTTGGTTTGTTTGGGGGTTTCTTTTGAGAGGAAAAATGGTGTCTCTGTAGATTTAGATTTTTTTTTTCACTATTATTGAAAATATTATTGTCTCTCTCAATTTGAACCTGCTTTAAACCTCAAAGCTTTCCTCCAAAGAATGAGCAAGAACACTGTATAAGGCAGGGATGTATTATTTCTCTTTTAAAGATGGGGAAACTGATGCACAGTGAGAAGGTGAAGTATCAGGTGCCTTGGATAAAATCTCAAAGTGGATCTGGCAACACCCAAAACACAACTAAAATATTTCATGTTGGAAACACAACCCCCTGTTTCTAACAGTACGTCGTCTTTCTCACTCTTTTCTAGTGCTCCAGCATGGATAAGGAAAGCATGCTCCTTGAAGATGGGGGTTGTTTGTGCAGGCTTGCTAGAACTAATATAGAGTGTGTATATACATCTACGGGAATTTATATCTCTCAGAAATCATCCAAGATTTTGCCTTACTTTGCAAATATATGTATTTTACAATTTTGAGAGAAATTATTGACGCCTAACTGCTGTTCAGACCTTTTAAAGTTTGCTTTTTGTTAATTCATATTGAAAAATAATTGATCAGATTCAGGTTAGTGGATTCAGTTTCACTCTCATCAAATGACAGGTATTGGTTGCTAGTTACACCACCTCAGCACCTGATACTCTCAAGGTGGCTAAAGAAGCGCTATCTCATTTCTTTTAGGATTAGTATTCAACAGCAAATTTACTTTATATTTTAATGCAAACAAGGTGAAGGTGTGCTAACTAGCAACGTTTAATGAGATACTAGAGCCGAGATTGAATCTTTAGAAGAGGATGGGCAAAACAATACTTAAATAATGTTAATGTAAAGGTTTTGTGCATTGAATCTCTCGGATAAACACTGGGTGATTACCCTTCCCCAGTGTAGACACCCTAGCCTATGAAGACCAGTTTTGCAGTGCCGACAGACTGTCCCTCTGCTGGTGTCGGCGCAGTGTCTGATGGTACCTACTGCATACTTGCTTGCCCTCAGGAAAATGGTCTTCCTGGTGGCCTAAGGGAAGGTCTCTATTCCCAATTTTCATGAAGTGCAAGTGCTTCTGTCCAAGTTATCCTTATTCTCATGAAGGAAAACCATGAAGAGCAGCACTGGATTACCCTTGATTCAGTGTGTGTGGGTCAGGGAGAAGCGCAGACTTCTGTGCAGCTTGGAAACAGGGATGGGGTCCTGCCCCTGCAGGCTGGCAGAGCCCCCCACAGATAAGAGAAATATCAGGGAATTCCAGCCATTGTCACTAAATGACTCCTGTGCAATGATGTGTTTTAAAAATGTGTTTGTCTTGTTTTCATGGTGACATACCTGACTGTGGCAAGGATTTTGCTGTCAGTGCTGATCCATAATAGCAGAACATCACTATGTAGGAGTCTGATGGTAGAGCAATTCTTTACAAAAGCAGAGGACAGAAATATTTCTTAACATGACTCTTGTTTATATGAGACATTCAGTTCATTAAATACTTTCAGGTGACCTATAACCTGTCCATCTGCCTCACACTCTGAAACTCCCCTTCCTCCCCCCTGCCTCCTGTTTCGGGGCTCAGACGTGTCTGTAACTGGAGCCTGGAGTCACCAGGACACAAGTGTTTCCAGGCTGTGTTGACCTTGGCAGTGGCTGGAAACTGCATGTTTGGTTGTGCGATAGCTTTGCTTACCAGCTTTCAGATGTCACCCTCGTCCAGCGTGGGGAAAGTGAGCCAAGACCCCCGTTACTGGGAAGAGGCTCTGGTTATCTACACAACGGCAGGCATGCCTACTCCTTGGTGTACCGTTTCAAAGCAGCAAATGCCTTTTTGCTGCTCTTGGGCACAGCGCAGCTCGGTGATAGGAGTGCTCCACATGCTCCCGTGATGCTTTTTCTTTGAGCCGTCTCCTGAGACAATAAATCTGTCAGGCAGGAGGTATGTGTTCATACTGCACCTGCTGCTATCCTTGCCGGACTGATGCTGTCACAGCATACCACTGTACTAACGTAGTGATGATGTTACCCTTTCCTGTGCTACCGAGAAAAGTCCTGCCTGGGGTGTAACGGGCTGCAGTTCTGCTGCTGTTGGACCATTTGCCATGGTTTACTTAATTACAGAGCATCAAAGGGATACTGAAATATTATCTGTTCTCTGCTAGCATCTCTCTGGCTGTCTCCTAGACTGGTTACTTTGGGGACGAGTCTGAAGGGACGCTAAGATGAGGTGGGCCCCAGATTAGGTGCTACTAATGCCCTGTTCCAGGTTCAGGCCTTGGGTTCTTCAAAAAAAAAAATTAGGGTTTTTTTTTTTCCCTTTAGGTTGAACGTCTGTAGATAATGAAAGTGAGAGAAACCCGACCTGGTAAACTAGTATTTGAATAAGTTAGATAATATAACATGAAAGAAGCAGTACGAGACAAAAGAGTCCTTGTGCTGCTCAATTATTAGGTGATCGTCTGGGGCAAATCATGCACACACAAATGTGTTTCAAAGTAGGCTTGCGCTGTCGGAAGTGCCGTAACAGGCTGTTTGGATGGTCTGGGCCATGACTTGACACGTGTCCAGTGCCCTGAGGCACTGAATAACTTGTTTGCAAAGTACTTTGTCCTCTAATGAAGCCCTAAACCCATGATACGGGAAACAAGGGAATATGACTGCACTGAGGCAGTGCAAGCAGAACTAAGGCTGCTGGGAGGAAAGAGTATATGACAAAGAAGAAAAGAAAGAGTTGTGGTTGAGTGCCTTCAACAGTGCCAATAAAATCTCTCTGGAAATTGAGATAAAAGACATGGTTTGATTAAAATAGCTTAGTCTTGCCATTCAGAGGTGTGTGATGCTATAGATTAAATGGGAGTGGGTATATAACTGCATATAGAGGTAGGGGCTGAGTATCTACATATGTCTGCGCATAGGGAAAGAGAGGAACGTAAATAAAAGACGGGAGGAACCAAAATGATTGCTGGTCTTTATTTTCATTTCTGATAAGTTACTTAATGCCATGTTTTACATAGAGTATTCTTTTTAAGAAGCACTTGCAGTTAATGACAATGGTAGACACAGGAGTTGTGGATATGCAGTGCTGTGTGTCTGTTATTCTATGATTTATGTTTGATGTTCTCTTAGTGAGAAAATTCTGTAGCTCATTTCCTGGCATGGGATTAATTTTTGTTCCTCAGCCGTAGGGGAGCATGACTACACGTTGGCTGCCTTTGCCTGAAACATGATTGTTTATCAGGAGCTGTGGTCTTACTCTGGGTTTCTGCCCAACATGTGCCAGGTAGAGCTTGAAGCCGCTGGTCAGGATTGTGTTTTGTCTGCTGCATAACAGGCAGGCGCTGGAACACTCCGCAACTCGTTTGCAGGGCATCCCCGCTCAGTGCGCTTGCGGTGTCTGTATCCTTTCCATCTCAAGCAGCCGGGATTTCCACAAACCCACATACTTCAGGTTTCTGTCACCTTGTACAGCAGGTACAGGCTCCAAGCACTCCCATCTTATATCCACAAAGAGAATTCCCAAAACCTGCTCTGACAAGGGCACTAATGAGCAGGAGGAAGTGGTTTAATACAGACAAGTATGTGCAGTGACAATTCTGTTCTGTGAAATGAGCAAAGGCTTTGTTTTTTTTTACCTTACCCCCAACACAGCATGCTGCTTTACCTGCACGTGTGGAGGATGTAATGGCACATCCATGAAGACCAATCAAAGGTTAACATGCACTCATTTTTCACAGGTGCTTCATTTAACTGCTCAGTGCCTTGAGCAAATTACTTGGCTCAGCATCCTACAGCTCTCTTCTTTCAAGTCTAATTTACCCTAACTGGATTTGGGTAAAGCATTATCTCAATATCATCATCACAGCGTTGCTTGAGTTCCAATTTGGCAATGCTGAAGAAAGCAGCTCAACAAAAAGTCCCATCCTAGGAGAAATTACACTCCAAGGTAAATGTGTTTCAAAGGGAAATTGTTCTCAGCTTTAGACTCTGCAGAATCTCAGCTCACATTGTAATCCTGGAGTTCAAATATCTCAGAAATATGGTGAAAGTTTGAAATCTAAATGTAAGCTAAAAAGCTCAAGGTGAGTGCTCAGAATCTTAAGAACTTTGTAACTTTAGCCTCTGCTTTTCTAGCTTTGTGGAGTGTTTTTTTCTCTCCTTTTTTTTTTTCAAATGAACACTTCAAGTCACTGAGTCAATTTTATAAGGATCAGAGTATCAAAAAAGGGTAAAGTGTTAAAGCAATGTAAGATTATTTTCATCCCCTAGAAGGATAAGTAAATTTAAGACCAAAGGACTTTGCTGCAATTAAAACACTTAAAGCTTTGGTGTCTGTTAGCTTTGTTCTAGTCACAAAAATATGCATGTGAAAGATTTTTCTTTTTTTTTTTTCCCCCTCCTAATAATGTTTATGAAAAATCCTGTGAGGAAAAAGTATCAGACACAACAGGCATACTTTAAGTATAAGAGGATAAGCACTAAATATACATTTAGAAAATAATTTAGTGTCAAAACCTCACTAGGGATTTGTAGGCACCTTTATGATTTTTCAAGTACTATGTTTATTCATTTTGGCAAATTAGTATGCGCTGGACAGCCGCTGCAGCTGTGCAGAGTTTGGCTGTTTCAGGTGCATGCATTTCTCGGGGAGAAGGCGACCCAGTATATCCTGGTCTGGCGTTCTGCATGGGTGGGTGTTTCTAGATATAAAACAAAAGGCATAAAGCTAATAATTTCCAACTGCTACCTGTTCTTAATAAGCGCTAAGCATTTTGTGCTCTTACAGAACCCTCTACAAGGATTTTAAAAGATTTACAAGCATTACTGCATAAAGCTGCTTATACTCGCTCTGGGTTAGAGTGATGGTATCAGAGTTGCATTCTGCGTTAGTCTCCAGTAAACGATAGAGCGTTACCTATTATCACATTACTGCATCAGTTTGTATTCTGGAAGTCTCCAGTTACTTAACAGTAGACTCCCTTAAATTATTTATTGTTATTACATATATTTTCTATGACCATAGTGCCTTGGAGCTTTAAACATGGAACGGGACCCAAAACCAGTATAAACATACAACGGAGAGGAAGCCCCTGCCCCAAAATGCTTGCAAGGTGAGATGGCATGATACACATACCAAGAAACAAGCCAGTACTGGCCAGCGTAGCAGGCAGGGGTTAAGAGTGGCAGTAGCCTACCTTCTGTTTTTGTAGGCATCATGAAAAAGAATATACCCAGTGGTAAATGGCAGCAGATATATCTTCAGTGAATGAAAGCTGGTAGACAAATAGAGGGTCCCTAGAAGTGGAAGCGAGTAGTTTAGGTTTGATGCAGTGGCTGGAGGTAAGAGGAGCACCCAGCACAGCCAATGCAAAGGTGAAGCGACGTGGGCAGACCGGTCAGAAAAATTATCTTGGTAGAGCATTCAGGGTAGAGATCAGTGGGGCAAGGCTGCATTCGTCGGGGTAGGATGTTGCAATATTTAAGATGGCAAGAGTTTGGATAGAAGCTCTCGTCGTGCGAATAAAGCTCCAATTTCAGGGGTCTTACACAAGAAGAAATGAGAGATATCAGGACATAATCTGGACATCAGAAGTCAGAATGAGGCTGCCTTTCCCTTTCCAAGGGGGGAAAACATTAACATTTTTAGGTTGTTTGTTTTCTGAGATAGGTGTTTTGTTTTCCGAGTTAGGTGTTTTGTTTTCCAGCCTCAGGGTGGAGAAGTGTGGCTCCACAGTGTCAACATAAGCCAGCTGGGTTGACAAGAGTCAGTTTTTAGACAAAATATTCTGAGATTTGCCATAAGTATGCGCCAGAATCAAGGAACTCCATAAGAATATCAGTTATAAACTTTAAGAAAAAGTTCTGGCACTCAGGGTTTCAGTTAGCGTTGAAAAATATTACTAAAATGTGCAGCAAATTAGAAGTGAATTAGATGGAACTGGGCATTTATTACTTGATAAAACTCTTGAATTTTTAAGTGACTTCTGTCATTTCTTTTGTCCTCTGATTAGAGATTTCTGAATACTTGAGACTGGCATTGTATCACATTGCACATATTTGTTTATATAGCCCTGTTAGTTGCATTTCTGTTGATAATACACCTTGTCATGATGCCACAGTTTTCAGTTTGACGCAGCTCAGCGTACTCATCAGTGCCTTCTAGCCGAGCATTTCACCATTACTTTATACTACTTGTAGATACAAATTCCCAAAAGAATGTTTGGCATCTTCATGGCTGTGCTAGATGGCTACAGATGCCAGTAGGAACATTTTCCGTCTCTATACTTACTAAATTCAGACCGTTTGCCATTAGACAGCATTTTTGCTACTTCACATCTAAAGAAATGGCTTTGCTAGAAGTTAGGGCACCTTAATCTCTAATGAAAAATCAAGCTGTAAACGACTTGACGATCGCACACTGAACTGACAACATTACCGAAAGTAAAGCCTGGGTTTTTCCAGAGTTAACCTTATGCAAAACTCATGTACTTGTGTGGGCACTTGCATCTGATTAAGAATATCTGTTTCAATCTCCAGAATTTAAAAATGAGAACGATTAATACTCACACAGATCCCTGCAGAAGCCAATTCCTTGTCTTCCACGTGGAGCATTGCCTTCACCTTGAGAAAAGCTGTGTTTTTTAACGTCAGGTAGACAATGTACTGACAACGAAGCATGATGTAATTTTTGTGTGATTTATCAGGTCGAGTCCAAATCTCGCAGCATAGGAATCTTCACTTCAGCCCGATGATTCACAGGGAAACTATGGACTGCCTTTTCTTTGCCGGCATATTTACTCAACATAACTAACTCCAGTTAAGAGTTCACCTTTATTCACGTCAGCGTAGACGTGACTTGAGCTCTGTAAACTAACTTCTTGACCTCTGGAAGTTGCTTGTGATTGTTTCATGCCTTCAAAGGTTACAGGTTTACTATATTAAACACTAACTGCTTTTATATACTTCACATCCTTGCTCTTACCTCCTTCTAAATAATTTAATCCAATCTTAATCCAGTACCNCACATCCTTGCTCTTACCTCCTTCTAAATAGTTTAATCCAATCTTAATCCAGTACTATTTCCATCTTCGATACCGTGTCTCCATTCAACTCTGGCTTCAGCTGGTGCTCCCTAACCTCTCATGATGTAGGCCAAAAGTGCAGCCTATTGGTATAACTTTTAAATTGCATTATTGAACAACTTCACCATCATGCTCACGGTGTTTGACACTCCAGAGTGCCGATAATCGTACAGCTCCTCCTGCTGCGCTCTCTTAACTGTGCTATCTGTCAAAAGTTGTGTGAACTCAACCTTCCGCTCAACAGCAAACCTACCTTTTGCCTTGAGAAAGACCCCGTAGAGACCATTTTCCTTGGCTTGGTTAGCAAATGAAGGGGTAGCAGAGGCGCAGGAATTTTCTCACTTTCCAACAGGACTGAACAGGAACAACATAGGTTTCCTCTCTTTTTCATTGGGCTTGCTTCAGTTTTCCTCAGCTTTGCTTGTATTTAATTATTTGTACTCCTATAACTCAAAATCTAGTGAGAAAATTGACTATGCACAAGCTAAAGTCTAAGGAAGAGAGATTGGTTTAGTTGTTCAGACAGTTCTCACAGGTAAAGAGTGGTGATTTACCTCTTGAACTAATGGAAACTAATTTAGCATTTCACCCTAACACCAACAGAGAGTGCCTGTGTGTTGAGCCTCATTTGGCACGTAAGCAATAACGCTGTTGTGCTTGGGCAGCACTGCTTGGCAGTAGAGATGCCAAGCTTTACAACCATTAAAATGAGAGGTTAATCAGTTTCTTATTCATAAAGCAGAAATAAACTTGATCCCCTCACCCTGCTTCAGGTGGCTGACAGGTGACACACAGGTATGTAATGGGCTAAATTCTGATGCTTGAGGACTGGAAGTGACTTCGGTGCCCTACTAATATTGAGAGTGGGGCAAATTCTGCCTGGGAAAGAAATAATATGTCTGTCACAAAGGAGGCACTGGAGTAGTAATTCTCACTACGCTTTTTTTCTGGAAGATGCTTTAGCACAGTCCTGAATGGTCTGACTAGGCTACAGGTGCTTGCCAATAAATGGGAGACCGATATTTCTCCATACTCCGAAGCCACGTATACAGGACTTTGCAAGAGGATGAAGTCCAGCAATCTGTGCTGATGTGTCTGGGAAGGTTTTCTTATGAAGAAGAAAACCTTTGTTGGTGCTGAGGGTGAGCATGTGGGTTTGTAACCCAATTTGTTGGTTAGATACAGGGGCTCTCGTACAAATACAGGGCTTACTGGGTGATTACATGAAGAAGGAGCCAGGCTAAGCATAGATGAGCAAGACAGGAGGAATTGCAGGAGCAGAATGACCAAACATGGAGCTTCTGTCTTATCTTCATGGGTCAATAACAATTACACTGTTCTCCACAAGAGAGAATTTGAGCCTCTTGCTGTAAAAGCCTACTGTTCTTTTGAGCACGTAGGCAGCGAAAGAGAGCTGCCTACATGTAAAAGTACAAAGTAGATGTCGGTTTTATCCCTTCGTGTTGAGTGTTATTGACTGGCAACCTGTTGGTAAAATGGGGAGAACGGGCTCCCAAGCTGCACTTGCACTAACAGCTGCCAGTAGAAGTCCTTGTTCTATCGTGACCCCTGCCTGGGCATTGCCTGGAAGAGTGCCACCTTCTTTTGGGTCAAAACCCTGGCAACCGCTATGGTTTGGTAACAATTTGGCAATACCAAACCCAAGACTATCCTGTGTTTGCTAGTATATAGCCTAAAATAATACTAATATCAATAATGCACACTTCAAAGCTCATCTGAAGTGAGAAGTTCCTTTCTGATTATGGAATGATTTGGTAATTATTCTCCTAGTGGTAATCTGTTGCGGTGTGTCAATTTTATGCTAAAGTCCATTACTACCGGATTTCTTTTTTTTAACAGTCCCTCTAGGTAAACCTTTTTCTGACAAGTCTCTGTCAGTGCAAATGGGGTAACAGGAGCCCTTGATAATATTCCATACCCAGTCAGGGAGGGGAGGCACCTCTTCTGTAAGTGCTACTGCAGCCAAAATAATTAATGTGTTAGAAATGGCAAACAGAGATGGAAGAAGCTGAATATATCTTGTATAGTTTCCTCAGGTTCAGAAACCCGATTATTTACACTACTGCCCTACCCCACATAACGTATAGCTGTCAGGAAACCTCTCTTGTGCGGAGTTGGAGAATGTCAGTATGTTATTTGGAAGATGGAGTTACAGATGCAGTTACGTTAACCAAATACACGGTATCTGCAGTAAAATGTTATAGTTTGGGTTAGTTTTGCATTAAGACAAATGTAATCTTCCAATGTAAACATCCATTCTCTCTTTAACAGGGAAGATCCTGCCATCTATAAAATCAAGGACTCCTCCTAGGAGATTTTTAAAAGATGTTTTGTTGTTATGAAAAATTTCAGTCTGGCTCTGTGGTTCAGCCCTGCATTGGGAGGGAGCAAAATGCAAACAGTGTAGAAAGTGGACACAAGGATCTGATGGGCAAAGGAAACCAGTCATTTAATATATTATCTTTATGTTTCAAATTGTTGCCTTTGAATTTCCTGAATCTTAAATTAAGGAGTCTCCATATTATTTTGGCTGTAAATTATTTATATGTTTCCCCATATTTTATGGTACTCCGGTTCTGGGCTTCCTGCGAGACCTCATCAGCTTCTAGCAACATGCTGAGGCACTGCTGTAATCCATCAAAAAGGAGGGGAGATGGGGCTAACAAAGTGATGCTCCGGGATTTGTACTAGCATTAATTGTCAAAGATGAATAACTAATGGTGTGTTCTCCCATTTCTGAAAAGCTGTGGAAAATCCCTGGTAATTTTGTTAGAATAATTCATAAACCAGCATTTTTACCCTTCATTGTTAAATCTTAGGTATCGCTTTTTCATCAGTCTTAGTGAAGAACTCTAGCATTTGTACATCTTCCTGCTTGAAGAAGGCTATTTTCCAGAGCATCTTTGCTGGTATTTTGTTCTATTCAATTTAAAATATCTCAAGGAAGAGAGATGCTTCTGTATCCTTCAGAGATGAGGATGTAGTCCAGGACATCTCACTGTCAGGTATTTTTTCCCTGGGAAATTAGCTAAAATAGTCCTCTCTTCTTTGCATCCGATTACTGCTAGGGCTTTATATATCTCAGTTCTTCTCCCTGCACTGTATTTCTCCTCTCAGACACAGAGACTCTTATTTGGCACCTGTAATTTTGCCAAACTGCAGCTAAGATCAGATTGTGCGGCATCCTTGTCAGCAAGCACAGGCTGAGTGAACCTTCACGGGAACTGTAGTGTGCCCAAATGCTGCGTGGAGCCCATGGTCCCCTGCGGCATGCCTTGGCGGTGGTGAGTACGTGCACGGTTTCTCCATTCCCCTACCTACGTACCGTCGTAAACTCCCATTTCACTAGCTCTCCGTGTTTCTCTTAGGTTTGTTTCGGTATTACTGTTTTCCAGTTTTCCCCCATCATACTGAGAAGAAAGTCAGCACTTTACTATTTTGGACCCATTCATAGTCATAAAATCTACTTAGTTTCTCCTTCAGTTTCCAGAAAGATCTTCCTTTTTAAATTGAGATAACTAAGACAGAAGAACACTTTGTCTTTTCTGACCAAGAGGATATCAAATGTCATTGATGGAGCTGGAAAGTGTTTTGCGGTTCTTAGGACAGGTGGGATTTTTTTCCTCCTGTGCAAGACACATATCTAGAGTCACACGGACATGAGCAACCATATGGAAGTGCTTGGGAGTAGCTGCCTATTAAATGGAAATTGTTGTTCTCATGGACTTCTTCAGGCCCACAGCTGCATTCTTCACTGCTGTGGGAGATCCCAAGCTGAGTCCCAAATTTTCTGTGGCTGACTTGCAATCAGATTTATCGACTAGGGTAGGCTGACTTTCAGAAAGTGTAAAAGACAAAACAGTGACTGTGGGAATAAAAGGAACATTTTTTTCATCATTGGCAACTTCCTTGCTCTGACTTTTTGACCTCATCCCAAGGTCAATTAAATGCCTCAGAGGAACTGAAGTGATTACAAATCAACTTTGTCATCGTACATTAGGTGGATGGAGAACATTTCATAAAAATAAAAAAAGGTTTCCAGGGAGACCTTCTCAATAAGTGACCTGTCCATGAATTGAAGAACAGACCTTTTCACAGGGCAATTTACTGGTTTGCTCAAGTGTTCTCACACAGATTTTGTGCCCCCAGATGTTGTTCTTCTGGCACAGTGGTGTCAAGTCAACCATCAACACGCTCAGCTGGAGTCCTCCTCCTTCCTTGGTTTCCCATCCTCTGGTCCAGTATATTATCTGTTAAGTACCTTGCTCGCTCCAGACTGGAGAGATATGTCATTATCGGGGAATAATACTTTTTTACTGTGGCTGATAGGGAAAGGAAAAAGCAACAAAAAATGAGCACTAAATGAAGATGATCCTGTTGACTGCAAGAACTATCTTTGAAGACTTCTAAACAATCAGAAACTTCAGTTTGTTTTCAGCATATGCTCCCAGGGGAAGGTCATCTGATTCATATCCGTCAAATGTTGAAGGGATGAGTCACAGTCAAACAAATCACACTTTTCTAACTTGTCTTTACACATACGGGAAGGAATAATCTCTCTTCATTTAAAAGGACTTTTTCTTTTTTTTAGTAGACAACACTCAATAACTTAGCCCCATGTTATCTGTTTTCCTTGAATTATGAATATTTATTCCTCTCCATATCCATAAATAATACATAATCTACAGTTGCCTCATTTTTCTCTTATGACCTTTATACACATCCTGTACTTTAAATCAAACTCTCTCATAGTTACAAAAAGCTCTAATTTCCAGTTGAAACTTAATTCAACACCCACAAAGAAAAATTTTTGACTTCAAAATAATAGCTAGTATCAAATCTTATATTCTTTACTGCCAGTCAGCCAACATTGGACATGAGCAGAAATACACTACGTCAGAAGTCATCGGTTTATGCCACAGCATTTAAGACGTGATAAAATGTGTATGTTCCTGTGCCCTGTGATATTAATCCCATAGCTGCAATATTGGCGTGGAGGTATGAAAAGTGCTCGCTGCGTGCAGTACTCCCATAAAGCTGACAGGACGCCGTGCAGGTGCAGCACCTGCTTTTTTTGGTCCAGAAAAATCTCAGAGGGAGTTGCAATTGCCCTTTTTGCTCTTCCATGGGGGCCTTCTCCTTGCATGCAACCCACCCCAGGCTGCATAGCCCCCTGGGTGAGGTTTTACTTTGACATTTACATTTGTTTTGCTTTGCTAAGTTCAAGTGGTTGAATACGTTTCAAGAATGGCATTTGCTATGGATTTTGTGGCAGTGTTGTGTATTTCAGCGTTTAAAGGTGCTCATTCCTGCTCTGTGCTACCTTCCAAAATACGTTGGCACAAGAGGTGGAATGGATTCCCGTTGGATCAGGGGGCTGTGTGAAAGGGAACCCAGCAAAATAGCTCCTACTCTTCAGCCAAACCCACTTTTGGTTAGGGGTTTAGTTTGCAGCCACCTGCGTGCTTACATCCCTCCACAGGGACAGGGCGGCTCACCCTGGGGTACGTGTGCGATGGTGGAGGTCCAGGGGTGGCTGTTCAGCAGTGACGGCTTGAGCTAGATGAAAAGCTATTAAAGAAAAGCTTTCAGAAAGGTGTGCTCTGAACTGTGACCTGAATGTAAAATAGATGTGTTTGCAAGGCATGTTCAGGAAATTAAATTAACATCTCTGTTTGTGGGGAACTGAAGCTCTTCTTTCGCCTCCCCTCTCCTAGTGTCTACTAAAATTTCTAAAGAGTAAATCTGAATGAGACGACTATTTTAATAACAATCCTCTCAAACTATTTTAAAAAATGCATTAATTTAGATTTATCTCTGTGCACCCCAAACAATGCTCAGTGAACGTGTATCGTCTCAGCCACTACGCAGTAAGAATCTGAACTGCTGTCCAAAACCTAAACTTTTCAGAGTTAGGTAAATATTCCCATTTTAGAGAAAAAGAACCTTGACACACAGAGAGTGCATCCAGGGCAATTAATCACAGGACGTATCTGGGGCCAGAGCCAGATCTTCTGACTCACAGTGCTTCCTTTTTGTTGAGAAAAAAACAGATTTATTTTTCATAATTATGTCACAGAATTAGTGTTAAAAAAACCCTAAAGTTTAAAAAATGGATACAGAAGTTAAGGTAATCCTGTTTATTAATTTCATTATGACAAGCATGATTTTTAAAATATTAATTTTAATATCACATATTTGTGTATTAGACAAAGTGTATCTCAAATCTTTTAGTTTGGACATCTATATGAAATATTTCTAAGTTGTCTTAAAAATATTTTTGAAACTTATCTTATAGGAAACACTGACATTTCATATTTTATTCTGAATTCTAAACTTTTATATTTCTGGAAGATTGGACCTGCTTGTGAGGGGATGCCAGTCTCCGGCTCCTCTGACTTCAAATGGCCATTTGCCAAGACAAAAAGTAGTTGAAAAGAGATCCATTGAACACTGAAACGTAACTTGGAGTAATATAAAATATAAAGGGAAAAAAGGAACTCCCTCAAAGCTGCGTTTGACCATGAGGCCAATTTATCAGGTACGCAGAAAGGTTTTGGCCTTTTAATGCAAATAGGTAGGCTCTATCTTTGCAAGGTAATTACAGAGCAGTTTTCCTGGCTATTCTCATTTAGATCATTTGGTCTCTTCATATGAAATTAATGATGTCATTTAGATATATAACCGACTTTGAAATGTCATTTTTCTCAAAAAAAAAAAAAATTGATCTTTGTGTATCTCAACTCATTATGTCTTATCTCTTATGTTTCTCCACTCTCCAAACAGCTATAATTTTGTATTTTCTCTGTCATAAAAATCCCTGTGCTTGTAGGTCTGACTTCATTTTGTCTCTTGCACCATTTTTACATCTTCAGCCTCAGTCTTAAAATGTGCATTATTTCCTACTTATAAATAATTAGCTAAACACAGCTTTATTAACTCTGCCGTTGCCCCAACTTTATCTTCTTCACAGTACTCATGTCCAAAAGTATTTGTTACTGGGCATTATGCTCTTGAGTATTCAGTATCCCAAATATATACCAAAAACTCAATATCAACGGCCTGGATTTTAAAACCTGTCTGAAAAAGGAGGGAGGGTAAAAAAGAAAGTGTAACCTATGCATCCAAAGGAAGAACTGAGTTATTTTGAGAACTTAACCCCAACTGTAGATGCTGTGCTCTTGTCTGTTATATGATACATCATCGTATCATAAAACCTTATTCTTTGGTTGCGGTATACCATGTGAATGCAAACCTCTCTGAAACAGTTCTATTTACATTTTAGAAAGTCTTAAACAAATGATACTTCACCCAAAAAGGTAATAGAACCCATCCCAGTATCACTGTAAAATGTACCAGAGTATAATATGAGAACGTGCAGAGAACGGTGGAGATGTAATACCTGCAGTGTCAATTGCTGGAATGGTGTCTATTCAAAGGAAAGGATCTTGTCCCAAGTTTTCTATCTGACTGCATAAGTGATCTTGATGCAGTGAATCAATATCTCATTATGTGAGAAAGGTCTCCAAGATAAATTTTGATGTACAGAGAAATTAGTGTTAAAAATAACATTTATCCCTTTTTCTTTTTTTTTTTGTTTCATTTAGAGTTTTATGTCGAAACAACACAAAGTGATGTAATAAGCAGACTGAATAGGATGTCACATTGCTTTAAAACAATGGATGACTTGCCTTAATGTCTTAATACTGCTGTATCTGTTACAAACACTTCTGGAGCCCCACTTGAGAGCTGTTTGAATATCAAGTTAATTCATGTTGATGGCTACTGCCTATTAGTCACCACTTCCAAAAGGAATGACAGCAACTGGATACTTGAAAAGAAATACTGCGGTTGATGATTTGCATTATGAAAAATGCCAACATCAGATCTATTTTGGTGTCCTTGAGAATATGAGCTTTGAGAATACGACATGTAGAATTCAGCGCTGTGGGTGCACGCCTGGGCACAGCGAGCCCAGCGTCTACTTGAATGTCCCAGCAGCCCTCCTCTATTTCATAGTAGACAACCCTTGACTGACAAAAGCTGTGTTTGGAAAAAAAGCCACGAACTCCTCCCTCTGACGTCCTGGAGTTATAACACCACGTAGGTTTTTGCTCCGTGCTCTTCTTGTACCCCTCGTTTCCCAGCTAATCTTTTGTTATTTAAGAGAAAGCTTCAGTGAAAGGGCTGGAGGGTGGATGCCCCTTTCAGGAGAAGGTTGTAGGCTAATACATGGTGTCTAGAGGGCAGAATTCATAGACTGAAATCTCCCACATACATCCCCAGCCCATCCAATGACTAACTCTGGGCATCGGGATTTGTAGGAAAGGATGGCAGGTCCCGAACCAACTCCTCCTCAGCTGGTGCTGCTCAGCTCTAGACAGAAGAGGGTCTGGGGAGAGGCAGAAGCGGAGCTGTGTGTCACAAATGAGTTGAAAGGACAAAAGCTTAATGGGCAAGGATTGACAGGATAAAATGAGATTGTTGAGAATTATCATCTTAGGTTTAGCAACTGCAACAATATTTAAGTAGGACTAAGATGTCCAAGGCAAGATCTTTTCTTTTTTATTGTAACTACTACCCCTTGGCATTATGACTGAATTCTTGATCTTTGTGCACGGGTTAGACACAGGATATGAATTATCCTAGGCAACTATTTTTCCTTGGTTCTAAAGATTACTAAAGAACATAGATTACCAGTGCTTCTAAGGTATATACATATGTAAAATATTTCAAAATAGCAAATATCTAGCAATGACTCATTATTAATGTTAAAATATTAATTTCTTTCATCCTCTGGTCTTCAGATAAGGTTTCTGCTTGAATACATTGAAATCTTTTCATATGACTTATTAGAAGCAGTGTATTGAATTAATCTGTTTAAGAATTCTTATATAGTGGTTGGATAAATTTTGTAGTGGAATGAGGTGTGACGATGATTTACTGCCTGTGCATGTGAGGGCCATTTGATTAGGAGGTGATACTTCACCGGAGAAGTTGAAGGGAGAGATGTCAACCAATATGTAGGAGTTAATTTAGGAAGGTCCCCTGGAACCAGATTGAAAAAAAAAAAAAAAAGTTTAGGTATGGAGTTTAAGTAGCTAAAAACTTAGAACACTGTAGACTCAACAATTTGATAAATTTAAATAGAGTTGAAACTCATATTCATGCTATGATTCCTGAGAAAATCAATAAGGGAGGAAAATATCTTTCAGGAGATCAGTGCTTTTTCATGGAATTTTGAACATGAAAAGGTTCTGTAGGTTTCAAAGATACCTCTTAAAATATGTTTCAGAAAGAAATGAGTCATCCTCCTGTCTCAGGGGAATGGTTGCTTAGACTGATAACATGGGAGGGTTAAGTGAAGGTATAAGGTCTGCAGAGGAAGAAGTTTGTAATAACCCTGGAAAATAGTAAACAAGAATCGATCCCTTTTCCCCGTCATCCTTTCCTCCTCCTCTCTCACCCACCCCCTTTTACCACTCGTGACACCTGTGGAAATGTGATTTCAATATGCAAGCTTCATTTTGATTAGACAAATGAAAGTATTTTAAAACCTGATTTTGGTACTAGCGCTTAGACACGCAGAGAGCATGGCGCTATTTTAAGCATAGCACTTTCAGGTAAATAACCTGAGCTGATCTTGCAAGATGCTGAGTGCTGCTGAGGAGGTGCTGAGCAAACTCTCTTCCTCCTTCCCCGCCCGCAGCCGCGCAGAATGTTGTGTTTGTGCAGTGGACGCACATTGTGGATGTGCAGTGATAAGGGGGCCTATAAGCCACTGTAACATAAACAACAACGAGAGCAGACTCTAATTAATTCTCTGCTGGCTTTCACACTGATAATGAGATGTAGTTACTTCTTTGTCGCTATTGTACTTTTTGTGACACTTTCTTAGAGAACTCCCTTAGAGAATTTCCCCCAGGACAAAAAAAAAGTGTTTTGCTTCTGCCCTCTGTGCATCAGTTGTCACATTCAAGGATGCCTGCCAACGCGGCTCAGCCTTTTGTAGTCAGAAACTCATTTTCAAACAATGCTTTCCAGTTGCTAGCTAATCTGTTGTATGTTATTCAAACCTCCAATGTATGTAATTTCGCAAGGATCGACGTAGCCAAGTACACAGAAGCCTTGAGCTGGCATGTCAAACAATGTTCTCTGTTGGAAGTGAACATGATTTCATAGTGATTGAATAATTAGTGTTTTGAGTGCTCGCGTCTGAGGTTTTGCAGTGTATTCCAAAGCCTAATTTTATAAGTGTGTCCTAACACTTCCTGATTAAGACTATAGAACAGCTGTTTTGTGTAAATTAACAGCAAGTGTAAAAGTCTAGCCCTGGTTTAACTCAGCTGCGTGAATCTCTTGAGTTTCTTTGGTTTGGGAATTTCTCGCCTCTCCTTCAGGATACAGCATGACACTCATTCCCATCGATTCCAATAACAAATTAGGTTTTAAACTTGCAGTGAGGTCGGTGGCTATGCAGGGCCTCTTGACATTTTCTTCTTTGCTAAGCCTGGGCCGAGGTCACACAGACATTACGTGGTCTGCCAGTTTCTTGTAACATCAGTGAAATCCAGCAGTCTTTCAAGAAAATCTCCTAAAAAAAGCTCATGACAGAGTTGGCTGGGCAGCCAGTAGCCTCCCTCTTTTACCGCAGCTGGTGAGTCAAAACAAGATCAGAGAAGTTATAGCGTTATTCGTTACCTGGTCTTGCAGCTTAAATTCACAACTGCCTACTCGTCACCCAGACGTTTTGTTTCAGGAGGCTTAGCTGCTCTGGGTACAAGGCTAACACGACTAAATCCTTTACGTGCTAGACAGCCGAAAGTCTCACAGTCAAAGAAATTATAAAACTGAGTAAGAGCAGGCACCCCAAACTCTGCTTCCTTTGCATTACTACGCTATGTGCTACAAGACCCACTTTCTATGCAAACCTTTCTCAGGCCAACCACCCAACCCTCCCTTTCGCGAAAGAGCAAATGGAGGCTACGGCTCTCCCTTTCTGTCCTGGGGAAGGGCAGGCATGAGGGAAGCAGAGAAGGACAGGACTCCCTTAATGAGCTTTAATATCAGTATTTTATCCTCGCTGCATTTCAGCCGCTAACCTGCAAAAGCGTCGTTCCCTCATCAAGCTGGTACGTGTGGTGCCCAAGTTCGTCTTGTTTCAGATGATGCTGGGAAGCAGGGTTTGGCGTTGAGTTTATGATCATTATAAATGGATTATGCACCTTAGGCGAGTCTGATGAAAATTCATAAAAAGGATTTAGAAGCTCCTATTATATGCCAAGCACTTCTTTTCCTTTACCTCTTTAAAGAAATGAATATTTTGTTAATACGTATAGTGATAAATAGGATAGTGTCAAAAGTAAGGTTTTCTCCATCAGTAACAAGACAAATTTCTAGGAAAACAAGTGAAATGGATTGTGCAGTGAAAAGGCTGGTCCTAGACCACCTGAAAGAAACTTTCCAGCCCTTTCTTCAGCTGTGTGACATTTTAATAATTGCTAAATACTGCAGTTCATGCAATCAAGTTTCACAGCTTTAAAACTTGTGCTGTACATTGAAGTTGATAATGCTGGGCATTTCGTCACATCAGGAGAAAAACCTATGCGTTAAACTCGGTAGGTCTTATACCCCAGCACAGACCTACCTCGCCGGCAGGCACTGAAATTTGGTCCCTGGCGCTCCACAACCAACCAGCCGTGCTGCGGTGGGGGCAGCGTGGAGCCCCGTCTGTGCCCAGACACTTCCCTCCAAGGGCTGCTGCCAGACGAGGGTCCCCGCTTCTCTCCGGATGCGTCCTCAGGGTGATGGCACACGGGGCATCACTCAGTTTCTCTTGCTGTTACGACAGCCCTCTCCTTTGATTATTTGTGTTACAGTAGCACCTAGAGGAATCGGGCGTAGAGGGGCCCCATTAGCCAACCTCGCGCTTCCTATGGCTGAGCTATAAAGCAACGCAATCTCTTGGGCATGAGAACCATTTTTTAATTAAGCAGTTAGAATACTGCATTATTTGAGGATCATTCAGCTTCTTCTAATCCTTATTTGATTTAGCTTTATTTCGCTAATGTACGTTTCGCTGCTTGTTGTTATCTTTCTCTTTGAATCTGCTTAGAAATCCATTTAGTCTGGGTAATTGCTCCTTCACAAGGCACTTCTCAGTAATGTTTGGCACAATGATCTCATGTCAGAAGATGATGTTAAAATAAAGCGACTGTCATGATAAAGGCTTTTTTTTAAAAAAAAAAAAAGAACAACTAAAATCTACTATTTCTTCCTGTTTTGGATTATCCTCCATTACAGGTAATGACATAATACGAATAAAAGTTATAAGTATCATACTAAAAGGAACTCAGACACTCATCAATAATATCAGAAATGACAAACATAATCTTATTTAGTTGCACATATTGCTGCAGTCGGAACTTGGTTGTCTGATTACAAGAAAGAAAAGGAAGCATCAATATTGCTACTGAAGTCTGAAAGTCATTTTATACCCAAATTAACAATATTGCTGATGTACCTGCATATATTGAGCCTACACTTCCTTTATCAAAAGAATTCCTCTGCAGCGAACAGAAGTAATTTGAAGGTACTGCCTAAGACTTTTTGTATCTGAATGCCTTTTATATTGTTAAAAAATAAAAATGATAATAAAAAAAATACTCTTATTAAACTAATGGTTTCACCACTTCCCATTTGGGTCCAAAAACTGAGCCTTGCTTTGCAGACTTCCACGCCAATGGCCAGTAACAACAGTGCCGTGTACTGCAGGATGATTTCCACTCACGGTAAATGAATGGGCAGCTCCTGACTCAGCTGAACTCTCACATTCAGGGTTGAGAATATCAGCCTGCATCACGATTTCGTCAGCACCTTAACCTCTAATTTTAGAGGGGAGATGCTGGTCTTGAACAAAGGTGTGTGGAAAAGGGGGTACAATCTGTTTTGTTTTGACCGGCATTCATTTCACCCTGTGCTTCTGCACAGACACGTGGAAGTTTATGTCAGGGTTTGCTTTGCAAGATTTTGTTAACTAGTAGCTTAAACAAACTTTATTTGAACAAAACATCTTAGTCCTGATTTACAAAATGATTTCTGTAAGCTCATCCATGGATCCACGTTTCTGTGATTGAGATAAGAAGGTCTTAGTCTGAACTAAAGTATTATTTTAAAGGAATCTGAGTAGATTAAGACTAGCAGACCGGTATATTATGTCATTTGCTGAATGTCCCTAGTTTGAAGATGTTTGTGATTTCTTTACAGTAACCACGACAGCGCAGTATGTCATAGGAAACCTCTAGGAGTGACAGCAAGGATGGAGAACAGAGATGGGTGCCTGTTATTGATGGTGGAGGCTCGCTGGGTTCAACTCCTATCAGTTGCATCTGTGATACCGTATGTTTGTTGCGTTTAAAAATCTGTTAGCTGCCGCTGTGGGTCCATAAAGATTCACAATATTTCAAGTTGGCCACAGAGACCGGACAGGTTGACTTTACAGGGAGAGTTCAGGAGGGGAATGATGGCACGTCCCACAACCGACCGCCTGGGAAACTCCTTTTCTTGTTGCTGCACTCGAGATGTAACTCTGCATCTGCTCTGGTACACGAAGGGTAAATAAACCCAACATTAATGGTCCCCAAAAATTTAATATTAAACAGTACTGGCACAACTTTTGGCCTATGCTTGTGACAGAGTAACATGGGGTGGGGAGGACTGTTTTTTCTCTGTTTCCCCCTTTTTGTTTGTTTTTGCTTGTTTGTTTGCTTTTTGCTAAGGTATTACTCATGCCTCATTCTGGGAGGAGAAGCAGCCAGCTACCCTTAAATAAGAGAGATTTGTTAATATAGCCATCACCTGATGCTAACAAGCCTGTCAGGGCCCTGTTTTTTATAAGTGTTCCTAGCTAGGAAAAATGATGGCGAAGGTGTCGTGATTCAGACCTCGGCTGAATTTCTTAGGTCGTTATCAGCTTAGTTTCAGGCCATTTTACAATACAGAGCAAGGTAGATATTAATGCCTGTGGTCAATGATCTGCTTGTAATAGACAAAGTGCTACATGATAGTTTCATGGGAAGATTGATGCTGCCGTCTCGGAGATGTTGCTGACTCATCCATGGCATCTAATGGATGCACTTCCCTGAATTAATTCCTGCTTCCAGTTCCATAAATATGGCTAAGCTAAAAGATACCTCTTAGGAAACATCCTGTCTTCATCTTAATGTCACTTACTCCAATGGTTAATTACTCTTACTGTTAAACATTTGCATCTTATTTCTAGCTCAAAAGTGTCTAGCGTCAGATTCCTGTTATAGCTTATTATCCTTGTCTTGTTTTTTCAAAAAGCTGTTTTTACTTTAGAGGTTTCAAAATTAAACAAGCTTTCATTTTTTCAGTAAGATTTTCATGATAACATCACCAATCTTTTCACCAGAACATTTTTTCCCAATTCTGCATGTTTCTTTTTACAATAAGGATGCATTTTGGAATTGTTAAAGAATTTTTTAAATTATTGTAGTTTTTTAAAATAGTGGTAATGCTTTAGCTTTGACGATCCAAACGTGCAAGGGAGACAAGGATTGCAGGGTATGGTTGCATGTTTTACTAGACCAACTGATACAGCTTGAGGGAAGGGAAATTAAAAAATTGGACACATAAGGATTCCCTGAGATGCCGAGAGGACCAACAACATACTTGTTTATCAGTCAGTTTAATAAGAGATATTACTCCTTACAAGTCTTCCTTTTTTGCAATATTTTGCAAAACAAGGTCAGAAAATGTTATGGAAAGAACATTTAAGTATCTTCTAGCAAGTTTATTGAGAAAAAAAAAGTCTGCACAAAAGTTATGAAGAGTGTTGATCAGCTGAAAAATAAATAAACCAAAAAGGTGATATATTTTCTGTCAGGCTAAAAGCATTGAGCTAGAGAAACTTCTGTTATAGTTGTCTCTCTTGTCTTTCACCACCTCAAGGTTTATTAAAGGAAATAAATACCAGTAAATGTATTCAGCAATAAAGCATTCTATAAAGGCATATAAAAATTCAGTGATGGGGGAAAAAAATTAGTAGCCAATCACTATAGTGTTCTCTAACCACTTTGAAAAGTACTTTGGCCCCCTCCCCTGTCACCACCTCTGTCAATGTTGGAGGAGGCAGGAAATTGCACTGGGTGATCAAATAACGTAATTACTCTAAAAAAAATACTAACTGTTTTTGTTTAAAATAGGGCAAGGAGGTGTTGATTCTTTCTCATTCACAACATTTACTACATATTTGACATTTGAGCTGCTATAACTGGGAAGAGATGACTCCATCCTGAGGGGAAGGATGTTATTTCTATAGCTAATTGGCTGGCTGATACCTTAATTCATAAATCCGTGTCCCTGTTCTCATTTACCATGGCAAAAGATCCCAGCCATTTATAGCCGGCAGTGAGGACAAGAATACTTATTTTTCCTCCTTTCTTTGAAGTTCATTCTTAAAAAATCACTGAGATGTAAAATTCCTTTTCAATAGATTTTTTTTTAAACCCATGCACCATTAAAAATATATATAATATCAAACCTGCCCTAAGAAATCTGTCACACGGTGAATGAGAACAACTTCAATTAAATCTTCTTATTAAGTGAAGAAGTAATTTACACTCAGATTTCACCAGATGAGGTTAATGTAATTATACAAGGGATGTTCCAACAATTGACAGCTCCCCGTAGCCTTATAATCACCTGCAAATTAGAAGAGGAAGAGCTCCGAGTTCCCATTTCTCCCGTGCGTGATGCATACAGAAAGCTAAATAGGGACATTTCCAGAGGAGGCCACACCTTCATTCTGGATGGTTTTTTCCTTGAAATTTCTTTCATGGTAATAGCTGTCCTTGTTTGTTTTTTTTTTGTTTTGACCTTATTGATAATCCCCTTTTAAGCCTTAACATTAAACGTTAATTTAAATTAAAAAAAAAAAAAAATCAAATGGCAGGCGCTGAACTATAAATTACAAAACAATAGATGATTACATTACCTATGCACTGTAAGATTTAACTCGGAGCGCATATTTCTTCTAGATAAAAGATCCTTTAATTTCTTTTAATTAGAAGATCCTTTCAGCACTGTTCCCTCCACATCTGATACAGTAATTCTATGTTTCAAACTTATACAAAGATATTCTGAGATCTATGTATAAGAAGCCAAAGGAAACTTCAAAATATTATTGGCTTATGATTATTGAAAAAGCCTCTCTCTAGTGGAAAACAAAAGTTTGATATGAGCAATTCACGGTTTAGATATTTAAAATGAGGAAATTGTTTTACTCTTTAGTGGTTAGAGCAAAGCTGTTGTATCCAAGACTGTCTCAAAGAATAAACTATATGAAAAATTTAAGTCTGGTCCATTCAAGAAATTCCCTTTAAAATTCTGCACACTGCATTGTAAAATGCTCTGGGACATATATGCACTAATAATGCTCATGCAGACAAGATAATTGTGTGTTAAAACAGGCAGGCAAGGTCAAATATTCTTTGCAGTCAATCTGCTGGCGATGGTGCATGAACATTTTTTATATTACCTATTGCATTTGTGAAGGTGGAAGAGAGAAAAACGTAAAGAAAAGTAAGAAAACAAGAATGTCTTCTGTTGTTTTGTTGGGTTTTTTTAAGTCTTCAGGTATGAATCTTAGGGTAACTAAATATTATTTTTATATTTTATACTAAAAGTCATTTACTTCTAATCCATGGGTTACTAGATATCTATGTGCTGCATAAGGAAAAATCTAGGCTGAAAAAGAGGTCTTTGAGGTACTGATTTTCTCCTTGATTTCCCTGATGCACCACAGCAGGACTTTTCTTAGTGATATTTTATTCATTTTTCTCCTTCTAATTATCTTTGATTTTTCTTTTCCCGTCCTTCCTTCCATGCTATGCCACGGAAAGTGCCTTTGTGGCGAGCAGAGGGGAATTCCTTCAACATATTTCAGGGAGCATGAAATTCAACCTGGGATTTTGCTGCGAAGGCTAGAGATGAAAAGTGCTAACTAACAAAATCTGCTCGAGGGGAAAGCGTTTTCTCACTTTCATAATGAAATATTCATAGCGTAACACTTTTCCTCCCTATGACAATCACAGGTGAATCCCAGACTGAACTTTTGCGATCTCTAGGAACGGGACCTTGGCAATATCCCTTCTGTCAGGCTGCTTCAGCTCAGCGCTGGATGCAAAACGTACTTCAACCAGTTGCACGGCTACCAACTCCTGCGTGCACGCTTTCTGTATTTCGCGACTCGGAGTGACACGCTAAGATCCCTCTGCCACGGGCCTAATTGTCTGGGAACATCCCCTGGAAGAGATCCGACCCTCAGCTCTTTAGCCCGTGCGTGCCTTCGTGCCGCTGGGAACGTGGGCTGAGCATCGCTGAGCGGCGCGGAGAGCTACGTGCCGAGCGCTGCTCTTGCTGTATTTTTACAGTCACCCAGTGAGGCCCGATTTAAAAGACAATCTCCCTGAAAATGCAGATGACTGGAAGGTGTAAGTGGCTTTTTGTTTATTTTCCATTTGTTTGTTTGTTTTGGCTTTGCTTTGTAAAGGCAGCTGGGGGAGAAAAACAACTTTTCTTTTGAACCAGCGCCAGCACAAAACAAAGCCATCAGAAATGAGTCTCAACCTTTTCGTACCATTACGCCACACCAAAAAAAGCTTAAAGAACATCTTCAGTTGTGGTTTGGGGGCTTCTTGTAAAGCCTGTATTTTTCTGTCACGTGCATTAATCTTTTTATTAACTTCATATAATCGATATGTGGGGTGTGCGGACGTCCCATACAGCACGTCTCCGTGGTGCTGCAGCCCAGCGGAGCAGAAGGTAAGCCCACAGTACTGTAACGCCTGCCTGAATCTCATTTTCTCCAATAGAGAGATACTGAAATAAAGCTAGAGGGTCGGAAAACAGACACATTAGCAAAAAGAGACAAACGGTATTTCGAATGTTAAAAAATCATTTCTCGGTCTCATGTAGTATTAGACTATGTGGTTTATTGGACTGCTGTGCAGTGTATAATGTGTGACACACTTATATTTCATGCAATTAACACATGGTCGGAATTTCAAAGCTATCCCGAAGGGGCAACATGAATATATTCATTAGCAACCATCAAATACATAATAAATATATTCATCATCAAAAATCATTTATTCCATTTATAAACTACATTTTGTATATATTTGTTTATATATGTGGAATAAAGGTGAACACATAAAATGTTTTCAATTTCCTAGGTGATATAAGACAGTCCTGTATTTCTGAGTGGAAAACTACATGGATATCTATCTAAGATAGCTATCTTACATGGATAATCTCAGGGTCTGAACAAGAAACGGGAATATATAAAACTAAATGCTTAGTCTTATCCATGGTTCATTGAATTCCACTTAAGCAATGAAAATTAAATGCTCCACGCTGCACTTTGAAAGACTCTTCCTATCTGACCTCAAGGAAACAAGTCAACTAATTTTTTTGTGGCTTAATTTACGTGAGTGAAATTCCACCTCTATTGAAATCAATGACAAAGCCCCTGTGCTTTCAGTGGGGCTGTAATTCCACATCCCTGTGTGCACTGTGACTGATGGTCTCTGCCACACGTAGCTCCAGGAAATGTCATTTATATATATTTGTGCAGTGCCCTGCGCAGGAAAGGTTGGGCTTGCTTGAAGTGAGCCAATGAGCTGGCAACATAATATAAATAATAAATGACACCTGCTAAACAACTTTGTGTAGGGGCTTGTGTTTATGTGGAAAGGAGATTTATACAGTATGAAAAAAAATATTATTTAATGACTTTCCTGTTCATTTTTTTTTTTTAAGCCTGCTTGCAGATTAAATTGGCAGTTCAACATACAACATGATTAATTTTCTTGATTGCTCAAGGAACTTACAAGAGCTAAGCATAAATCATTTCTGTTTGGATGTTATCAATTTAGCTGACCAACAAAATGGACTTAAACATTGCAAATTGTTGTTTTCCTGAAAATGCTGCTATGGTCTCGGTTTGGTTTCTTGCCTCTGTAGATGTGTTGCTATTCCTCTTTCCTAGAAGTGGCAGGTAAAATAAACCATCTTTAGAAAACCTAATGACCTGGCCGAAGGCGGAGGTGAAATGTCTTAGGGTTATCTCTCGACCTTCTGACCTGCCAGTGGAAAAGAAACCCAAACACAGCTGGTGCCTGACTGCCAAAGGAACAGTTAAATACCCTGGAAGTATTTGAAAGCTGTATAGATGTGGCACTTAGGAACATGCTTAGTGGTGGACTTGGCAGTGTTAGGCATATGGTTGGACCCAATGAACTTAAAGGTCTTTTCCAACCGAAGTGATTCTATGATTCTCCGGGTGACTATCGCACCAGCACAGCCCAGCGAGAAAGAGACCCCTCTCCTCAGCTTTGCTCGTTGAATCAAGCTGCCAAAGTTGAAAGCAAATTGTAGAAATAGGAAAAACAATGTGTAAGCATAAAAACCAAAACCCAACCAAAGGAACAAACCAAACCAAAAAGCCTGTAGCTATTTCTCTATCCAATCCAGACAGGCTATATTCAAGGGCAAATGTCCAGTGTGTTCAATTCTAGATCATNCCCCCCCCCCCCCAAGATTTAAATACTCAGCAGTAAGTCAGATGGAAATGGAGGATGACAAGAAAAGAGCCCCACATTACGACATATTAAAATCATTCTTTGGAATTCCAGTAGCCAAACCAGAAGGAGGCATTGCAGAGAGCGTCGTCTTGTTGGTCAGTTATAAAGTGAGATAACGTTTGGGTATACTTTCTTTGGCTTATAGGGGAATTAATTTTCCTGCAGAAATTTATCCCTAAAATGTTTATTTTTATTATCCAGCTGGGACACTGTGGTGTAAGCTTGCAGAAATAGCCACAGAGGGTGACTCTGAGAGCTCCCTATGCCTTGTAAAGAATTAAAATGCTTGTTACCATTCATTGCGTTTGACTAATATGGGGAAAAGTATTCTCTGAGCAGACTTGGATGCTTAATGTTGTCATTAGATAGAGAAGAGGGTACGCACTGTTGTTGATTTTCTGCAGTAACTAGCTACGTGCCACGAGCGTCTTATCCTATGTAGCAGCTACATGTGAGATAGAATCTTCTCTTGGCACAGTAACTTCTGTCAGGGGATAAGAATCTTGGAACTTTTTTTGTACAGACAAGAGGCTGCATATGCCAAACCCACATAATAATGGTGACTATAAGGAATACTATAGAAAATCCTGTTTTGAGAGCTCTTGCCTTCATGCCTTGTTTTGCCTTGGGATTTGCCTTTGAGAAAATGAAAAACCTCTCTTTGGTACGATGAGCTGTATGTACACTTAGATGTTTGGTGCTATGGGTACCATAAATTAATATTTTCTGCAATAGGTAAAGTCCATACTTCTATGGTGCCAACCAAACACATTGCATTACCTGCAAATTCCCAAGTAGAAATAGGAAACTGTGTGCATGTAGGTAAAAGGAGTTCCAGTGCCTTTCTCCTCTGCAGACAGAAGATCTGACATTGGCATTTACAGAAGGACGTTAAGGCCTCAGGAGCATGACTTGGAAATTAGATGAGAACAACAGGAGCTGGGGGGGAGAACTTTAGACACTTGAAAAAAAGTTCCTAGCAGTATATTAATGTCCTTCCTCAAGGTAGACTGTTGTTTTATCAAGCACACCTATTAGCTGTTTCCAGCCTCTCATTGTCACCTGTGGCAGCTTTAACCTTATTCTCTAAAATGATAATGTGCCGAAATCAAACTGCCTATTAATGGGGCTAAAAACCTACACTGCATTGTTTCTATCCAATTTGGTTACGTTTAGAGATTTGTCAGTTAAAACAGCATCTCAAAAAAATAGTATTTGGTTCTTGAAATTTAATATTGTAAGTGTGTGGAGAGCCATTAGTGGCTGACTTGTGGCACCCTTCATCGCTCATTCCCGTCAGAACTGTGTTTTCCATCTGCGCTTTCCCTCGGTGTCTGCCTGGGAATATTACTATTACTAGAGCAGCAGATTGCAGCTGCTGTTTCCCCCCGGTCGAGAGCATCCTCCAGACCGCTCTAACCAGACAATAATGAAGAATAAATGCCTAATGCCCCAATCTAGTAAATTAGATTAAACAACTGAGCATATCCAAAGAAATTAAACGTAGCCCAATAACTCTGAATGGCTTGGAAAACCGTAGAGGGGGAAAACTATAGGTCCTGGGGTAAAATTTTGATATATTCTTTCAGAAACGAGTACTACCTTAACCTGCTGGCCTTAAGAGAAATTTTAAAAAATAAGAATGTCAGAACCTGGCTAACAGAGTATCATCTACCCCTGTATTTGTGTGAGTGCTGTCTGTGTTGACATCAGTCACCTCCAGCTGTTCCCAAGGTGTTTATCCCCACCCCACGCCGTTTGTGAGAGCTTGCTCGGTGTTCATAGCAGACAGAACCAGCACAGAGGAAAAAAAGGACCCGAGTATGGGGCACCGACAGACGGTCACCACCGGTTTTTGGCTCAGCTTTGTACGCAACCCTCATAAATGCAAGTCTGAACCCCGACACGCTGTCGTGGGCTCAGGTCACCCCTGTGGCCATGGCTTGGGTGGGAAAGGGAAGGAGAAGGGGTGGTCACTGGCTGGGTGTACGTGCATGTGTGTTGGGTGGGGGTCACTATGCTGGGCTTCAAAAGCACTAAGCCTCTCCGTGCTTGGGCTTACAGGAAGATATTTGGAGCTGAAAAGTGCTCTTCTTCTTAACTTCCTTCTTTCCGTGCTTACTGGAGGCTTTTGGATGGTGTTTGCATATCTTTCATCCCCTCTGCTCCTAAGGGGTTATTTAGTTCTAACTGCCTGACATTTACTTGGCTTCAGGTCTTTGAATGAACACGAAGCCAGGCAGGGAAAAATCTTCTGGCATGATTTCATCATAGACGTGGTGATGTTATAGATTATCCTATTTATTTTCTTTTTCATGTGAGTAATAGAGCAGCAAGGGTTTAGCAAAACAGTCCCGGCAAGAAAACACTCTTTATGTTAAATAATTTTTTGAAATTAAAAAACAAATTAAAAAACCCACCAAGGAACCCCAACAACTGTAGAAGCAGGGCTGAAAATGTTGTTCATTTAGCAGTTGTCGTGTCTCCTACGTCAGCTGCTAAGCAATTAGGTAGTAAGCAGAAATAGCCAGCTCCTCCGGAACAGAAGCACCTAGCAAAACCACGTGGGTCTTTTGCCGTTTTGAGAATGAAAAGAAATAGCATTTGAAATTCTGTGACATTACAGTTTCTCTTTTACTTCCTCTCAGCCGGCTGGGTGCATCACATTTTTCCGTTTGCAGCTAATCCACAAGGATTATACGAATTTACTACAATGATGGAACACAAAGCTATTCCTCGACCTGCTATGTTACGGGGGGTCTGTAATGAAGACAGGGGGGGTTGAGCTGTTTCAATGGTAAGTTTTCCATGTACATTACTGGATATGCACATTATAAATGCTTGAAATACTCGAGTCTGGGCTCTCCTGGGGAACATCTATTTGGCCCAATATGGCTCAGTGTAGAAGTTCCCCAAATTAGCTCCAAGTGCATATAAAGTCTCATTCATATCCTGGACACTAAGTGCACAGGGTTTTAAGTACTTTGTCCAGACCAATTCTCATTCCATTGTTAGTTTATGGATCTGTATTCTGATTTCCATTGGCTGACGCAGATACATAGTTGATTTCTACCCAGAAATAGAAGGTACTGGAAATTTCCGAATAGTCTTGTTTTCTTTGAAAAAAAAATGTAGCCTGCATTTGTGGGTGTAAATATTTTCATTTCCTTTTCTAGATGCTGCTAATCTCACTGACGACTTGTATGTTTAACCCAATTAGCCCAATCTCTGTTTTTTAAGGCTTGCCCATTTGCCTTGCATGGGAACAGATAGATGTGCAAAGAACTTTTATAAATATATTTTCCTGCTAAAAATATTACTTTAGCTATTTTACCTGCAACCAGATATCCCAGACCTGTCTCACCAGCACATCTGGCTCTCTTTCTTTTGTGCAGATCTAACAGCGACATATGAGCTTCAGTAAGTTTCTCTGACATACCGCTAATGAAATGAAGAATGTGGTGATCATAATTACTTTTTTGGAAACAAATAAATCATAAATACTGGTGGATCTAAGTTTTATTAACCACAGATTCTTCCCTTTTAAAAAATTTCTCGATCTCTTGGCTAACCTGAGAAGGTAGAAGTCTGTACAGCCACTGTACTGATATGCTGTCTAAATCAGGTATCCCCTGCTAAGATGTACTAATTGATGGTATAGTCAGTATTTTAAAGTTCATAGGAGGCTACAATGACTGAAAATTCCTTCTTTTGTTAGTGCTTCCAATGTATTATTTTAGGTACAAAGCTAAAAGCTTGCTAATTTTAAAATTCTGAAAGTTTTCCTTCTTCAGAAACATTAGGAATCTCTTTCTTCAAGAACTCAGCTGGTCAATTGATCGTCCTCTTTTGGAGTAGTTCTCTTTAGTTAACATCTCACAGTTTAGAGGATTTGTTCACCTCTGGAAATATGAGAGTGTGTTGTTTGGGAGCACACGGTAAAAGAACAGGGTCCTCGGAGCCCGGAGTGAACTAAATCCTCAAATAGGTCAGAGGCATTTATGGCTTATTATATAAACAGTGACAAGGATCAAATAATTTGCACTGTGGGCTTTCACACGCTCTAGGGAAATTGCCAAAATTATTAAAAAATATGGGAAATCCTGGCAAGTAATCCGTCACCTTCACAAATATTTTTCTCTTTGTATCTAATTCCATGCAGATGTGGGAGAGATGTGGCAAAGATGCTTACATTTGAATCTCTGCTAAAAGGTGAGTTCAATTTTTTTTTTCTTTTTTAATATTCTGCCACCTATTGGTAGCTGTAGGTGCTTTAGGTGCTGTACACGGCACGATGATATACACAACAGCCAATGTAATTCATGTCCCTGTCTCTCTTAATTAAGACAGTCATTTACTCTCTTTCCCATGCAATTTACTCTGTGAAAGTTCCTATGGATCAAATTATGTCAGGGGAAACCACCAAAACATTAAAACTGTTCCACTGGTTTTTGGTTGGCCTGAGGACAAAACAAACTTTCAGATTTTGGACTGTCTTTCCCCCTAGCGATACATCTTAAATTCTGGGGCCTCTCTTACTAGGTCTAATATGAACACTTTCTATAAACCCTGTATGGTAAAAACATTTAGGAAACCAAGAGCACTTCTGTCTATATGTAACTCAAGGCATTAATTTATTTTGTTTATGATGTACGTTGAATAGAACTGGATATCCGTTATGCCTGGAACGTATTTTGAGAACTCCCTAATTCTTTGGAAATCATATCAATCTTGATTAGCTCTCTATGTTCAGAATCACAGAAAGTTTGACTTCACCTTGAGGGAACTCTGGATGAGCTTAGTATTTGCTTGTGTTTTTTGAAGACGAATGGGAAAACCTCAGTGATTTTGATTTTTGTGTAATATACCCCATATGTCTACTCTTTGTGCAGCAATCCACTCAACCAAGCCATACACAACATTATCTTTCTCTCATTTTTAACTCCTAATGTGTAAGGTTAGCATCACTTTAAAGATTTCATTACTATGGAAGGGGGAGGGATCAAAGACTGAGACTGGTCTGTTCCTCAGAGTTTGTTATTTGGGGTTAATCTCCCTTTCAAGATTTTTATCTGTGGATGTGAAACTTGAATCTCTAAGACAGCAGATGTGGAAGCGTTTGAACTACCTGGTATATGTTGGATGCTGAGTATCTTTGGAAAATGGGAAGAGAAGAATTGATGTGAGAAGAAACAGAGTATTGGGGTAGGTATAAACAGGTCAAATTCTCTATTTTTGGGTATGAAGCAGGATTCCAGTCTAGGAATAAGCTGAAGATATCAGAAACAGAGTCACAAAGAATGGGAAAAATGAAAAACCGTCAGAAAAGGCGGAAGAGTAAAGCAGAGTGGCCAACACCAAGTTTTACCCACTAATTGACCCTCAAATGTATTTGGGCACGTAAAAAAGAAAAGAAGAAAAGCTTCCCGGTGGTTAAATCACAAAGGTACTTCAGCCAGACTGTGGAGTCAAAAAAAAAAAGAAAAAAAAAAAGAGTCCAAACTCTGACTGATAAGGGCAAATGTGGAAAGTAGGAGGCCAAAGCGTGAAAACAAACAAGAAACTCTTTAAGCATCTCGGAGGAGAAAAATAACGGTTATAGCATGACAACTGGGTTACCAGAAAGCAAAGGCGAGAGGTAATCAAGGACTACTGCTGAGGAGCTCACAGAGGTACTTCTGTCAGTCTTCTCTGGGGAGGCTGCTGGGAGGCACCAATGTTCCTTGGGCAGCAAGGACGGCACAGTCTGGGACTGAGGTGCTGCTTTACTACAGTTTGCAAGAAATAGATCAGCTGAGGGATAACAGGACACTAAATCTAGATGAAAAAGCTGAGGGTTTGGGTTTTGACTCTAGAGGAGCTTAGGTATAAAGCTTTAAAACATTCGCATGGTAGTAGCCAATATGTACTAGATACAGTGCCTACAGTAGGCACATTTATAATGGAAATTAAAGTGGTGCTTTTCAGTATCCTCTAAAAGGAATGATGATCCCAATGGAAGGACAAGTTAGTGTTGATTACTTCAAGGAAAACCTGTAAAAACAATCATTATAAGTGGATGTTCAAAACTCTTGGCAGCAAACATGAACTGAAAGAGGAAAACCAGCCTCTCTCTGAAGGAAAGCTGTACCTCTTTAATCTCTTGGTTTTTTTGTATTCACAAATGACTGTTAAGGAATTAGAGAAAGCATGAAATGAGAGGTAAAGTGCTATTAAGTTTAAAGAGGTTAGTGGCCAGAAAATAGAAGCTGCTCTAAATCTACACCTGGCAAGGCATCAGCAGTGGAATGACGCCTGAAGTGATTGACGGGGAGATCTGGGGGGCTCCTGGCTGTGTCCAGCCTTTCTGAGCAAGCCAGTGAGCCAGCACAGGGACAGTTTCCCTGGGAGGGCAAGCTCCATGGTGTCTTCAACTCCCGGACTACATTCCCCATTGACCCTTCTGCCAGCTACGCTCAAAACAAGGACTTCTTTTCCATGGAAAGGCTTTATTTCCATATCATGCAGTGGCCTTTGGCTCACATGGCCAAGCCAGACTTTCCACAGAAACAACGAATTCCCAGATATCGGGTAGAAAACAGCAGTGGGAAGATGGTGTTGGTAAACGCGCATCACTGTGTACAGGAAGTGGCTTCTTAATGAATCGCTACTACTCCAAAGGAAGACCCGTGTGTCAGTGTAGTATCAATTCACATATCAGCGTAGTCTCAGTTCAGTGAAATTCTGTCTGGTATTGAATAGCAACCAAAAGGGATGAGAAAAATAGGGGTTATAAATCATGTGGGGGAAAAGTATAAATATATGTTTCTATTTTAGAAATTAGTCATTCCCTTTCTTTAAAAGTGCCATTTTCATTCCTTGTCACCAAACGTGAAAGGAGACAGCAGAGGGAGAAGTGATTTAAGGATGAAGGAGGAAAATGATGGACTTTCACACAGAAACAAATTCATCTAGAACTGACAGAGCAACAGCTTTGGGTACTTTGTAATGCATTCTGAAAGGCAATTGGTGCGGCACTGGGCTATCTTGGTGGTACGCAATTCTTAAGTTGGAAGAGAAGAAGAGGTCACTAACAAAAAAAAGCGTAGCAAGTTTCTTACCACCTTTCCATGAATTAGAAGCTGAAAAACTAGAGGGAAAAAATGACATGAGGGAAACGTGCCCTTCCAGAGCACGTGCGTTGACAGATAAACAGAGCACAGACAAACAAAATAGGCTCCATCTGCACTATCTGTGAAAAAGTGGTGTATGGGCTTCTAGATTTTAATCCTAGTCAACCCATCCAGGTTTATATATTTGTAGTAAAGTGGACAACAATGTTATTGGCTGGCACTTTTTCGATCAGCTGCCATTGTGCTCTTCGGTTGCTTCATTCCATCCTTTGAACAGCTACTGGTCAAATTCAAGTTAAACACGTCAGCCTGAGAGCAAGCTATCTATGATACTTTGAAAATCACTGAAGACCAAGTCTTGGCTTTGTACATGGATGACACTTGCAGGATTTACAAAACTCTCAATCTGCTGGCTATCGGTAACTGAAAATATAACCGCAGTGATGGTTTTGACACCGGTGTCAAGTCTGCTGTGACAGAAGTTTACTTACTGCTGCTGGTTTGAGTATTGTAAGTGTACTAGTTTGAGAATCCGCTTTAAAAATGTAGATTCACATCCACATGCTGTAAATGTAAACTCATTTTATGCAAAACGTCTACAGCAGAAAGTGCCTCTGCTGACCCATCTGCTGAACAGACCACACAGCAATTCATTTATTTCGCTAGGGAGGGAGAGAAGGATCATGGAAACTAAAGACTGCAGCACATGTTTTCCTTTTCTCTGCTTTGCTTTTATCTGTTTTCTCCTGTAATTCAAAAGAGTTTGTCGTGGGAGTAATTGACATAGCCTCTGACACAGATTAACAGGGCCAATACAGTTTTTATTTAGTGATGGTGGAGGGGCTGATGCTAAACTTATGTATTACGATTTTAGTGAAGAGACTGCGTGTAATACTGAGAAAAACCATCTTTTCCTTATGGAAAATGTTTCACGGGAATTGATGCATTTAATGGGGAGTGAGGTTCTTGGGTCGGACCCTTGATGGGCAGTGCAGCAGGGCCAGGCTCTGGCTATAACTCACCAGCCAAGACCTGCTCAGGGAGGAGCTGCCAAAAAAGTCCAGGCCGGCTGCCGTGCCAGTCACTCCTAGCCACGGGTAGAGGTGGAGAGCTGGGAGAATAAAAGCGTGTGTGGGAGCAAACACCCTCAGGGACGACGCTCAGCAGATATAAAGCAGACTCCAAACATCTCTGATTGCAGGAGGGGCCAAGGAAACTGAGGAAAAGGATTGGGCAAATCTCTCCTCATAGACTTTCTAATCCTTCCATGAAAGGAGGCATAAAGAGAGAAGAAAATCAAATAGTCTCCCTATTGAATTTCAAAGCCAGTCTATGCAATCGAGTTGTGCAGAGAGTGACTAATTGCCCGCTCCTGAGTGAACTGGATGCGCTTGTGAAAGCCTGTGGCCGAGTCCCTCCCCACACCAGCTGGTTCTCCTGCACACTGTGCCACACGCAACCTTCTGTGGGTCATTGTAGGCTGTAGGCCACCGCTACGCCAGGAAACCAGACGGAGGTGGGCACAGGGATGCACTCTAGTGCTCATAAACCCTCCTTCTAGTGTCCCTTCTGGTGCCCTGCCCAGATGTGGCAGGGCATGGTTGGAGGGATAGCAAGAGCCAAAGGCCACCTCTGGCGGCCGGTATGGTCGGGCCCTCTCTTCTGGGGTATGAGTTAGCGCCTTAGCGTGCGGGCGCAAACTGCACCCTGCCATTTTCTCTTAGCATCCCTAAATGACCTCTTTTACCGCCAAACATAGGTGCCACTGTGGTGACCGAGCGGGAAGCGCATCAATGCTGACATCAAGTGATGAGGGCAAACCTCACCTTCAGTCCGCACAGCTGCGGGAAAGATGTGTCTTTGTGGTTCAACTGCAGGAAATTGTCACATTGTTTGGTTTTTCAATGAAATTTGGTTTTACGAGCAAGTTCCTTGCCATTGTGCTTTGCTGTGGTGTGTGTACTGATGTGGAATCTGTCATCAAAGCCCACAGGTTTCTTCTGCTCCCAAACCAGGCACTCATAGCACATGGATTGGGCTTCTGAAATTGTATTTTTCTTATGTAGTAATCCACCAGACCTTAACTTTGTGCCTGTCTTTGTACAAGTTAGCTGGAATTACTGTGTACGGCACGTCAACAGATCTTGGCTGGGAACAGAAATGGCTTGCATAGAAAGTCGCCCATTTTCAGTTAGATGAAGTGGGCAGCACGGGCAACGTAGCCGCTTACAAATACCTGTATCACAAAAGACTCCAAGAGTAGTGCTTTAAACTGTGTTCATTCCAGAGAAGTTAACTCATAAGAAGAAGCATATGTGGATTAAAAAAAAGAAAGAGAAGAAAGGTATGATTATACCAAACATCATTCACCTCGCACCTTACTTTTCAGAGCCAAAGCCCTTTGCAATCCTTTCTTGTTCAAATCTCACCTCCAGACTTGTCTCAGATACATTTCTCCTGCTAGTTCTCTCTCTTACAGTGTTTAAACGTACAAATATTTTTGGCTCCGCTTGGAGCACCACAACAGCTGCCTGGCATGGCCCAGTAAAAAGACCATCTTTATCTGGTTTTTAACTTTGGCAGAGTTCTGTTACTGGCAATGACATTTTCCCTGCTGAAGACTGTGTCAAGCTGGTTTGTGTATGTGTGTGAAGGAAACACAGTATAACCTGTGGAGTAAAGCTAGTGGGAAAGATATTGTTTTAGTACTTTATTTTTGTTCTAGGAAATCTTGTTTCATTTATGCTGTCTTCATGCTTGAGAACAGGAACTCAAAAACTGGCTAAGCATTATTTGCGTGAAGTAAGCAGGTCTGTCAGCCTGATGTTGGCGATGTGCTTTTAGCCATCCTCATGAAAATCTGCTGAAACTTGGCCAACTTGTAAATCCCAGGAAAAAAAAACCTGTTTGCCTGCACTCAGTAACGTGTGTGAGCAGTGGTGAAGTTCTCCGCTGTGCCTGTCAGCGCCAGGCAGGGGGGACTGGGGTGGGCTCTCCTCCCGTTGTCCCTTCTGGCTGCTGGGCCATACACCACTATCAAGTTCTCCTCCTCCTGGTGCTTCTTCTATTGTAGGTTCAGGACGAGAGAGTTGTGGTCACCTTTTATGCATCCTGCACTGCACTTCCCACCATGATGTCTGAACCTGATGAAAAGTTGTTGCTATGTAATAATAATAATTTTTTTTTTTTTGAGCTAGGCTTTGACAGTGTGACAGATGAAACATGATCAGGAGACCATTGCTATCATAAGCCCTTAATGAATGTGTGGTACAAGTCCTTGCCTGAGCCAGTTTGACTTGCTACAGGTAGAATGACACACGTTTTGGATTTTGAGCTCTCATCCTCTAATTGTGCACAAGAAAATATCCTAAATTTTTGTTTCTTTCTGGCTGCTTACCATGCAGGTGATTTTCGTAAGGTAGTTGAATATGCCAATGGATGTTTTTCACAGAGAAAAGCAGTTTAAGATTTATTGCCTTTACTATAACTTTTGACTGGGACTAATTTTTTTAACAGACCTGAGGAACTAAAGTCAAAACTCATCACCAGTAACTAAATATTGCACTAATATCTTATTTATATTAACGGTCAACATGAAAAGTCAACACCGCGATCAGTTCAAATGCATAAGAAAGAGGTCACACTCACTATAAAAAAAGTCTGAAAAATCACTGAATAGACGAGATCTTATTCTTTTGTTTTCCCTCACTAACAGCTAGTGCAGTTTGCAGGAGTTTGTGGTTAAGGGGAAGTGTGCACTTTGCAAGACAGCCAAATATTACAGGGCTTCTAATTGATTTGAAAAGTGTCACCACAGATGTTCTCTGCTCTATATTTTACCTATGAATAGTGTATATCAGTGCACCATTGCAGGAGAGGAAAATCTGAAAGTGAGTACCAGAAAAAGACAGGAATAATAGCACTCGTTCTGTAATACCTTGCAATAATTTCCAAGTATTTGATATAAATATAATCATACATAAAAGATAAAGCCTGGCTAGATTTTTCACCTGCATAGTAAGAGACGGAGAGCCAAGACCAAGCTCTGGATCTTAGATCCAGCCTCCCAAGTACGCCTGAGTTAAAGCACTGACATCCCTGTTACCAATAAATAGCGCTTTTCTTTTGTGGACACAATAAAGCGCACTGAAGAGGCTCAGGGAGTGTAATCCGGAGTTACACCAGGCAGGTTGTTTTTGGAGGGGGAGCCATTGATTTTTACATTCCTAGCTACGATGCCGCTTAGATGCAGAGGTGACAGTTCAAGCTTCTGTCGTGTCCCTTGCACTAGTGTTTCCACCAACTGCGACTGGTGCTCGGTTGGGTGTAATCTCCACATGCTGCAATTATCCCTTGTACAATGGGTTTGAGAACAATCCTTGCCTGCTGTCACCTCCGTGTCTATCTGTACCGGCCCTCGCTGTAGGATCCCAAGCCCGGCTGAGCTTCTAAGCAATTTGGTAACACAAATAAACATAGATGCAGCCATTATTTAATACAGATGACAGGGGCACAGGCACCTCACAGACATTTTAAATCCTCTTAATATTTGCATTTATTTGTTTTTAATCCTCAGTGCCATAGAGTTCATGAAATGGATGTGGAGCATAAAAGACAGGGAGTTTCGGTCCTTTCAACCAAATGGGAGAAACCCAGAAAACCAGATTTACCGCTCGGATTCCTAAGCGCTTCCCTATTGCTTTACAATTTCAGAGCATATACATTCTCTCTTAAATCAAGGCTACCGTTTGCTTGCTGAGCAGTGTCCAATAACACGTCAACATGGAGAAAACTGGGGAGGTCTTCCGCTGCTCGTATATCTTCTTGCCATCCTTCCAATTTGAGAAATGGCAGAAAGGGAGCTGATGGTTGAGTCAGTGGGATAAACCAGAATTTTGCGGTCTGGTCCTTTCCTTATCGAATGGCCGTTGCTGTCAGCATTGGGAGTTTTCTGTTCGTTTCAGCTGATCCTGGCAGCTTTGGGGTCCTTTCTGAGTGATTTGCTTTCAGGCATCTCTGCTGAAAAACAACAGTTTCTTTTTATTTTTAGCTTCTCAATTCTTTACAGAGTCCTGTCAAAAGCAGGTATTACCTTTTTTTTTTGACGTAAAATACAGAATATGCAACGGAACTGAGCTGGTATCTTGAATGAATGGATAACTGCACAGTACCTGGAAGTGTGAAGATTCCCAAGCCCCAAGGAATTTGTTGCTATTATGCTATTTCTTATATAGGGCTACATCCTGCCTTCCTCATTAATTGAACACAACTGCTAAAACATCCTTTACAATAAGCACTTCTTCATACCAGACATATTTCCTGGATCTATAAAACAGCTTTTAGAAAGGGAGAACTGTATTTAAGGAAGACATTAATATAGTTCCACAAAATGATGCTTGCTGACATATGGAGCACTTTTTGAATAATTCACTTTGAAATTAACACTATAATACCATTTACCTTTTAAGTCCTATTTACTGGAGCTGCAAAGAATTGTTCTCTGGAGATGAGGATAACGGCAAACACCAGACTTTCAGACCTCCTTTGGTTTAATAAAAACAGTCAGATGATTTCATGCAAATCAAACCAGTAAGCAGTGAAAACGGTAAAAATTAAAGAGGATGAGTGCCAACCTCTCCTCCGCCATCGGGCCGTGCATGTCCAGGTCACTGTTTTTGGTGGTAGAGGAGGCTTGCGGAGGTCCTGCCCTTGGACGCTCCCGTGCCAGAGTTTGCTCCCCCCTCAGCCGCGGTGACACGACTGCGCAGGGGACTGAGCCATAAACCGGCTCACTGGAGTGATCTGGGTTAAGTTTAATCCTTAGGAAAACAGGGATTATTTCAAACGCAGATAAGTTGCATGCTGTGATTTGCAGGGCCACCCCCGCGGGCAGCCGGCCAAGCCCTGCTGCAGCTTGGAGGTGGCCACCAGGCGCCCTGGACACCTGGTGTGGCTCAGCAGGCGTCCACCGCTCCCGGCATGAATACTGCGGCCAGGAGCATCCCGGACCTCCTCCATCAAGCCCGAGCAAACATACTCAGTTTAAAAGTTTGGGTTTATCTTTCTTTTTGCTCTTTCCCTCCCACCTTGCTGCCATGGCTGGAGTTGGTGATGTGGCTTAGGCAGAAGGAAAGAAGGGGCCGCTGGAACTTCGGCCCGTTAAAATTGGTTGCAAATTTCTTAGTCAAATGTACACAGCAATGTGAGCTCATGATACCATAGCTGCGACTTGATTTTCATGCAGTTAATTAATTACTTGCTCGTTAGTCAATTTTAGGTGTAAATAATGAGGAAAGAATGGGATCTTGGTGAAGTGCTTTTCTACTGATTTAAAAATGACCTTTAATATGAGTGTCTCTGATTGACAACAATTACTATGGATGTTGACTTTTGGAGGTAGAATGCTAAATTTTTTATTCATTCAACATCTGTTTAGCACTACTAGCAAAAATGTTTTCAGTACAGTTATTTGATGTTGTTCTTTGACTGAGATGACTCTGTCAATGAGGATACCCCAAACTGCAGCTGATTTTTTGCTGGGATAACAGTACAGAGCAGAAATGTATACCCATTTCCCACCGTAGTTCATACTGACATTTTTTTATTTCCCATTTTGGTTAGATTCAGTATTGCCACCCTCAAACGTTCAAACGATTGTGAGTCAGCTTATAAAAATATTGAGACTGGTTTCACTTTATGTACCTGTGGGGTTTATTTTCTTTAGTAAACCGTAAGATATAAAAGCATAAGATGTAAAAGTTATTTAGAAGCTATTTGCCTAGTCAGAAGATTGCAGGAACTGGGACCTCCACTCCCTGCCACTGTCATCCAAGGCTGTGGATAATCGGAGAAAGGTGGCACAGCTGCCACACTCAGCCTGGAATAACCTGTACAGAGTATCTTATATTTTCATTTAACTGAAATGTAAACCCACTTATCTGCGCTCCCTTTCAGGTATACCAGTCACAGCGTACCTTGGCAAGAGTAAGAAATCATCTGGTTCAGACCACTGATGGGCTTTCTTTTAGAAACTCTTGTCTTCAGCGGGAATCACAAATCCTGCGTCCCTGATGAGTGGAGAAATGGATAATAACATCTAGATTTGTCTGAATTCTATATATCCCAGAGGGATCAAGTTTGATTCCCTCCCTTATTTACACTGATACAAGGAAAGCATTTCAATTCTCCAAATGCTCCCTCATGTGGCTTCTTAGTACTAATACTGAAACATTTATGTGTTCTCGGAGATTACAACTCTATGCCAGGAAATAGGCTGAGACAACATAAGAGGTATTTCATGTGACCTTTGACATTGGAAAATGATGGTTCCGGATCCCACATGTAAAATGTTTCGCTTTTATGTTGTTAAATTAGCTGGAACGCAGTTATATGTGCTTATGCCCCCGTGTTGGGGGAAGGAAAAAACCTGTGCTTTGATCAGGTTTGCCCAATACGTTATCTCATCAGATGTCATGGCGATAGGTAAGGGATCAAAATCTGAAAATAATGGAACTACTGCGGGGTAAAATTCAAAGAAGTGGAAGTCTGGTGTACACGGCATCCAAGGAGAAGTGTATTTGCTTAATGCACAGCCTCACTTCCACAACATTTGCAAGGAAATAAATACAGAAGGTGAAGAGTGAAAAGGAGACAGAGGGAGGCAAAACTGAGGTTGCTTTGAAACTGCAGTGGAGAGGAGGATGTCTTTCTCCTCCACCACGATTTGGGAGATGCTCCATTGAGCTCTGACACTTCCCGTGTGGTTACAACTTGGGAAGCCACTGCTGAACCTCAGTAGGCAGGTGGTGAAGCTATTTGTGTAAGAAATACGCTTATTTCCATTCATCTTAATGGCCTAGTCATCTAATGACCTGCAACAGCATGGCTTCTTTTCTTTGCTTCAATGACAGCTCTGTGTCAGCGCTGTTCCTGGCTCTGACTTTTCTGGTGGTACTGCTGGCGCTGCGGGGGATGAGCGGGGACTCCACCTCTGGGCAGCTTAACCTTGGGAGGTGGGAACCGACACCGCGTGGGCTGGGAGCTTCTCCCCTGCGCTGTTATTCCCGTGCTGAACTGTAACATCAATGAGCAAGGAGAGATTAAGGCTTGACAGTCTTCTGTTATATTAAAATCTCTGGAGTAAGAAACTAATTTTTCCCCTTATACTTGAACACTGGAGGGGCACGACAATGTAACTCCTAAAGTTAATCACAGAACAGATTGCCCAAGAAGACTCCAGGTTCAGCAAGACTGTGCCAAAGAGAAGATATGCTTAGGGAAAACGTTTTGGTGTCCATCTTCAGAGCCCTCACCTGACCCCAGAGCATTTGCGTGGTATGCAAAGGCACATATGCAGCTGTTCTGCTGTGTATTTTTGTCTGAGGTAAAGAAAAATAATATTGCTTTTAGGTCACTTAGACAATCTGGGAACACTTGCTTTACATCATCTCTGCCTCGCATGTCCTCTTGGAAAAGACAAGTTTTACCTTAAGGAGGTTGATTCTGGAGTTGCTGGCACCTTAAAAAAAAAAAAAAAAGATTAAAAATCGAAGGACTGCAAAGTTAATGTGTTTCATACTGGAGAACAAGAAGCTTTTCATTCTGATTTTGAGCTTTTTAAAGCCTCTACAAATAAAATTCTCTGACCCTGGGATGGTTTCTTTTGAACTTGGATGAAAAATCTGGCAAAAGTGAGAGTCATCTGTGAGCATTTTGGGAACACAGCTCTGCAGTTTTCAACTAATAGAAGTTTTAACCAGAAATGTCGCCCAGCCTTTCTCAGGAGGGTGTGGTAGGTGGCCATGTGGTCCATATCCAGATGCTGTCATTGAAAATGTTGCAGAAACATACAGTGTGGAAACCTCCCCAGCAAAACTCTTCTCAGGATGATGCTGTGCCTGTAGGCACCCGGAAAAACGTGTTCAATGTACACTCACACTGTTTGGTATCACTTCCAGCTCTTTGGGAAAGTCAATGCCAAAAGAAATGCAACTGTTGGGGGCGGGGGGGGTGGGAAGTTTTGCATGTTGGGGGAAAAAATAAGTTACTAACTAAAAACTCCATGTTATTTAAAATACCATTCATCAAAAAACTTTGGTTTTGATCAAAAAACTTCGGTTTTGATCAAAACAAGAAAATATCATGGGATTGTTTCTTCAGGAAATCTCAATCTCTTGGTTCTCATCCAGTTTTCTATCCTGTTCTTCAGGTAACTGAAGTTTTGTAGTCATTGTTGAGGAAGATATACAGCATATTTGGGGGAATCTATAAACCAGGGAAGACCATTTTCTTTCACAGGAATATGTCAGACTTCAGGAGTTATTGCTGAACATAGAGAACGGAGCTTTTCTGAAAGAGCAAAGTATGAAGTTGTTACATCTTTATTCGCAGGTACGTCCTACTCATTGTGGCAAAATGTTGGTAATATGTTGAAGCTGAGAAAAAGTGTTGAGCCTGCCCCATCTTATGGGAGATTGCAGACAAAGACCTCGCAGAGCTTCTGCTCCTAAAACCACAAGGCAAAAGGTTTCAGGCCCCACCTCGCCTCACATGACTCTTCTCAGTTTTGGCTGGTAAAATATAAAAAGGCCAATTACTAATAACTGGGACTGACATTTTCCAGAGGTAGTGCCAGGTTGATTTATTATGGCAACTATTAGTCTTTTTGGGGGGAAAACACAGTAATGTATGAAGGATCCAGAGCAAAAGACAGAAGTTGGTCTGATAGGCATTTCAGATACCTGCCAAGTAAGATGTGAGGGNACACAGTAATGTATGAAGGATCCAGAGCAAAAGACAGAAGTTGGTCTGATAGGCATTTCAGACACCTGCCAAGTAAGATATGAGGGGAATGGAAGTTAAACACTCAAAATCAATAAAACTCTTCCACTTCTGCTAATTAATAATGATATCTAATTTGGACTTGGTGTTAAGTATAGCTGCATACGTATATATGAAGTTTTTGTTCCTCTTCCTTTCTTGCCTACTCAAATATTTTCAGTAACATTACGAGGGTTTGTTGTTATATAAGTTTGAAATCCAGAATTATTATTAAATATAGCATCCAGCGTATTTCCCTCCAAGCCACAAACACCAGGGCTCTTACCTAGGGCATCATTCGGTCACAGGAGAATTAGGAGCAAAACCTCAGCACAGCCTTGCTCTTGGATTGCGTGGACAGTTTGGTACAGAGACAGTTTAGCAAGGCAAGAGGGTGTAAGAACCATGTAACAAATACATTGGTATATTATACGTTATTCATTGTATATGCACATACGTACATTATTCACTTCTTCAATTAGTCATTTCACTTATGACCTTATCCAGCTTTCAGAGGTTGCAACAGTTGCTGCTTGCGGGTACCGCTTCACAGCGGAGCAGGTGACAGGGTCAGCCCGTTGCCATCTCTTTGGCAATACCCAATTTTGCCCTTTTTAAACGGAAGGCCTCTCCCTTCTGCTTGTCACAGCCGCAGCAATATGGCAGTGCTAAAATGCAAATGGGAGGGACCAGCTCGTGAGAACACGCGTCTGACTGAAACTCGCTGGGAGCTCCTGGTAAACAAAATGCAAATGAAATATTCAAAGTTTTTTTTTTTTGCAAAACAGCTAAAGCAATCTACTTTACTTTTTTGTTTAATTGGTCTTACAAGCCAGCATAGCACCCTCATAAATTCGCTGCGCTCCATGACCTGAATTCATACTACTTGCATATGAAGTATCCAGAAATTACATGATTCACTGTTTTGTGTTTATTTGGGTATTATTCACGTAAGGTCCTTAAAGCAATGTGAAAAATGTATTTACATTGCGAGAATATTAAAAATAGGCACCAGGGATTCTAACACTGGGAATTAAGAGGGCTCAGGGACTCCTAATAAAGACACCAAGTACAATAGAAATTTTAATTAGTAAAAAGGCATATGTAATTCTCCATTTCTGTAATCTCACATCCAGCGATGCCCGCATGTGTATACGTGATTTAGACTACTTAGGCACCAATCCAAAGAAGCAAATACCACCAAATCTACCATTATTCACTGACCTGCTCATGTTTTGCGTGCCACTTACACACAGAAGAAAACAATGTGATGTGAAAAAAAAACCCAAACACCAAAACAAAAACCAAACAACACCACCCCCCACCACCACCACCCCAAATAACACTACTTTTCAATTATATCTATTGTAAAAAATCCCAAAGGCTGTGCCTTTTGGAAAGCTTTCACCTGAATGTTTATTCACAGTAAACCTCATTTCACCTCTTTCGCAAAGCAAAGGGGCTTTACAATAGCCATAATTTCTATTTATAGCTACCTGAAAACCTCTGGATACGGCTGGGGCTGTGTGAAAGGATGTTAGTTTAAATGACAACTAAGACCCAAAGCGCTGTGACTGATGAGCAGGGATGACTTAATCTATGATGAATGGCGACTTCTCAGGCAAAGGTCCATGCTGCCCTTCTTCCCGCCTGTGCGAGGGTGGCGTCTCGTCTCATCTCTCCATGTGGCAGCTGCTGACAGTATGAACTTTACATTAATGTAAACCTGTACCAAGTGTAGGTTCCTTTCGTACACCGAATTGCAAACTGGCGACTCAGCAGCTACCTCGTGAATCGCTGAGGCATCTCTGCAGAGAGATGCTTGAAGGACAACTGAAGGCAGCAGCCACAAAAAGCATCACAAGATAAATCGTTCCCTCTTGTCATTCTGACCCCTAAGCATATTTTAGGGAATATTTGTTGCATGGACAAACAGGACCACAAATACATTACAGTGCTTTAAGTACTAGCCCAAACACGTGAAAAGGGGTTTTGTTACGTAAGGCCATTAAAATGGGTAGAAATGTGGCCGAAATCCTGTGTATAGAAAAACTTTAAAAAGCAGCAACCACAGCCCATTACCTTGTGATTTTTCCTTTTTTTTTTTTTTTTNTTTTTTTTTTTTTTTTTAATACCAGCCTGCTGGTTGGTCATCACCAAAAAGCCAGCGCAATGTTGCACAATTTACTCTAGTATCATCAGAACACAGCAAAATTAAACATCTATGAAAAAAAGCCTGACAAATTAAATTATAGAGCATTCAAATATTATAATGGCTATTGGGATTGATCTTAAGCCATGGCGAGTCAGATAAAGGATATTTATTTAAATTCTAGCTTTTTTTAAGTGTTGGGAGCATGAAGCTGGTAGCAGTAAAAGAGTCCATGTTTCAATTTAATTTAGTTTATTATTAACGGTTAGTTTTGAGTACCTGTGCAGAGGTCTCGCCCAAAAGAATTTTGTGTCACCGCGCTCAAGCTCCACAATAAAAGGAAACTCCCTGTGGGATGTAGCAGCCAGTTCTCCATCCTGGAAAGCACTGCTGGAAACACGGACTGGCCCCTCCCGCCCACCGAAGTTTGTGGTCTCCTTCCCCCAGGAGAGTGGCCAGCTGGTAGTTTTGCTCAAACAAGCAAGTTTAAGCGCGAAGCAGCACAAGCAGAGCTTCCTTTTACTAATAAAGTAAATAAAACAGGGCTTGTGAAACGGGAGAAGCGGAGCCTTGGCCAGAGTGCTGGCTGGTGTCAATCACGCCACGCGCCGGGAGTCAGTGGGGGGCCGTGCTCACAAGCCCTCCAAACTTTTGTTTTCCTATTTTAATTTTTTTTTTTTGTGGAGGAATGTCAAACAGAGCTAGGACCATAACCCCGGGGACCACAGCTCCTCGTTCCTTGCTGTAATCATTAGACAAGTTCTCCTAAAGGTGAAGTGCTGTGGTGGGATCAGTCCCGTACGCGGTATACATGCAGAACGGTGGAGAAGCATTTGATCTGAGCCGTGTCAAGCTGAGTATTTTCTGCTCTGTTGGGTTTAATTTCAAAATAAACAAAAACCTGCGGATGCATTTCGCGTTCCCTCTGGCGCGTGACGCTCCGTGATTCCCGAGCCCCCGGCTGGGCTGCAGTGCCACCGGAGGGTCCTGCCTCTCACGCGGCCACTGATCTCCTGCACAAGTGGAACAATCAGAAACTGCTGGGTCTAAAGCTGCCGCAGTTCAACTCGCTTTTATGTCAGCCGTGGCCCTTATTTTCTCCTTATGTGCCTTTTATGGGTCTGTGGAAGAAAAAGCTAACTGTGAGGTTAGGGGCCTTTCTGTAAATCAGACATGTGTTTTTTATCGGGGACACTATAGTACATGCAAATAACAATAAAATCAGTGGCACAGACATCGCTCTGGGGCTTTGAGTCCAGATTTTTCTATATTACTGTGATACAAAACTGGAAGATTTAAGAGCTGCTTGGTACCTTTGAATATTTGATCTTATACTGAACTTTAGGACAGAAAAACATTGAAGATGAGAGAAATCGGGTCCCCGGAACAGGTAAAGTAAAAATGTGTTGAAATAGTAGTTTAAAGGTAAAATTTAAAAACAGGGATAGAAAACCTAGATTCTTTATCTAACTTGGACAGAAATGCTGAGTGAGTTTGGAAAAAAGGCTTACCTTTAATCATGGAGTAACTCTGCTCATTGGATGGAGGGGAGGAAGGGGTGGAGAATGGGTGAGAGGAGAGAAAGAGGTATTTTTAAAGGTAACCTGTTGCTGCAGACTGAGTTGGGCTCTTCGAAAGGAACATGATATGGCAGAATAAAAAAAAGAGCTGTTACATGGATGGTGCAGAGAGAAAAGATGTTGGAATCCCACCATGGCTACAAAAACAGAGGGTGGGAAACTCAGGTCAGTTCAAGAGAGGATTTGAATCAAGAAGGAAACTAGTACGCTCTTAAGGAAAAAACAGCAACTAAGTGATGGAAGAACGGAAGACAGTGGTGTGTTTGTTAAGAACGTCTCCTTTTGGCAAGGGTGAACTTGTGCCGCAAAAATCAGTCCCAAATATGGATCCTCAAGAAAGTGATGCTGCCTGAAGCTCACTGACAGCTTCTGATTGTTACTACGGGGAACTGCAGCTGAAAGGGTAACACGGAGATGAAAGAGTGTGTATTTTATGGCCAGTCTTCTGAACTGCCTGCAGTATGTATTTGTAGGAGTTGATCGAAAAATAGCCAATCTGGAAAAGATTTTTTTTTATTTCAGACTCCTCTGAAGTTCATTCCTGAAACCCGTTAGTCACCAAGGGAGAAAGAAAGCGGGAGGGAGAGAGTGGCTAAGACAAGTCTGAGGAAGGAGGAATTATGACTAAGAAGAGAAAAAGGAGGAGAATATTTTCAAGATGGAAAAGTTAACAGCTTTCAGTAAGAGATTTATTTTCTTTTAAAAGATTCTATTTCATTTCCAATTACAATAAAAAAAAGTTAGTATAAGTCAGCGTGTGCATATGTGGGTGTGTATAGTGATGCTAACAACATGCTCTTAAAAATTCTGAATTATTTGTGGTTTCCGCTTGCTCCAGTCATGGATCTGGATCCCTACAGGTCCCTGGCCCCTGTCTTTAATCAGTGACTCCCTTTTCAAACAGAAGACAGATATGTATAACTCCACAAGATTTATAGTATGTGCATTTCATATTAACTTAATAGGCGGGCGTGTTTTGCCTGGTTTTGCCTTGTAAGTGCTGTACCTAACACAGCTCGTAGTCATATCAGCAACCAGTTTCCACCGAGCTCAACTATCAATTGTTCCCCATACCAGCTACAGAGATTAATATTATTTTTCATCATCCTTCTCTTATAAAGTCATTTGTAAGGAATGTTCTCATGCATAGCAATATTCCGGAAAACACCTTTCCGAGGCTTCCCACAATGTGAGTTAAGCATGCTCCAGTTTATACCACACTTCATATATCTGCACTGATTGGGGAAGGAGATTAAAGTGGTCTTTCATGTGCCTGTCAGTCTCTTCTGTCTGGAGATGTTTGTTTTTAAGCAGGATAAATAGAAACACATTAAAACTTGAGCATGTATATGAATGGCTGGATGGTTCTTTGGAAAACTTTACCCAGTAAAATTCCCAGTGATGAAATTGCTAATGTTTGTTACAGAACATAATTTGCAATAATAGCATGTAAATATATATCTAAAGAAATCTGTCCCATTACGCAAAATACAAGCCACGCAAGATAACTAGGAAAAAAAAGTATTATCAAAACATGAGAGGGGGTTTTCCTGGTTTTTAATACACTGTATTAATGTACTTTATCTTTTCCATAATGACACAGGGCTAGAGAGACAAACAGGCCAGTAGCCCAAGCAAGAAAACAAATATGTAATTACTGCATCTGCATGTATATGCTTTCTTTAAAAAAAAAAAAAAATCTGTGTTTTTAGTTAATATCTTCCCAGTCTAGACCAAAACAGACCAGGCACTACATTTCGTATCAGAGAAAGTGTAACAGTGACAAGTTCTGAAATGTACACAGGTGATTTAAGGTACAACAAAATCTGTCACACTCTCTGTTAGATCACCAAAAGCCTGGAGTAATTCACCAGTATAGTGATTTTAGTTCAAACCCTTTCATGTATAGAGGTAACATCCACTTTTAAAGTTATGCTTAAAATTCTATTAGATATTATCCTTTAAAAATACGATAATTACTTCAATATGACAAGCTTATTTATTTTGATAAATGGGTTATAAATTATCATTAGATAGTACATTGGCTCATTTGACAGCATCCAGGTTCACTCTGCACGTACTGCGGAGTTCAAGCCCGGGCATGCGAAGGATACAGCATTGTTTCACTTTTCTGTTCTAGCACCAGTAAATGGGAAAGTAATTTGATTAGTGGCTTTTATTTTGAAGAAATATTTTATTTTGTTCATATCTTGTTTTATAGGTATTTGGTTTGATATGCATGTTTGGTGTCTCTTAAACAGAGTTTTACCAACTTTTACTTTTAAAAAAATTGAATTCTTAAGTGGTTCCCTCCATCAAGGTTTGTAGATGTCTGCTGTGTATTTTGCTATAAGCACATCAAAATCATTACACTTTACCTTCAAAGAAACAAAGCTGCTAATCAGGATTAGCATTTTGATTCATGATATCTAATTTCGCCGGCAGCAAGTTTCTGTAAGTCGTGTCACCTGAAGCTTTAGTCCCTCTCCCATATCTATATCAAAACCATCAGGCAGGGCGATGCGTCACTCCTCGAACAGTGGCAGCGGCCAGTAATAACCAGAAAAGCAGCAAACCAAAGATCTGCCTCTTTTTCTTCCTCTGAAGTCAGGTAAGGATCCTGAAGGCTGACAGGACTGGGAATGTTGCTCAACCACAAGTGCCAGATCAGGCCATAAAAATATTACCTAGCTAAAGCTTTTAAATAAAAACAAATTACACCTCCTTTACCTCTGGCAAGACTTGTGTGTGTTAGTAGCAGCCATAGCATGACTGCGATCATCCATCAGCACCATGATTAATGAGAAAATCCTTGGAAAATACATAGGACAAAGAGCAAAAATACTCTACTAAGAATGTTTCCCTAGCGAAGAAATGTGCTGCTGAACACCACAATCTGTTTCAGTTTTGACAGAAAGATGTTTCTTGAGAGTTTGCATCTGTAGCATGAAAAAAAAGTGTTTTACAGCTATTTTTATAACAGTCTTTTTTATGCATTTCCTTTGCAGTTTAATAATATATTTGTAGGTCTCCATATATTCCAACTGCTGTGCAAAGATTTCCGGTGAAATGCGGGGTGGGGGTGTGTGGGAGTGGGAAATTCCTGGTTTGATTTTCTGGTTTCCCTTGCTTCTTAAAAGAGAAGGGAGGCCTGAAAACTTTTCAGAAAGGATATTTTTAAGGGTGTATTNGTTTTCTATCCTTTTTTTTTTTTTTTCCTGGAAGACTCTATGGATCACTAGAGAGCTATTAAGCTTATGACATCAAAGGTGCCATGGAAACAAAACCTGATTAAGAGTGATTTTGGTTAAACTGTTTTAAGCTCTTTTTTTTTCATGCTAACTCAAATGTTTGAATGAACATCTGGAAGAAAAAAAACCTATGAGGGTTTCCTCCTCTTGTTATAGATTCAGTTCTGTTTGTCTTCCCTGTCAAAGGCTGCAAGTTCCATCCCTCTACGTCCTACGAGGAACGCCTCCAGAAACCAAATGACATTAAATTTCCCTGGTATTTCTCAAATAAGGGAGAACAAGCCTACAAAACAATACCATTGCTGTGGCCTAAAACTGGCAGGTTTTTTTCTGATTCAACTGGGAGGAAGGTTGGTTTTGTTCTCTCTGACTCCCTAGAACAGGTGGGCTAAATTAGCTCTGGGAGGAGATTCCGCATTCATCACTCCCTGACACGAAACCCAAGTCCTGCTTCTTACGTGGAGTCTCAGGACAAATAGCCTGAATTCCTACTCCACTGAAACCAGTGGGTGCTCAGCAAGTACCTTGGGAAAAATATAGATTTAACTTGTAATGGAGTCTTCTTTTGCCTTCCTATAGATTTTGATTTCCTAAATATTTTTCTAATATTTTTACGCTTCGTGCATACTCAATTGNGAAAAATATAGATTTAACTTGTAATGGAGTCTTCTTTTGCCTTCATATAGATTTTGATTTCCTAAATATTTTTCTAATATTTTTATGCTTCGTGCATACTTAATCANTGGAGTCTTCTTTTGCCTTCCTATAGATTTTGATTTCCTAAATATTTTTCTAATATTTTTACGCTTCGTGCATACTCAATTGGAAGATTTGTTATTCTGTTTGGTCTGAAAACCAGCATCAAGTTTAAGCGCTATCTGCCTGTGGCTTGGTATTTAACAGCTATTCTTCCTTTCTCGTGCCTTACTTCCAGTCACTCTCTGGCTTTGCCCAAACCCTCCTTATGGAGTCATGATAACCACATTTTGTCTCAAGCCAGAGATCTGTTTCTCACATACCTGAAACTGATTTTTCTCTGAGCTTCAGGTGGTTTAAAGCNTCTGGCTTTGCCCAAACCCTCCTTATGGAGTCATGATAACCACATTTCGTCTCCAGCCAGAGATCTGTTCCTCACATAACTGAAGCTGATTTTTCTCTGAGCTTCAGGTGGTTTAAAGCTCCCTTTTTCCATTGTGAATATCCTTGCTTGTTTATTTTCCCGCCTTTCCTTTGGAATGTTCTATATCACCCTGATGCCAGCTTCAGCTATCCCTCATGCCCTTCCTTTTGAATAAAACACTGAGTTGGTTAAATTCCAGTTTGTTGTTCAAATATTTATTTTAAGCTCACACTCAACAAATACAGTGCCCTTGTCCTTGTGCTCTGCTGGTGTCCTATAGCCTCTCAGTAATGCTCCTCCAGGTTGTTTGGATGGGTGGTTGAGTGTTTGCACTTTTGCATGCATTCCTCAATTGCCTGACATAAGACAGGGGCATTGAAAGGGCTCTGTTGCATGTTCCTCTTCCCTTAGAAAGAGACAATGCTGTTCAGAGCCTTGACCAAAGCACTGACCAAAGCCAGCAAACAGTAATGAAGATCCAGTCCCAGTTCAGGTTTTACCGTCACTCAGGGTATACGTCAGGAGTGGGCACGCTGAGACGCGAAGAGTTACACCTGTACAAATTCCGTATTTGGCAGTATTTCACTCTGTTCTCCTGCTGCAGACACAAGGACTCACTCTATAGGCCAAGAGCAGCTCTGGAAACGCACCCTCCAAGAAAGAGCCACCAAAAATCAGGCCTGAGAAATATGGGTGATATGAAGACTGAAAATTTGGACAAATTTGTTCTCCTGTAAAAGTACCTTAAAGCTTGTCCCATCCTACCATTACAGTCGCTACATTTTAGCCACTTTACTCTCAAATGTGTGAAAAAAGTTTGCTTCATTAGTGTTGTCAACTTGTCCATGCTTATCCCTGAGCTTTGTGCTCATCTACACCACATCCCCTGTAGTATCTAGCAAAGAGCAGACAGGTTTATTTGGACTCACACTTACAATCAACTTTCTTCTCTCCACTCTCAGCCAAAAACATTGCGTTGCTTTTTTTTTTTTTTTTTTTTTAATGATGAATAGAAGGGGTTGGGGGACTCCAACCCTGGTAGCAACCATAGGGCTGGAGCCTGGAGTGGGCAGCTGACCCTGAAGGGGTGGAAACAAGAGTGAGGTGATGGTGTTAACATGCTACTCGTTTGCCTTTCACGCTGTTAGAAGAGCACTGGCTAGTAGGAGTGACGTCTGAAGCATAACAGGTGAGGTACTGAGGACACAAGGACTACTCCTAGGTATGGCTCATATAGGGCCAGCTGATCTGCAACCTACTTGACAATAGGAGAAGCCTGTGAGCACAGCCACCAGCTGTGCAGGAAGCAGGTGTAAGTGCTTGCAGGGAAAAGGCTCAAGTGTGAGCTGTTGACAAGAGTAAATGAGCTCTGCTGGTAGGAGCGTTCATGCATATAAGCAGATGGAGCAATACTCTACCAGGAATGCTCTTTTCTTCTGGAGATAAACCTTCAGGCTTTTAGCGTAGCCACCAGCAGGTATGTTGAGTGTTTCACTACCTCCTCGTCTTTGTCAGTGCTAGACGTTCTCTCTTAAGCATTGGTTTAAGCAATGAGCCAAAACAGCAACTTTCCTTTTGCTGCTGGGAGCCTTTTGCCTTGACTCCGCTCTATTTTACTCACTCTATTTTATATCTGTGGTGGTTCTGTTCTACCTCAAACCAGGACAATAGCCTTAGGAATATCTTTTTTTTTTTTTTTTTTAAAAAAAAAAAAAAAAAACAAAACTAAACAACCAAAACCCCGCCACTTTAGTTTCCTCTGCATTTCTGTGTTCAGCTGTTGCTTACGTGTGCTTCCCTCGGTTTAGCATTGCAAACTAGCCCTGGCTCTTTCTAATGCTGTCACTTCTGAAATGGCAGCAACAGCAGCGTGAGCTGAGTGGTTGGACTACCCTCTATGGAAGAACGATGAGAGGATATTTTTCTCTCTAAACTTCATTCAAGCTAATCTTTCCTCTATCCATATTGATTATTCTAACCAAGTTTGACTGTCCTATCGTTTTTACTGCTTTGCTTTTTGAGGTTTTAGCTGTTAAGTAGTGCTTTGAGTGGAAGGGAACAAACAAATAACTTCACCTTTTTCTGTGTCTGGCGCCTTTTCACTGAACACAATGAGAAATTAAGGTGTTACCTGTCTTTCATGTTCTTCTCCATTCACAGGTCTAAAGTACGTATTGGTTGTGACCCTAGTATGCAGTACAGGACTTCAAAAGAAAGGAGGCAGAAAAAGAAAATCTCTGCAGCCTATTGCTTAGCTTTCCTTGCTCTAGTCCCTGAAGAAAATTAACGTAGGGGAAGTTGCAAAGTGCCTGAGGCAGTACGTGCTGAATTGGTGGCTCAGCTCTGAAGAGTTTAGAGATATGACGTCTGCAATGACAGCTTCTGCTTCCGTGATTGTTTTTGTGAAATCCCTTCACCTTTTGCCTATGCGCTTCTGTGATGGTCTTTACAATTCATGAGAAACAATGAAGCCATGCTGTTACGTGTTCCTAAAAAATGTCTCCCTGAGACTGGACTATCAAAGGATGGGAGCAGAAAAAGGAAGGAGAAGCAGCAGTTACAGAATTCAGCTCAGCTCCCAACCACAGGTAGTTCAAGTCAATAGCACTGCTTGAGGTTCAGGGGCATGGGGGCTGTTTTTCTTGGCTCTTCTGGTTCAGCTTTGATGAAGAAGACTTCCTGTGATGTTAGAGATGTGTGGCCAGACTCTTTCTTGTATAAACTGCTTGCGTAATCCACACGCAAAGCCTGTGTGAGGCTTTCTTGGGTAAAGCAGGAGTTGCTTTAAATGGCACTTAAACCCATCTGTTTCACTGGAAGGGCCTTTCTTTTATAGGGTACGAGATACGCAAGTACATCTGTTTCTACTACCTTTAGCTAATTTGTTTCCCTCCCTTCTCTAAGAAGAAGCAGAGAAGACCTCTGCTTTCTGGTGCCCTTATGCCCGTGTCTTCCACCCTGCTGCCTGCACAGGGCTCTCCGAGTGCCAGCATCCCCGGAGGGTTTGGCTGGTCCCACGTGGTCCCGATGCTTGGTGTGCTCCGGGTTGCTCTTGTGATGCCAGGCGGGTTGTAAGTGACAGAAGGGCTTTGCCAGTGTGTGCATTTCAAACACGTGCAGTGGGGCTCGCCTTAATTTTGACCACACGCAAGCAAGCGCTCGGGTGAGCTGCGTGCCAGCAGAGCCCTTCCCACACTAGCCAGCACCGGAGGAGGAGCTCCTGCAGACATGCAGTGCAGCTGAGATATTTGGCTTCGTGATTTGTGGTGGGAGAAAGAGCCTCAGCACAGTCGCCTACTCATTCGGAGGCTCTAAAAACTGCCAGTTCTGATGCCCAAAAAGCGTCTGCCCCCACACCCTCTGCTGCTGGTGTGACTCTCTTATTTTCTGCTGGGGGGACAAACAGCCCACTCTGGGGAGTCACATATCAAGAAGAGAGGGGGTAAAGAAAGCCTTCTTGGTGACCATAAAATGCAACAGTAATACAGCAAAAAATAGGGGGACTGGGTTGCGGTTCAGTCCAGGTCTTGGTCTGGGTTTCCAAGGATGGAGGCACAACTCCTCTTCCAGCCGCAGGCTCTTAGCTTGAAACCAAGCCTGGGTGCAGTCCTGAGCCCGTAACTCGGGCCTGGATTAACCCCACTGAACTAACACATCTAAACCAGGAGGGCTGTTGCTATAAGTTCCCTGTATCATCTAAGGGGTTATATGGGCTCATCTCCAGGGCGTTTAGTCCATCTTGGTTTGGATTCACCCCTGGAGGTGCCTCTCCCTGTTGACCTAAAGGAGTTGGAGGCAATTAAATAAAGTTAACCGGGATCTTAATCTCCCTATGTGATGAGGACGCTATTGGTTCTGTTGCCTGTCTTGTCTCCGCAGGCTATGAGCTCTTTGGGTTGTTGTTGCCCCTGACTGTGTACTTGTGGGGGTCTAACACGACGCAGCCCCCAGCGAGCCAGGGTGTCTCGGTGCTGTGGCAGCAGAACTATGGCCACTTACCCCCTCCCTCCTCTAGGATCAAAATTAATAGACATAGTAGAGTTTTTGGCTTAGGGAAATGTAAAATAAGTAAATAGGAAAAGGAATAAGAAAAACAGCTTGGGTTTCCTAGACATGGGGAATGGGACCCCTTCCAGGGTTCTCGGATCTGGGGAAGATGAGGAGATACGTCCCGGTCCCAGCTCGGTGTTATGGGAGCAAAGACGCTGCTGAGCGTGTGGGCTCAGGGCTTGCTGCCATCCATGCATACCTATTCGTTTGGGCTCATCTGACCACAGTCTTGTAAGGTGCCTCTGGCTCCATCCGCTCTTCATTGTGCGTATGCGCCAAACAGCATAGGAAAAAATACATAGTTTTTTTATCTCATTGGAGTACAATAATTTTGCAGGAAGCAAGCAACTCTTCTACTTGCACTGATGATTTACTTTCTCTTTTCCACCAGGCTTCTGGGCTGAAATACTTCCTGGCAAAAATGTCTTGTAGGTCCCTGGGACCCACCAAGTCGCTCACCCCCGAGGGTGGGCTGTGCTGGCAGCGCCGCAGGCTGCCAAGGCACCAGAGCTCTGCGGGAGCTATCTGCCAGGGCTGCACCCCTTTCTCGACCTCCCAAAAGATATGGCAATTTTTTAGCTTTTTCCCCACCCTCTGAAAGCTGGAGGTGATTGATTTTTGCATGACTGTTCAACGCTTCTCCCGAAGCCTCTTTCCCAAAGCTCCAGAGAAAGGGGCCAGGAGTAAGAGGAATTAAAAGGGATATGTATTTCTTTGAGTTTTCTTGACATCAGTCATATATTTTCTGAATGAAAACTGCTGTATGGTGACATTTATGGCATTGGCATTATGTGTCTGACATCCTACGGAGCAGCAATTCCCTTAGAAAAGGCTTGTGTGTCTGGAAAGCATTTCCTCCCCTTAAACTCTTTAATAGGCAGCGTTTGTTCGACACTTGGGCACACACATTGAACCCTTTACGCTGTCATTCACTGGGGAGCTCTCGGAGGCACCAAAGAACTTTGAGCAGTGCCTCCTAAGCTCTTGGCACGCCAGGTCTCGTGTCCTTCCCTGCTAAACAGAGAGATTAGCAAAGCCCAAGCCAGGCTGGGTTTTACTCCCCAAAAGAGGGGTGTTTTGTAGCGGGGAAACCAAATCTTTCTGAATCCGTGAGTTTCGGAGGCTTGAAGAGGAAGCTGTGAGTCTGAGCTGTCTCTCTTCCCAGCAGAAACTCCTCCTTGCACAGCACACCTCCTTTCTTTGCGTAATGCTGGTAGACTAGTCTAGATGTGACTCCTCTCTGGCAGAATTTGTCTTAGCTCCGGTATACGGGGTGAAGGGATAACTGGAGACTCGGCTCTAATTAGAGAAGCTTTATCTTCATTCCCTCTAAATAGACGTCAGGAGGAATCTGGCATTTTCAGGGTGGGTGGGGGGGAAGAAGTCTGAATTTCTAGAGGACTGTCAAGCATAATTAGAACTTGGCATATATTTGCAGGCGTCAAATGGATGTTGAGACAGCTTGCGAGCAGTGTCCTGGGCCTGGCTGCTGTGAGGGCGAGGGCTGGGAGGAGCAGAGCTGCTCAACAGGAGTCTGTGTTTGCCAGCTCTTGGGAGTCCTGGTTGCGTTTCCATGACCCCTCTCAGGATATCCGAGCAGCGAGGATCGCAGCCGGGTGAAAATTTTAATGATAGAGGTTTCTTAGTGAAAAATGCCAGTCTAGCAAATATCAAAATATCTGATAAATTCATAGGGAATTTGCTGCCTGGGTCAGTTTACAGGGTTGTGAACTAGGGGGAAAAAATAAATCTCAAAATGTTTCATCCTGACAATTCAAAATAAATGTGTCACATTTATTTTAAAATAGATGTATCATTGTTCTTTCATACTTTTTTTTTTAATACACTCACATCTCGGCCAGCTGAAGTTTTTATTATTGAGCTGAAATATGTGCTCTAGGTCCATTTAAAACTGATTATGCGGGGTTAACCTGATCTGCAACCCGTATCTTGGGTCACTCCTCGATAAAGAAAGAATTTGAGTCTCATGCGCCACTTCAGCCGGTCGTGTATTTCTGTTGGTTTCTGATTAAGCAAATGTGTGAAATTCAAAACAGGAGTGCTGACAGCTATTGTACCGATTGGGGAATAGTGAAACACACGGGCTCTGAAAATAACAATATAACGTCTTTCTGCACTTGTTTAGGTGGAGGCTGCCAATTGACAGCCTGTAGCCCAGACGCAGCCTGTTCCTGAACAGTTTTCTGCTATTATATCGTAGTATAAGATTATTTTTTTTTTTTGTCTGTTAAAGTAGTCAGTAAGTTGAGCATCCTGGCTTGGTTGGTTAGAAGTAAATCCAAACTTCTGTATACTTCTTAGTATGTAATGCGGCTTCTGTAAGTACTGGAATACGTCAACATTTTCTGGCAAATGGTGTTTTCAAATGGAAGTTATTATTGTAGTTGCAGTAAAAAAACCTCTTGGTTTGGAAGAAAAAATATAAAAATGTAAAAGATTAAAAAGTATTTTGCATTAAGTTTTTTTTCTTATAAAGAAAAACCCAAGAAACCTGGAAAAAAAAAAAAAGGACTGTAAAAGATTTGAAGGAGTCTAAAGGAGGGTTATGTCCTACCTCAGACTGTGGGTGGTAAGACCTTGCCTCAGCCAGTGTGGCTTGTCACCTGCACCTCCAGGAGCAGTGGTCCTCGTCACAGGCAACCTTCTTGTTTACGCCCACAGATGTGGCATCTGTCCTGCTCTTGTGTCACAGCCCACCTGCCAGTGTTTCTGACCCTTTCTTAATTCTTTTTGAGAAAGATCCAACAGATCTGAAGGGCTAATGTGTAAAATCTGCCACTGCATCGTCTCCTCTCCCAGGGAGAGCGTGGTCCCTCCCTGGCATCGCCCTGACATACCTGGGTGGCAGGAGGGGTGGTAGCGGCAGCCTTTTTGATGGCTGAAATGGGTGCTGATAGCTCCCAGAAGTCCCAGAACGGATGTTGTCCAGTGTTTAGCACAGGGTTAAAGCCCAAGAAGGCGACTGGCCAGGCAGGCGCTGCCTCGCCTCCTTGGAGGGGTGCGACATGCTGCCTCTGCCCGGGACGCCTCTCCTCCCCCTGGGTTACAGGCCCCCCTCCCAACGTACCCACTGAGCCTGGGGAGGAAGGCCAGCCCACCGCACTGGGGTGAGCTGAGCTGGCCCAGAGAGAGGAGTTAAAAACCTTAAACAAGGGACTTTCCAACCTTCAATCTGCCTCAAGTACTGGGAGGATGATGAAACACGGAATTATTTTTGGGGTTTGGTGTGGTTTTTTTTTAAAAAAAAAGGATAAATTGTGTGAATGTCTAGAATTACATGTTTAATACATTAAAAAGCAATGCTGTCAAATCCTATAATTTGCCTTTGTTGAGACAAACAGTGCACCTTCCCATCTTAGAGTTACTACTTCTTGCTTTTACTACTGATGCTTAAGCCTCCTCCTTTGTAAATCATGCCGCTCTCTTTTTTGGTGTATTATTTCCCTTGCCCCCTGGCCAGCTAACCCTTCTTCCCTTGCCTGCGTTCCAGCTGTGGTGGGTGCCCTCGCACAGGGCACCCATGGCCAGCTCCTGCTCCTCCACCCTTCTGTCCTGCTCAAGTCGGTCACGGCTTTGAGACTCTGCTCTGCTCCAGAGAGAGGAACCTTTGGGAATCTGTTTTCACTGAACTAAAACACTGTTTGAGCAAAACATCCATTAACAAGGAGGACATTCTATGTAAATCCAAGATTTTCTGATTAGTAAAAATCTTTTTAAGGTGTCTCATGTATTAGAAGTGGTATGGAGCTTGAAGGGACTAAGTGTATCAGCTTCTTGGCTGGTGCTAGATGGCTGAGCTGCACCGACGTGGCTGAATGCCACCAGCTGAAGGTCTGGGTGGGTTCTGAACAGGAGTGCGGTGGTGTCACCTACAGCCCCGTGCAGAAGGGCAGCCCTCTCCAGCAGAAGTGGGAAGGGGAGCCCGACCCCTGTAGCTGCAGGGACAAGCAGCCCTTCCCTCCAGAAAGGCTGTGTCGTACCCTTAATTACAAGCGATTGGAGCTCATACTACAAAGTTGTTAGAAGCAAACTTTGTAAATGTGCATTGTCATGGAGACAGTATAGATCAGCTGAAGGAGCATATGGTTCTTTACTCCTTCGAGCTATCACTGGAAGGAGTAGACTGAGGAATATATTTAGTGTTTTCTTTTCAACAGATGACTAAAGATAAGGAAATAAAATTAGTTTGAGAAAATCCTCCTCCTTTGCTATGGGAAGTTGGCTGCTTTTCACTCTGCATTAGAAAAATATTACTGAGATCTCTTGTTTTATAGCTGATCATTGACAGACATTTTGGAAAGGTCATGTCTGAGAGCCTCTCTTCACAAGGGCACAAAGAAAAACACAAGTATTTCTTTTTTCTTTAAAATGATATGAATTCGCTGCTCTTAAAAGAAGGGTCTGCATGTGATATTTTTTTTTTCCCCAGACAATTCTTCCTTAAAAGAAGACTCTTTTGACCATAACTATATGCTCACATCCACTTCAAGACCACTTCATCTCCTCAGGGCCAATGAGAGCCTAGCTCAAAAGTCCTTCAGCAACCACAGATGAGCTAACGCTGGCATCGGTGGAACGTGTAGTTCCCTGCAGCTCTGTGGACTTGCCTCTTCCCTGGCCTGGAAAAGCCCTTGGCTGCCCCTATCGAGCATGCCAGTTGCTTTAATAGTGGGGTTTGTAACGTGATGTATTAGAGCCATGGTGGAAATAAGGAAGCCCTTTGTCTCACAGGGTTGGAGAGAGACGCGCTTGGCTAAAAAAAGGCAGTGAAATTGTTGATGATATCACCATTTCTCAAGAAAAGCTTTGTTTTAGGGGGAAAAAAAAGACACTTTTGTTCAAGAAACAAACAAGAGCATCATGCAAAAATATTTGACCAGCTTTATGGACCCCATTCACTAGCAATGGGATCACTGCAGTTCATATGAGTTGGACAACAGATGTGAATAACTAATTACACTTCTTTAGCAGCTGGTCTTTAGACAGGAACAGCATTAGTATAACTCCTTAATTAACAGTTCAAGTGAACAGTGGATTGTTCTATGCCTTTGTGATACTTGTGGCCAGAAAGGGTGGCCTGACTGCAGTGTCCCAGCTGGAATTATTTGAGGGAAAATGTTCCCCTTGCCAGGCTGAACCTCAAGTCTCCTCCCGGCGTGCAGGTGGAAGAGGAAGATAGGAAATTCTTTCCACCTGGTTGTGGTCTGCTTGGGAATAGTTATAATCTTCCCCATAATGTAATGGTTAGCACGGTATCTTAGGAATTTCAGGGTTGAGGCTATTGGGTCTCTCTGGAGCCAAGAGCACAGGCAAAGATGAAAGAGACATCAGCTGGGTGAGCAGCCTGGTGGGAACACAGGAGGTATCACGTTGCTCAGGCCCCTTGATCCCCTGCTGCCATGGCCAAGGATGGGCTGGCTGAAAAGGCTTCCACGCTTGGTTTGTGGGTGACACAACTGTCTTTTAACTTTTTCCACATTATTTATGTTCAGCAAGACAGCAAGTTGTTTCTTAAAGGGAGTAGTGTCGGTCACGTGGCAGTGGGAGATTGCATGAATATTTGAGAATTTAATTGGCAGCTGTGCCGGACAGTGCAAATGGAAAGGGGATTGTGAGAATAGGAAAGGGGTTCAGCGGCCACTTTTCATCCATCATGAAGCTTTGTTTCTTGATGTTTCTGCTGTTTCACTGGCAGGTACGTAGCCTGGGGACCAGAACAAAGTTGCTCAGACCTGCTTTCTGCTTCCCTCCTCTGGGTCCATGTTCCCGAGTGAGGCTCTTCTCAGGGCGAGATCTTGTTCCCCTGTCTGAGTACGGGTCTGTCAGACTGGAGTGGGGGGGAAAGGCTCACATCCACACACACAAATTGGCCATGATTGAGCACATGCAAATTTGACTTCACTGGTACTAAATGTTTGGGTGAATTGCGTCCTTCTTCTACCTTCTGCCTCAAAACTGTACCCGTTTTGCACTTGGAAGGTGTTTGGGTTTTTTTTAACACAAAACTATCTATTTTCATTTAAGTTGTGCTACGGAGTGCTAAACCAGAACGCTAAATAGGACATTCATAAGCCTGCAAAGTTGAGCAACCAAAAGAAGGGAGATGCTTGAATTAACATGGCCAAACAGTTGAAGTTTGGCAAAATTTCCAGCGTCTGAAACCCAGTGTTTTTAATGGGACGTACTGAACTGCTTCATAAGAGGGGGGATGCTATACACCAAACAAAATGCACATATTATGCGACATGTAATGTAACTTGACAGTTTTAACCATGTGTATAATTAGTGATATTGACTCGGTAACACCGAGAACGACTCTTCGCTGGCGCTTCATCCCATTAAATTGAATCTTTCCCAAGGAGGAAAATCTAGGAGGCACTAGTCAGTCACTGACTCACTATCAGCTGCCTCCTTGCTAAAGCCTGAATGTATTCCATAGTAAGTTATTTGTCACAGTGACTCAGCATTGTAGGCTCCTTTTTAATTTCTCTCTCACCACAGAGCCAAGAAAATCTCCCACCTCCCCATGCCGTATGCTACTGAGATAGCAGTTTGTATCATCGGCCAAAGGATAACACATTTAAATGTGTGCGAGGAGCCTTATAAGGGCATTAACACTTGCCTCCAGGTTGGACGTCACGACGGCGAGCCAAGGAGAGGCGCCAATAATAGATTCCTTGTGTTTGTACATGCCGCGGTGACTATTTGTGCCATTCGTGGGAAACGGAGTGATATGCCAGACGGCAAAGTGTTTCATTTACCCAGAGTCACGGGGGTTGATCCTGACTGAGTCTTCGCTCAGACACGCAGCCCTGTTCCTGGAAAGGTCAGCGAGCTGATCCTGCCCGCCTGGGGGCCAGTTGCAGGACGGGAACTGGGGATCAAGCCCATAGCCTCTCCCTTCGGTGGGTAGCTCCCCCGCAGCCCAGAAAAAAACAAGATTAAATGATAGTTACTCTGAGCTGTGGCAACACTTGTGCCTTGACTTGCGCATCTATGCCTCGGTTTCCCCTGTGCGAATCGGGAAGATGAGATGTACCGGCCCTGCCAACTGCCCTGTGTTCTCCGTATCAAAAGGCCGGTCCTGTTAATTGCAGGTGTTCCCCAGCTGGTGCCTCAAACTGGTGGGGAAAAGGCTGTCGGGCCCAAATTCCTGCTCTGATTACGTCATTCCCTAAACCACCACTTCACCCATAGGGGATGGGGGAGGACAGCTGCGTGATGTGAAATATGGCCGGTGGTGCCCGCCTTAACGAAGAAACAGAGAAAAGCAGAACAACGCTGCTGTTTCTCTCTGCCGCCTGGTGAGTCAAGTACTTCCTCATGGCATCATCTCGTGTTTACTCAAATAATGACCTGCCTTCGTATTGCTTCATCCCTCAGGCCCTATTGGCCACAGGTGTAACTTGTGGAGAATTTATAATTCAGGCAAAGAAGCCATACGCTTTTGTAGTGACTAAGAAACACTATTTATTTCACTAGGAATTGGTCTGCGTTCAGCCAGCACGAGCAGCGGGGGGACCAGACCAAGGAACCAAGAGCTGCAGGGGGAAAAGGCGGGGGTCTCGTCAGCAAAGTTCCTCAGACGTTCTGAATGGGGAGTGCATTGCGTAGAGCGCTTTTTTATTTTAGTCTAAACTGACGGAAAGTACTTGAAGCTCAGTCAAAGGATGCTTGAGTGAAGTTTGAATCAAATCCATCTGGCTTCTTGGTGTAAGAGTATGGCTTTCAATTAAAAATTAACGCTGCTGAGATCCAAACAAAGGCAGACAAAAACCATTTCCACTTTGCACCCTAGGCGATGGGTGAGTCGAAAGGAAAAAAAGATGAATTGGATTACAATAGTATTTGAATGCCTACAAATGGAAGCCTAAACAACACTGACCTCATTTCCGAGCCGTTTTATGGTATCAATCATTCTCGCAGGTAGGAATGCGCTGTACTCCCGCCACCAAATAATCCCCCTGTAAACAGCAGCATGTTCCCCTCTGACCGGTTTGCTGCCAGGTAGGAAAACCCCTGCACACCAGGAGTTTGGGAGCCCCTGTGTACAGATGTACTTGTCAGTACAAATAGGAGTGAGCCAGGCACCGGCTGCTACTCCACGGCCAAGAGTTTTGCACAAACAAAATGATTGTGACTTATGCTCATCGTTTGGGCTCCCGCGCCGGCCAAGCGGGTGGGTGGATGGCTGTGTTCCTCTCCCTGACGGATGGCAGGGCTTCAGCTGCTGGAATTTTAAGGACCTCTTTCTGTGCTGGCAACTACAGACGGAGCTCTTGTGAATGACATGTCATCCATCACAAAACCTCCCCAATCACCTTTGTATCAGGACGTAGTGACCAGACAGCTCAATCAAATTTTGCATGTGCTATTTTTCCCCTGAATCCTTCCATTTCCTCCTTCCTTGTTACTCGAGCATTTATTTATGGAGATATTTGCAGTGGGTGCAAAGGTCAAGTGTAATACCCTCAGGGTTAAAAGCCGATGTTTACTTAACATCAGCTGAGAAGGGAGGTGAGCTGGTTCTGTTGGAAGAGACTGCCGGTGGGTGAGGGAGACTGAGCCCTGCCTGAGAAGGGCAGATTACGAGCTCCAGGGAAAAATCTTCCAAGGCCGGGAGAAGAGTAAATAACATGTCAGCCTGGAAAATCCAGGCTGCCTATGCTCACCTGAATGGCAGCGTGTGTGTGTATACATAACTATAGATGCGTATGTGTCACTACTGCATTTTTTCCATTGTGTATGCAGCACTCTTTTGGTGCCTGTCCATGACGCTGCATTTTGCAAGCGTCTGGCTATGCTGTACCGCGTTTGAGGTTAAGAAGTGAAGCAAAACATCTGAGGCATGTTCCTGAAATACTAACCAAAACCAAAAAAAAATGTCTGGCTCCCAGGTCATTAAAATGTTAGGAATACTCTTATGGCAGGTCTTGGAATCTGCTGTTTTCCAGAGCCGCTTACTCATCCCCTTCTGGAGAGCAAGAAAAGAAGTGAAAATTCAGAGGTTCTCCGGGATGGAAGTGCAACGCTGATAGATGGTTTGGAGTATCACAACCCGCAGCATCATCAGCTTCCTTGTATCTTTGCAAAACTCTCCTCAAGCCACCAAGTCACTAGGCAATAACTCGACAATATCAATTACTTTTTTCTCTCTTTCAAATGCTCAGTCATCTTATCCCGGGAATCATTGTCATTACTAAGAGTCTTCTGTGATCAAGAATCACAACTGAGGTGACATTTTCTAACTTGCCCGTTTTTTCTGATCTTTCAGCTGGAAATGTATAGAGCTTAGGAACTAGCTGCATAAAGAGTCATCTTGCACATATAGAGGCAACAATACAGGAAATTAATTTCCAAAGAGAACAACAGAATAATGTTTCATGTTATTGTAGAAACTTCAAAGATACTGTGGGCTTATTATTTTTACTTTCTCCTAATTTCTAAGCAATTGTTTGATACCATTCTATTTTATATAAGCACCAAAATATTTTTAATGTTTTTCTCTGATAACTGACTATAGCCACAGTAATGACTTGGAAGATAGTTCTTGTCTCTTCTATCAGCAATGGGAAAAAAGTGCATTCCTGGGGTAACTTCCTTAGAAGTAACACTCGGTCTTGCTTACGTGTTGGATAGAAATGACCCACTGCATAAGTGAAAGTAGAAGCAGGAAAATGTTATGTCAACACCTTAAGTTTCATTGATGCCCGTGTCTGGGACTTTTCTCTGCGAGGATGTTTCCATACAGAAACATCAGCGGTGGTCCTGGCTCCTGATGCTGCCTCCCCAAAAGATTAGACCTTAAGAAAAGAATAGCAATATTTCCTAATGAAATGGTAAAAGTATGTCATCAGGATTCAACAAAATCTCAAGTGGTTGATCAGTCCCTCAAAAGTATCTTTTTTTTTTTTCCACCCCCCAAATGCTGCATTTCTGATCACCCTTGAAAGCAAATGGACACTGGTAGGAGGGTGTTACTACAAATGACCCTAAAGCTCTGAACTGGTTGCCCTTTCTCAGAAGGAGGCGGGCTTGTTCCTTGGTTTCTTGCCAATTAACGATAGCCCTGTCAATTATCACCGAGTGAGAAGTGGCAGCCTCCCGCAGCTCTGGGAGCGGTGACCCTCCTCTTCCTAAGCATTCCTCAGAGACAGCACCGTGGGCACCGCGGTAGCATAACGGGCTTCGCGTAGGATTTCGTGTCCTCGCCTCTGAAGAAAAACCTCTTGGCGTTGCCTTTGCAGCACTAGGTCACCCTTATCCTGTATCGGCACTCAGCTCCACAGGTAGTATCTCCAAATTAAATGTGTTGTCCGTACGGTTTGCGACGACAAAATGGGCATCGGCTTGTGAACGTAACCTTGCTTTTGACTTTGCTTTCTGCAAAGAACTGCAGGATGTGCAGACAGAAAGCAAGTATTTGAGCTCCTTTTTTTTTTTTTCTTTTTTTTTCCCTTTTGATTATTTGCGCCGGTTTTACAGCTACTGAAAACTGAAACCAAACAGACGAATCAACCAGCCCTAAACTACCCTGATGGCACACGGTAATGGCCACCTCAACAGCCGTGCGGCTCAGTCCTTGCAGCAGGTACGGGCTGACGCATCTTGATTAATCAAGTGTTTGTGGGCTGGAAAGGCTCGCAGCTTTAAGTGAATCAAATAGGGCTGGAAAAGGGGCACAATTCCCATGGAAATTTCTTTGAGGCTGGAAGGCAGGTATCGCCTTTGCTGGAGCAGTTCTGTCTGGGAGCGGGCTCTGCATAAAGGTGCCTTGTACCTTCCCCACCGGGCAGCAGCAGGCACAGGGCAGGTCCCTCCTCTAAAATAAAGTGCATTTCTTGGTTTGTACAGAGGGTCGTGTGACAGGCGATATGAGAGCATTCGGTATGTCCCTTTTTTAGTTCTCTATTTGTGGGTGTGAGCAGGCCACAGCCGCTGCCCATAATAGCGCTTCCCACTTTTGTGTCTCCGCCCAACTGAAAGCCTCAAATCCCTTTTTGTGAATAAACACGCCAGAGAGGCAGCTTTTCGGCTTCAGAGATGGAGAAACTGAGTCACACAGATAAGGAAACTATTCACCCGCACCTTGTGAGCGTTGTAAGGGACGATAGAGCCCAGGTCTCTTAATTTCTTTTCCGTGACCGGCAGGGATTGATGCTTTCAGATGGGACCCAGCTGGCTGCAGTAGAGAAGTGCAGCTGCGGCGGGAGCATCGGTCTGTTACGTAAAACATGATGTGGACGCTAAACTGTTCATCTAAAACAGCAGAGTGGGTGTAAAAAGGTCTCTGCGAAGGTGGAGCAATGAAACGCAGTGTCCCCGCAGGGCTGCTGGCAGGGCTGGGGGATGCTCCGTGGCTAATGGCTGCTTACAGTGTCCTGGCGCTAAACTCTACCCTGCTTCATGTCTGTGATAAAAGAGGCAGCCCAACACTCAGGGAGGCAAGATTACCTTAGCTAGAGATGAGCTTACAGATGGATCCCTCGGCCATCGAAAAGCTTTCCTTTCCGATTGATTTTTCTGTGGGTGAAGCAGGGTTGCTCTCTCGCATGGCAGTTTTCTTCTGGGGGGCGGTGGTTCCTCAACCCTTCACCATTAATGCTGTCACTTTCTAATAAAAGCATTGATTTGTAGATTGAGGTTGGAATAACTGGGACAGCTGTCACTCTGCCCCAAAGTCATAAATTCTCATGGTCTTCCTCATCTGCCAGTCCTCCGTGATTAAAGCAAGAGCTCCTTGGAGCGATGAATCACCGAGACTCATAGGTATTCGCTCCCCGTGTTACCGCTGCAGCCCACTCTGTGTGTTGTCCAGGCACTGTTTGCCTGACATAAACAATAGATAAGATGTCAAACATGCAGAATTGCTCTGGAAGGAAACAGCAATGATCTCCAGAGCTCCAGGTTTCTTATTTCCTTTTAAGCTCGGAAATTAAATGTGGGGGTCCTCTAAAACTAACACAAACACTGGGATGGTTGGCAGTTCCCTTTATTTGTGCATATGAAACGTGTTTCAGTGCAGCAGGGAGAAAGGTGCCATTAATACCTAACACCAAGCATGCAAATTACTACTGGATGTTGTGTAAGTAATTTTGATCGCCTTGGTTTTTTTTCCACAGCGTTCTCTTCTATTTATCAATTTCTTCCCTGTGTCTCCCGGTTTGCCTGCGTCTTCATTCATCATTCATTTACAAAGGCATTCAGAGCATCAGAAACCAATTTCCTCCCCGAACCCGTCCCTGTAACAAAACAAGGCTACCCCGCGTGCAAGTGATGCTATGAAGATGTGTGCTGTTTTGAACAGAGGAGTGTGTAGCAGGAGGTGGATTAAGACTAAAAAGAAGCCAAACTCTGTGTTTCACAGACTAAGTCTTGTCTTCAGCTCAGCATCCCTCTGCAACATAAAAATAGATGCTTTCCACTTTGTTCTCCTGCACAGGTCTGTAAACTGTCATGAAATGACACGTCAAGCTAATGGACACTGAAGTTTGACTTGCACTTTTGTTTTCTTCTTGCTCCTGAATCCTTGATTCCTTTCCCCAATCAGACAGCTTAATTAGCCCAAGCCCACCCAACAAGTAGCTGGCTAGCAGCTACCCATCCCGCGCGTGCTGCTCTGCCTCTGAATCACCGCCTTGACTGAGATCCAAGGGCTCCGCTTTACTCTCCCTCCGGGGTGTGCGTGTACGAGCGTGCAAGCGCACTGCAGGCAACCCGCGTTTCATCCCTATCTGCAGATAGCAAATGTAAATCACCGGGGTTGTTACACAACCGCTACCTTACATCTGTACAAATTTGTTGGTCTGTTCACTCGCACGGGTGTTTGCTCCAGTGCCTCTGCCCAGCTATCCCCACGGCAGCAGGACCCGTGTGCCCTGCAGACGGAGGACTGCATCCTCCCAATATCTCCGGGAGGTAAGGAGATCGTGTGGTTCTTCGTGTCTTCTCAGGGATAGGATTGGGTGGTGGGTGGCTTGTCCAGGAAGGCATGGAGAACTGCGAAGTAGGTTGGGTTTAGAGTTTTCCCAAGGTGTCCAGGCTCACGTTGTGTGCTCTTGCCTATCTCGCTGATACCTGTGTCCTTCATAGACCATGCGTGCGTAGGAGGTGGAGGTGAGGGAGTCTGAGATTTGCACATCTACGATGGCTTTTACACCCTGCACTTCTCTAAGTTTACTGGGAGAAGCATTGTAACTTCTTAGTACTTGGCTATTGAACCGCGTATTGTCCGTGACAGTGGTTAAGTAAGAACGCTTTTGCCAATCTAGCCATAAATTATGCGTGGGAAATAATGATTACGTCTTAAAACTATTTCTGTCAACTTCAGTATTTTGATGTTGCTTTGCTTTTGATAAGACTGAGGAAAAATACTGCCCACACATTTCAGATCCTGCTCTCGCAGTCTCGCTTACTCCTGTAAACCAACAAGAGCCATGCACGTGAAAGGGTCACATCCGTAGGAGAGCATGGCAGAGATATGAAGCCCCCCTGACTTTTTTCACCCTATCTCACACAAATAATTTTCCCAGCCATGCTCTCACCACAGCACCCCTGCTGGCACCCCTCCTCCAGCGTACCTCCAGGGAAAAGGCTTCAGACAGCTCATTCCAACTCACAGGGCATCAGGAGCTGAGGAAAACCATTTCTTGTGCTGTTGCTCTCAGTCGTGCTCTAATGTCTAGGTTTGTTATTCTCTAAATCACTGTATTTCCATTCTGTTTTATAGTCAGTCTTTTTGTGCATGTAAATGCATACAGGTGCATGTAAATATGTGTTACTCATATATGCATATGTCTATGGAAAGGTTGGGAAGCAATAGACCAATATGATGCCCAACCTTTCACTGTGGAACACAACACTCCTACTTTACGTAGCCACAGTCCTCAGATCAATAAAAGCCTTTTCGCTTGCCAGAGCTCTTCTGCCATCTCTGCAGATGGTAGCCCACCCTCTCCTCTGCCCGGCACCCCTGGCGCTGATGGGGATGTGCAGTGGTGAACTGTGGCCATGCCCTGCCTGCCTGCCCTCCCGTGAGCGGGCTGTAGGACTCACCCCAGGGCATGGTGCGTGGCCACCAACCGTGTCTCCATACGGTAAACTTGGAAAGTCTTGTCTGAACCCCAGCCTTGACTGCTTTGGGAGGAGAAGCAGGTTGCAAGGGCTGAGATCCAAGTGAGAGGCTCCGATTTTAATCTCTTCCTAAGAATTTCGATTTGCACTGGAGGCAACACCTGGAGATGCCTCCTCTTGCCTACAGTCCAGATGCACCTGAGATACCTGAGCTCTCATGCTCCAGGTGCTGCTGTACTGGACTGGCATGGCACTTCTCACTGGGGCCTTCTCACTGTCGTCTCTCCTGGGCCCCATCGCTGCCCTTTGTGCTGCCAAACCCCAACAAACACCTCCTCGCCAATTAGCAATTCCTGCCTTCCAGCCAGAAACCCGCAGAGCCAGTGCCACCTGCACCTAGTCCTTCCCACCTCCACGTGCTCCAACCCTACCCTGTTTCCTCCAGAGAAGCTGCTAGAGAGCCCACGTGCTCCCGACAGCTCCTGCAGCTGGCCCAGGAAGAGCAGGTTTCCTACCTCCCTTCGTAAAACACAGCAAAACCTCCCAGGGCTTAGCGTGCACCCTGCCATCAGGGCACAACTATTTCAGGTGCTTCTTGCTTTTGATGGTGCCTACGTAGCTGCAATGGGAAGAATAACTTAAGACATCAAATGTATAAAACGGCGCATATAAGGATGGGGAATGTTAGCCACGGAGGATAGCACATTGTATTTATTTACTTCACGTGACTATGAGCACAGACCTCTCCGTACTGCTGGACTTCAGAGCCAGTGGGTTATTCATCGGTGCTTTCTGGCTATTTATACTAGTAAATGTAAATGACAGAGAATAAGCTCTACTAATGAGTTTGCACAACAAAAAGCCTTTATCATAATAAAGAATTAGGTGGGAAAAAAAGTTTTTAATTAGCTTCATTTAGTTATCAATATAGACAAGCAATCATTAGAGCGATTTGACGGGGTTTGTTTGTTTTTCTTCTTTACTGTTTCTCTAAGAGGCCCAAGGTACATAAGACAGATCCTGCTCTGGTGCAAGGTGGCTCAGCTCCACAAAGCCACGTAGCTATGTCAATTTAAGCAGCTAAGAATCCAGCCTGCACTTTTCAAATAGCATTCAAGGCTTTTTAGGTAGCCTTATGTTGTTAATTAACAATATAAATTTTGGCTGAATCATTTCATCTTACCATTGGTTTTGCTTGTGTTGTTCTACTCTCTGAGAACGCTCTTTAGGCCAATACCCAAAAATATATTTTTTGAGAGAGGCTTAGTGGTACAGGAAAGTGTCACGTTAAGATACAGTGATTTATATGCTGCTGATTAAGTTTAAATAATTGAGAAGTACTGGTATTCTATGACTTTCTTCTTACCTACTTACTTGCGATTAATCATTTGTTTTTCAGCCTATGTTTTTTGTTCTAGATTTTACTCCCAGATTTTTTTCCTTCAGAGTACTGCCACATACTTTAGATTTCGTGGGGATTACTCCCGAGCAAGGAATGTCGAAAGATTTGTGAGAAACCCGAGAAAAAGATAAATGTGAGATTATGAGAGACAGCATCTTCACAGCAACTGCATCTTTAAGCCAACAATCAGAACCCACTGAAAGGCAGGGAAACCTTAGGCCAAGTTTCATTTCAGTCTCACGTAACTGCACAGACCTCAGAGATGAAATTATTAATAATGATAGTCATCTTGAGTTTTCCCGACAAATAATTTGGAATTATCTTTATTGTAGTTATCTGAATCTTCACACCTCCCTTCCCTGGTAGTATCTGGGTTGCCTTCTTCTCCTCATGGAAAACAGGCTGCACAAAAAATGAGTCACCAATAAAAGATCGGAAAATATTGGCATACATCATCTGCTCTTCAGGCCTGTGCTTTGTCCCAAGTGCTGATTGATTAAAAGCCTGATTAAAGAAGGAAGGCTGGCGGCACGGCACAGCACGGGATGGCTGCTGCGGCACGGAGGGCCCCCGGCATCATGGGGCTCACAGGTGAGGCTCACCGCCAGCGCCCGCCTGGGCACGTGCGCTTCCAGCCCCCCCGGCACAGCACACCCCGGCACGGCACACCCCGGCACCACGGGGACTTGGGGGATGAGCCGTGCACTCACCTTGCTACCCAGCTCCTGTAGCTCTGAGGTAAGGTAG
>RSEF01000005.1:5455380-5482239 GCA_003993805.1 Himantopus leucocephalus
CCCCCCCCCCCCCCCCCCTTTCCGATTCTTCCTACGTAGAAATGTAGCTAATAATATTTAGTCTCCGGGCTAAAAATAAGCTCTGGAAAGTCAGCAGTTTGGCGGAGCAGCGGCGGTAGCAGCAGCGCTCGCAGGTAGAGAAGCTCTGGGGGTCTCCGGCTCTGCACGGAGACTGTGCATTGATCCCCCCCCCCCCCCCCCCCCCCCCCCNACACCCCCCCCTCCCGCGGCCTGCAGGCTTGCCGCGCCGCCGCCGGTGGGGGGGGGGGGGGGGGGGGGGGGGGGAAAGGGGGATCCCGGCCGCCGGGAGCCACCCCTCCTCCCCGCCCCGGGGGAACCGAGGGGCGGCGGGGAGGCTCCGGCGCCCCCCACCCCACGGCGCGGGGGTGGCGGGCGCTCCCTGCGGCAGAGCCGGCGGCGGCCCGCGGCCGGCCCCGCTGCGGCGCCGGGCAGGGAGCGGGCGAGGGAGGGAGGGAGGGAGGGAGAGAAGAAGGGAGGGAGGGAAGGAAGGAGAATCCCGCGGCCCCGCCGCCCCCGCCTCCCGCCGGGCTCCCGCTCCGGCTCGCACGTAGCGCCGCCGAGGAGGGAAACCCCCCGGCAGGCGGGGGGCTGGCACCGCCGGGGCCGCCCGCCGCGGGGGAGGGGGGCGGCATCCCCGCCGCGCACCGCGCAGCCGGGCGGAGCCACCGCGCAGGGCACCGCGCGCCCCGGCCGGACCGGACCGGACCGGACCGGACCGAACCCCGCCGGTGTGTGTGCGTGTGTCGTGTGTCCCTCCGTCCGTCCGCCCCCCCCAGCACCGCCGCGGTTGCTACGGCGACCGCCTCCCCCCGGGGGGCACCGTCCTGCGGGGATGGGGGGCCGGGGATGCCGCCCCTCTCCCGCCCCGTCGTGTACCCCCCCTACCGCCCCCGCCTTCCCGGGGAGAAGCACGTCGTCAACAGCCCCCGGACGGTGCCGCTCGCAGCACCGGAGCCGGACCGGGCACCGGCGCGCACAGCCAAAATGGAGGTGCTGCAGGACGGCACCGGGGGGGCGCCGGCGCGGAGCTCCCACGAAAGTCGGTCACCTGGCGTCTCTTCTGCGTTAGTATCTATTTATGGGGGGGGGGTTGGGTTTGGTTGTTTTGGGTTTTTTTTATCATTAAAGATAAACAACAGTTCTCTCCGGGAGATGCGCTAACGGCGGCCCGGGCTCCGCGCCGCCCCCCCCCCCCCCCCCCCCCCANGGCCGCGCCGCGGGGTGGGAGCCCGGGGAAGGGTCCGGGCAGCATCCCCCCCCGTGTATTTTTCCACTTGGAGAACTGGCGTTTGCTGGGGATGCCTGTCTGGGGGCGATGAGGGGCATTTCTCGGGAGCTCTAAGGCTCTAAGAAACCAGCCCGGGAAGAGATGGGTCTCGGAAGCATCCGTCACCGGCAGGCTGGATAAAACTCTAACGCACCCAGTTTGCAGTACCGCTTTCATTAAATTCATGATGAAACGTCCTCTGACCTTTTTTCACTTAGGGAAGAGTCAGGTGGTAGAGCTGATGTTTGAATGCATCTACTGTGATCTAGCGGTGAGGAGCCCTACTAAAACCCATCCACTTCCCAAAATAAATGGTTCTGGTTTATATGAGGTTGCCAAGGAGCTTCTATTTATATGAGTTTTCCACTCCATAGATAATTTTGTATACCTTCATATGTTTTAATTTTACACCCGTTACTTTCTTACCAGCTCTTAAAAAACTCTCGGTTCCGGTATTTCCCTTTCTGCCCCTGTTGCCGTGTTTGTGTTGAATTCTAATCGTTCTCTGCAGAGAGGCATGGGACAGACGGCTGCTAACAAATGACACTGGGCCATATTTGGTCACATTTGCTCACAGTGACTCATACCTTAATCTGCAAGTAGCTTTATTGATTTTAGTACCCACTATTTCTCCAAGAGCTGTCACCGCTTTGGTGGTGGTTCGTCACCACCTTTCATCTCTTACGGTTATGAAACTGTAAAATGTCCGATCTCCTTCGAATATCTCTTCATCCTGCAAAATTTTGACGCGGCAGTCTTTCTTGCTCCTTTCTTGTAGTTTTTCCTTTCATTTTACCTGGTACCACGAGTGTTGTCTTCAGTGGTTTGGTGGCTGCCAGGTGTCTGTGTCCAGCATGAGATGTTTTTTTAATGTGGTATTTGACGTAGGCATGGTCTCTCTCCAAGTTTGTCATTCTCAGCAGCTCTCCATTTGGAAAACCGCTTGATTTTTTCAGGAGCATTCAATAATTTCCTATTTCAAATGGTCTGATAGTTCTCACTATTTATTTTTAGTGGCCGCCATTCACAGGCATGTATGCTGGAGGATTATATCTAGCGTTTCATTAATGTGAGGTGGCTGGATGCATACATTTGCCTTTGTACAGCAAGTCCTTTATTTCATTTCTTTATCACGCCGATATTGTTGAGCTCTCAGAAACACCCAAAGAAAATGCAGACTGGCTGCCATTTAGTAACCATACATTGCTTCCTAAATACAGTGGCACACGAGTGCCCTGCCATGAGAAATTCTGGAAAGGTGGATGAATCCCGAGGGACAAATTTTCCTCAGAGCTGTAAGTCTTACCATGAATCACTGTAGTAAATCACCACTGAGCACTCGAAGATGTAGCTGCTAGAATTTTTTTAATCAGATACGCAAACAAAGAGAGCATCCATAAGATTTCGGGAGATCTAGTTCATTCCTCTAGCAAAAAATAGCCGTGTCAAGTGCTGTAAACAGCATCTGTAAGAAACAGTGCCTCTGAAAGTTGTTGAAAATCAGTAGGTTCCTTAGACCTGGGAAAGAAACAGGTAGCACAAGGTAAAATACATATGGATAGACGCTTTCACAGCTCCCTCCCCTTTGAGCTAACATTAGATTGGGGCTAAGAAACTGGGGCTAGCCAAAACAGGCTTGTCAAAGTGGTCCTTAAAATGGAGACAATGGCTTTTGGGGCATGAAGAGCTGGAAAGAAAGAGCTAAGAAATGCAGAACTGGTTTTGTAATCCTCATTTTCATTCATGGTCAGCGAGTCCAGCTAGTAATAGGGACCACAAAATACGGGCAGATGATACGTAAAAAAAAAAGTAATAGTTGTATGTCTGGAAATAAGACTTTGAGACAAGTGCGAGTATCCCATGTTTCCCTCGTGTTTGGGTTTCCAAACGTTTTTACACCTCCTTTCTGCGTCTCTCCCACCACATCGTTAGGAATACTCAAATGCCCTGGCAGCGAAATGTCAGGGGACGTCCCGCAGCGCCCGGGGTGCGTGATGAGCAGTTTCGCATGCAAACCGCTTGCCAACTTCAGTGAATCCCTACACCCACACGCCAGCAAGGTGCGGGGCAGGGCAGGGCACCGACTTCTCCCATTAACTGAAAATATCTCTGAGACATACTCTTGCAAAATTATAGCCAGGAAAACATACCGACTGACATGGAGTTCATATAACAACTGCCCACCCATTTCATTATTTCACAAATGTGTGATTCGTGCTTGTGAGCTGTCACCGTTAACATTTCCATCTGTCTCAATATTGCTTCTATTCTTAGTTGCTATGTGATAGATGTAGGTGTATGAAAAGGATTTTTCCCCCCTCCCTGTGTCATGAAACAAAATAAATGAAAGCCACAGATATGTATCCACGCATTGTATGCGGGCAGCAAGAAATGCAGGCACTTCTGCTGCGCTCCCATTACTAGAAGTAGAGGTGGAGTAAGAAGCGCGTGCCTGTGGCCTCCCGCTGCTGCTAGAACGTGTACTCAATGGGGCAAAACATAAATAAGTCAAAATCTAACCGCAAAAGAACAATATTGCTTTGATCTCCTTTTGAACGTGCAGTTTGAGAGACCCATTTTCCTAATCGCGTAAGTATGGGAGTAATTTTACTTATCGCGTAATCCTAATTGGTCTTTTCCTGAGGCAATCTCAAAGGGAAAATAGCCATGACACTCTTCGGTGTTCAAAGGATCGGGTCCTCAGCTGTGTAGATATCTCCAAACCCGGAGCTTGCAAGGTACTCATCGCTTGGACAAACAGAAAACTCTTTGCATAACACAGGCAAATCGTGCATTTCTCAGTACCTGTAGGCCAAAACGGGGTTCGATGGGATACCTGTAGAAGTGAACAGACATTTCACAACAGCCTCCAGCAAAAGCGAGATCTGGCTCCAGTCGCTTTATTCCCGTTGTCATTTGAACTTCGCGGCAGAGCGCAAACTCTCGTAGTCTCCCAATGAAAAATTGTCTTTTGAAGTCGCTAATGGCTGGGACTGATTTTCACCCCTGGCGCAGTTCCGTACTTCCCGGGGAGGCAGGGATTAGCTGGGACCGGTCGGTGGCGTAAGCTGGGCTGTGGGGGGTCGGGCCCCTGCTCCTCCTTGGCTAGCGGAGGGCCTCGGGGCCGGGGCATTTGCCATAGAGCCAACTCTGCTGTCGGTAAGTGGTTTCCCCACAGTCCCAGGCTGTTGTATGGTCTCCCGTGGGGAATATTAGCGGTGGGACTGTAATGGACCAAGGTCTTGCCATAAGTGGCCAAGCGTATACTTTCTCTTCCCCCTACCTTTTTGTGGTCTGGCCTGTCTGTCTTTTTTTTTTTTTTTTTTNTTCCCAAAATAGCACACAAAACCCCAATTTAACAAGCGTAAACCGTACACTCTGGCCTCCAATTTATTTTGACATTTGGCAAGAATGATTACGCAACATGTTCATTAAGTCATAACGTTTTTGCTACTTTCCCATTTCAGATCCTTATTGACTGTAGCACATGCGAAAATAATGAACTTATTTATTCCCCAAATGGGCAGTAGACCCCAAACCTCCCAAGAAAACGCGTTGTTTACGGTTGCAATGTACGCGGAGGCTTTCAAAGCTCTGGGTCTCACCTGGCTGCAAAAAAATAATGGTTCATTTCTGAAAGGGGTACGGAGGGCTTTTGTCATCCACTAAAATGTTTATAGGGTTGCGCAGCTAAGGAGGTCTCATCTGACAAGTTGTTTCCTTTTTCTTAAACAGAGCCCCTTCCTCCTCACAAGCCTTTGTGGGACTCGGGAATAATGCAGTAAACAGTCATGATAATAGATAATTAGATGGACCAGCTAAAAGCAATATGAAAGGGGGCTGGTAGCACAAGGATTACAGAAGGTGTGTGGGCATTTTGACATCCAGAAAACATTATAGATCTGGTCTCAGCTACCTCAGTCTCATGATGATAATTAAGAAATGTGGGTGTAGAAAAGCTCTTCACATGGTTTGGTTGGATTATTGCTGCAGTTCAAAACACAATTGGCACAGACACCCACATTGGACATGATTGCCCTTTGATGAGGCAGACAGTGACTTTTTAAAGCTGACATAGTTAAAATGATGTCTAAAGTTTATGGGGCCACAAGCTCCTGACTAGACTCCATTATTATAACAAATGGTACAATACAAGCTGAAGCAGTTCTAAAAAAAAAAAGTTGAGGCATGTAGAGGAGGAAGGGACCCTGGCTTCAGGATTAACCCTTCTCTCATCTGTTTAGCAAGAGTAGAAGAACGCGGGCAATGTCCAAGGGGTTTGCTTAGTACATGTGGTCATACATCCTCTTTAAAAACAGAGCAGAGGGAAGACCAGCGAGGCTGGTTTCAAGGCTGCTTCCATTAATAACCCACAGAGTGTAAAGTCTAGTTCCTATAGAGCTTGTGTGTTGTATGGCAGATCTTCCCAGTTCTTTTGCCTCTGTTTGTTCATCAACAACACAGAGGTGTTACCAAACTCTCCCCCGAGCACTGAATAAGGAGAACAATACCATAAATTAAAAAAAAATATACATTCAAGCTTCTTTATAAGTAGAATTTTTTTAAAGAAACACTTGTGAATGGTAAGAGAAGGATGGAGGCTGTCTAGATGAGGACTGCTCATGCCTAAGATAAGACATAACAGTATAGCTTAACGTGCTCACTCTTGCAGTGTGTTATTCTAATATTAGAGACACTAAACCTGTACACATACGGAAATGTCAAGTATTGACTTCAGGCCTGATCCTGCATTCAGGTTTGTTTTTTCTTTTACATGTTTCACTCCTTAAAACAACAGCAATGGAAGAGGGTTGTATGGTAACCCAGTGGTCATTCTGTATTTATCACAGCTCCCATTCAGATTTTCCCCGAGGAACCAGAAAAGGCCACATGTTGACAACACAGGTAGACTTGCAAAAGTATTTGACATTTCAAAATTACCTTTTTTTCCAATATTTTCAACACAAACTCAGTTCTATATTGTTTTATAGAGTGTTCAAAGAGGTTTTCAGTATTTCCCTCTAAAGCTATCATCAAAAGTCTGACAATGACACTTGATAAAATACCCACATTCAAAACAAAATGTATCACGAAAAGACAATGGATTTCAGGGAAACAGGTGGTTACCAAAAGAAAAAAAAAAAAAAAGAAAAGGCAGCTGATTTCTGACAGCAAGTACGTTTGGAAACCTGACCAACTCTACTGAGAAGAGGATGCCGTGAGAGTCATGAGCGCAGGGGTCAAGAGACTGGAGCTGCTTAGGCGCTTAATTGGGTCTGTCAGATACATGTTCATTCACATCTGTCGAAAGTTTATAAAACCATCTGAGAGGATATTTAGCTGAATTTTGTAAACAGATATCTGATAAAATAGTATTGGCCAGGAAAACAAAAAGCCCCAGCAGTTTTTAAGTGAGGCTATATTCTGGGTTTGGAATTTTCCAGTGGATGATGATACATCTCAAATGTCTTTTGCTTCTGTACGTGTCACTTGTTGTAGCCTGAAGTGTGATACCCCTTATTCTATTGTGAAAATTCATTGCATCAGAGGAAAAAAAAACCCCAGGAATAATTTATCTATTGGTTATAGAAAGAGTCATCCACACAAGGAGTGAATCTCACAGTATTTCCCATATGAATCTCTTTTTGTGTCCCAAATTTGGTTTATTGACTAAGTTATTCGAAGTCCTTATACCACACTCATCATTCATCATGGTATTTGAACGCCTTTCTAAGTGACGTGACTAATACCTGTGACGTATTTTGCTCTCATCCTCTTCCAAGGGAACAAGCACTTGAAGCATAGGGGATTTCCTTAGTTGTTTGGGGGTTTTTTATTGTGAATGAGGCTTTCACAAAGGCCTTGGTGGCGCAAGAGGTAAGAGTTTAATCATAGATTCACCTGATTCTTCTCTTTCTCCGTGGTATTCGCTCCTACATCAGCAGTCGGTCACTCTATCCACCACCTATTCCCCAGGCAGATCTGGTTCTCGTGCTTTTTTCCGCCGACCACCTGTTGTTTTCCTCTTCCCAAATCCTTCACGAAGACTCAGTCATCAGCTGCCCAACCATGGTCATAGCCCAGGATACCCATTGCTTTTCTTGTCTCTTTTTTTGAGCTCTTTCAAAGACCCGAAGTCGTCTGGCTTCAGAGGGGCTTTTAATCCCCAGTCTCCCACCTTTGGCACCAAATAATTATTTTTATCATCTGCTTTCCCATCCAAGATTTCCTTGCAGCATTTCCCAAATTTTAAGGAAACCAAAATATCTGACAAGAAGGCTAAGCGCTTTTTAAGGCAAAGCTAGGAAGTTAATGTGAACTGGCCAGAATTTCATATTCATTTATCCGTAGGGATTTTCCAGACAAAGCAGGGAGGAAATTCAGACTAAAGCGAGGCATACACTTCGGGGCAGGAGGAAATCCAAAGATGATAGACCCATCAAAATCCTTTTCTTTTGGATCTGTACCATCCGCTGGCAAGTCAGCCCGTCCAAGGACAATAGGGCAAGACCAAGGCAATGTACTGGCTCGCCTCCTTGACCACCGGAGGCCATTTCACCAGCTGCTGCTCGTGTGTGACAGCTGCCTGGGGCTCTGGTTAGCAGCAGAACTTCTCGTCTCGCCTCTGCCAGGGCTGTAAACACAATGATGATGTGCGTTATGCCAGTTCCCTCTCAGAAACGGAGAGTCGGGCAGACTTCAGCACGTGCTCCCCCAGGACGTACTGGGGATGATGCAGCCACGGAGCCAAGTCTCGTTTGGATCAGTTTGTCTTTTTATCTCTCTCAGTTTGGGTTTCCAATACGACTTGCAGGCTGGGGTAACCCCTGAGACCGACCCCACGAAGCTGAGAATTGCCTTCAGCTCGTGGAGCTAATTGCAGATGGACATTAATACCTCCCTGGGTAGCAATAGCCTCCCGCTCGCCTTCGCTGCAGACCTGTACGTGGTAACGAGCCGCGTGCTGTCCCCGCAGCCAGAGAAATGGAAGTAAGAGGGATGGAGGACTGTGCAAGAAGGTGGTTCAGAGGGTGCAGAGCCCCTGATCCGAGCAACGGTGAGGAAAGGGTGGGGAAGACATGGAGAGCCCCCAGAAGAGGAGGTGGGTTGTGTGGCGTGGGGGAAGGAGCCCCATGGAGGGGTCTCTGGGGAAAGAAATGGGGCAGGTGCCTGGCATGGTCCGGGTGCTCAGCCTGAACGCTCAACATCACTGCGAGTTTTGTCCAACCCCGCCTTTGACTCCTTCTAGAAAAAGGCAACATAGTCTCCCAGACACGGGCGCTCAGAGACTTTGGGCCAGGACACGGGACCACCGCCATGGTGGGATGGAGCTGTGGCCACGAGCCCTCCCCACGCCCCCAAGTACGGCTGCCACAGTGACAGCCTGGTTGTACCCTGGGAGAGGAGGCACCTGGGCTGTGGCTGAGTTGATTTTCCTTTGTCCGTTCTCATGGGCACTGTCACTGCCTGGCAAGGCAGAGACTACATGGAGATACGGTAACATAGATAGGCAAGTGAGAGGGAAGGAAAATTATAGTGTTGCGTTGTTCAAGCATGTATGGAAGGGATATGCTTTAGGTACCAGAGAGTACTCCCAAAGCTCTATTTATTACACTAATACAAAAAAAAAAAAAAGTGATAGGAGGCTGTTAGTGTTTATCTGAAGACTCTACCAGGTTATTTATAAAGATTAATTTTAACATACCTCTCTCTTTGGGAAATGAGGAGAGAGAGAAAGCGCTGGACCATAAAGCAGCCCAGGTCAGGAGCCTACAATGCGCTTACGTAGGCAATTTAAACCGGCATAAACGCCCATCCCCATCCCTGCTGGGTTAGCCCTGGNCGCGCTTACACAGGCAATTTAAACCGGCATAAACACCCATCCCCATCCCTGCTGGGTTAGCTCCCTTGGCTGACCAGTTGTGCGGCAGGAGGGTGGCCCCATGGGGCTCCCAGGGATCGCCGTGGCCCCGTGGGGCTCCCAGGGATCGCCATGGACCCCCTGCCAGCGAGGAGGTGTGGGAGCACCAGCAGATGATGGGCAAGTAGAAATGATGGAGAGCATTGGAGCCTCAGCGGCCCCAGGCTGGCCCATGCCAGGGGAGCAGTGCTCGGATGGAAATGGAATAGTGGTGCATCTTGCCCAGTACGGGGGAACATGGGACGAAAGGTCCATCTTCCCAGCAAGCCGGCTTATCAATCCCTTGGCCATCTGCGAGCGTGTCCTACCTGGCTGTATCAGAAACCTTGATGGGGGAAACTATCCGCCGCCTTCCGAGTCCGTGCTTTTTGTGGGATGTTAGTAAAGATCAATGGTTAGCTAAAAATCAATTGGCTAAATTCAGATGGAGGTCTGGGACCAGTTTGTCAAACAGCGAGACGTGTGTTTTTGTCAGGCAGAGAGAATGTGTTTTTCCTACGCTTGTCTTTAATTTGTGTTAGTACTTGGGCTCAGCCTTTTTTCCTGAGTCTCTCTAAGCCCGTCAGTACATGGAATTATCACAACGTCAATTTACTGCGGGGGTGAGGTCCTGACAAAAGCACAGCAGCCCCCAAACTGCAAAATAAACTATGTTATCAGTTACGCTTCCCCAACTCTGGTAACGGGTGCAATTTTCTGGCAGTTAACAGTGTCTAAATCAAGAAACTAATCAGAAATAATCCTCTAAATTATCCTGGTTCTTATTTACTTTCTTTTATCTTGATACAACTTCTTAAAAGAATATTTTTAACAGATCTTTTAAACATATCTAGTAAGAGGCAATAGACAAAATGTCATAATTTCCATATGAAGGAGTTTCTCTCAGTGCAATTCCTATCTAAAAAGCCATTTTACCCTAATACGGTCCCACAGTCTAAGTAACATATTCTGTCGCAATGACTTTTGCATCAAAACAATTTTTCTGTTTCATATCGGAGAAGAAATGTTGAATATTTAAATTCCGTATCCTTTTTGATCTTAATTCCCATCACAGAGGAGCTCTTTAGGCCTCATCAATGTGCTCTAGGTGCAATATCAGAGTATATTTCTCATATTATGGGTTCTAACCCAAATTAAGAAACCAAAAGGGAAGAAGCTATACATGCCTGGAAGGGAAAGGGATTCTGCCCAGAGCACGTAGCAGGGTAAAGCATCAAACAGAAACGTAACGAAAGTCTAAAATAATGGTTTAAATGCCTTGCTGCAGAGTCCTTGCTTAAATCTAGCACTTGGCTCTTTTCTGATTTAAATACTTTGCATTCCTGTTGACTTCAGTGGTGTTTATATTCAAATAAGTAAAGGCACTATAAGGCCATATAGCACAACCGTGGGTTGCGGTAAATTATAGTGGATTAAATAGGGTAACTAATGAAATACAAAGAGGTGTTTGAAGCCACCACTCCCTTGTAAGCATTTACATTTCAGCTGTATAAATTACACAAAAAATAAACAGTGTCCAGGAAATAAATGTAGATGATGTTGTCTATGAATTCATACTTCGGTGGCACGAGTCCTGAACCACCAAGAGGAGGCCCCGCTAAATGTCTTGCCAAAGCCAGGGGTGGATTTTACTTGAGTAGTCTTTGAGTCACATCCAACCCTAAAAATAGAGGGGCTTTGGGCACATCGGGTAGAAGGAAAAGACAGGAGAGGGGCCAGCTAAGGTCCCCCGGCTCAGCCCATTTGTGAGATGTTGGATGGTGGGAGCAGGCTGCCGCACTCCGGGAACACACGTGGGATGTGTCCGATTGCTTTCCTCCTGCTTACCGTCCTGGTCACGTGGGTTTTGTGGTGGTGGTGGCGGCCCTGTCCCCGCTGGCGGATGCTCCTGTCCTATCACCACCCCTTCAGAGCCACCCTGAAGTTTGCTTCTTCCTCGGACAGAGAAATCGATACGTTTTCCCATTTGAGAAATGGTGTAGAACTTGAGGAAAGCTATTTTAAAATATCTTAAAATTTGTATTGATTTTCTGAATCAATATTTCAGGATTTTTGAATTCCAGAGTAGCCATACATCCGCCCTGTGTTTCGTTCCCATCTCTCTGCATCTATAAATGGTAGTCCGAGCCAACCACGTGTGGCAGAGAGAGGGCTGGCTGCGCAGCCAGTTACTCCCATACCGTACTTGCGAGGAGGAAAACAATATTTTGACAGGAGTAGCGCAACTACAACTATACCGGTACTAATTACTCTTTAAAGCAATTCTGCAGTGCGGGTCAATTAAATCATTTCATCTGGCCAATGCAGAGAAATAAAGGCCCCTGTGCAAATCCCGCTCCCTGGGGCTGGGCTGGGTGTTAGGGTGGAAGGAGAGAGGGAGAGGGGATGGCACCCTCATTCTTGGCATTTTTTTGCTGTGCATTAGCGCTCCCCGGGGAATGGGCGAGCGCAAGACCCGATGGTGGCCCAAATCTTGACTCTTTTGCCACTATCGGTGCTTGCAGGCCACTCGGGCACTCCTCCGCCATGGATAAACAGACGATCCCTTTTATCCGGACGAGTGAAAACTGCCGGACTGACACATGGCTGCCTATTAATCTCCAAAGTGGAATGTAGTAACGTTTATACACAACATGGTTCCAGTCGTTAAATTAGTGGAAGATTAACAATCCCAAGTGTTCAATAAACAGAAAAGACAGCAAACAAATGAAACGTGTTAGTCAAGGGAAATTTTGGCTTTAATGCAACTAATCCAGTACTTGTTTCTTGAGCCACAAGTCAAAGTAACTGGAGGAGGAGAACATAATGTGGTCTGGGTTTCATTTTGAGGACTCTATTTAATTTTTATTGCTGCACTGATAATTTGACTTTGCAATTAACAAAAATATCTACTGTTCCTCAGTTACTTCTCTCTTTAATGCTTTAGGTGGTTAACACGGGAAATGTTTTGAACTCGAGAGTTGCTTCGTGGGTAAAATAGCTCGATACCCTATTTAAAAAAAAAATCTCTTGCATTTATCTTTAAACACATCAACTCATTAAAAGTATTGACGTGGCTGCGCTTTAAAGAGGGGACGGAACCAAAGCACCTTAACCTCTTTGGGAAAACGAAGACAGCTATCTAAGCGTAGCATAAGATGCCTTAATATGAGAGTAGCGCAGGGCAGGAGAGCTAGAAGAACTATTTAATGTTTACACATGCTTCTCATTCCCAAGGATCTTCGCGTACCCGGGGAGGATCCCTCCTGCCAGCTCCGGGCTGGAGCGGGGCCCCGCGGGCGGTGGGCACCCCGGCACAGCTCCTGGCCTCCAGAGCACCCGTCCTCCATCTCCCCTCCCTGACTGTTTGCTTTAGATCTCTTATCGCCCATCACCCTCCGGGCAATATCACTGAGCAGCCCACACCTGGTGAACCGAGTGCTGGAGCTTGATGTCAGAGGAGATTTTAGTTGCTTAAATAGAAATAAACTACAAAGGAGCAGTGGCAGAGCTGTGAACCTGGGTTTTGAGGGGTTTGCTTATTTTTGGGACAGACCCAAAATAAGCTCTTCAGAGTTATGCACCGAGAAGGATTCGGTAAGGCACGTACCTAGCGTCGGCTCTGACAAGATGCCTGGCTAAGTTTATTAAACCCCTGGAATCTGATCCCTTTAAATATTAAAAATAATCCACTGTATTGCATCTAATTGAAACCCACTGACTACTTAGAGGAAAGGAGAGATGAGTCAATCCCAACACCTTTCACCCACAAGTGCACCAAGAGTTTTCTGATCTTCTTTAATCATAGAGCTCCAATGGCCGGATTCGTCACAGGAGTGCATCTCCAGCCATCTAATCTCTCTGCTCTCGGCTCGGGTTTCCCCCGTCCCGAGGAATCACACACAACCTCTTTGGGGAAGAGGGGATTTTCTTTTCCCTTCCCACATCCGCGACTCGCTTGGAGCCTGCTTTTTTTTTTTTTTCTGTTGTTTCTTNGCTGCGACGGAGCTGTGGCCAGGCTGTGAGCGGGGAGGCCAGGGGCGAGCGGGGAAGGGCTCGGGCACCGTACGCCAGACACCCGGTACACTGGATACTCCCGGGCACAACCCAGATACTTTGCCCTTTGCTCAGGTGCCGGGTGTTTAATGCCTCCAAAACGACAGCAGTAAGGCAGAGACACTTGTGAGACAAATTCCCAGGTTTAGCGACTGTCAGAGCATCAGGGAACGATAAACCCAACTTTTAATTTTGCTGCTAGGTCAGACGCAGTCTCTCCTTTCTTTTTTTCTGGTTCTCGTCTTTTTGGCCATGCTGCCATCCCTGATAGCCGCCCTCCATCCTGCAGCGTGGGGTCGGCCTGGCACGGCTCTGCACCGGCCGCGGGACCCTGCGGTCGGGACGAAGGGTGAATTATCCTCCCAGGTACCCCCAGCCCTTCTGCATGGGGAAGAGGGATTTCGTGCCTGGTTTAGGAGTCTCACTGTCCAAGCAGCGCATGGGGCTCCTGCAAAACCCCGAAAGGGAAGCCTAGAAATTTGGGGAGGCAGCCCAAGGGAGGCTGTCAAAGCCTCCCTTGCACCAGCCAGGGCCAAACCCCATAACTCTGTACTGCGTCCAGCTCTGGAGCCCTCAGCATGGGAAAGACATGGACCTGTTGGAGCGGGTCCAGAGGAGGGCCACGAAGATGATCAGAGGGCTGGAGCACCTCTCTTACGAGTACAGGTTGAGAGAGTTGTGATTTTTCAGCCTGGAGATAAGAAGGCTCCGGGAAAACCTTATTGTGGCCTTTCAGTACTTAAAGGGGGATTATGAGAAAGATGGGGATGGACTTTTTAGCAGGGCTTGTAGCAATAGGACAAGAGGTAATGGTTTTAAACTAAAAGAGGATACCTTCAGACCAGATATAAGGAAGGAATTTTTTACCCTGAGGTTGGTGAAACACTGGCCCAGGTTGCCCAGAGAGGTGGTAGATGCCCCATCCCTGGAAACATTCAAGGTCAGGTTGGATGGGGCTCTGAGCAACCTGATCTGGTTGAAGATCTCCCTGCTCATTGCCAGGGGGTTGGACCAGATGACCTTTAAAGGTCCCTTCAGACCCAAAATTCTATGATTCCATGATGCTAACTCCCTCCCTGCAGTTACCTGAGGGTTCGGTCCCTTTGCAGCAGCCCTTGCAAGTCTAGCGTGTGCATCCTGGCGCTGGCTGCAGCCACCACCTGCCTGTACCTCACTCCGTGCTCATCGGCGGTGTCCTCCACCGGCGTGTGCGCAGTGTTGGTTAGCTGTCACATAAGGTGACATCGCCTGGGTAAGTGCGCACACACATTTGGATGGGGAGGAGAGTGTGTGTGTGTGTGTGTGTGTTCATCACTCGATGTATGTGGTAATTGTCACGTATGAGTCATATTCCATTTCTATGACAGTTGATGCCAGTAGAGACAACTACACGAGCAGTGGCAAGGAACAAACACAGAAGGGGCGTGCTCGCTGAACAAGTACGTTCATGAGCAGCTTTAATAAATTTATATATAATAGACACATGCATTTCCTCATTTGCAAAAGACTAATCTGCACCTACCACAGAGCTCTGTTATAGAAGCAGTTTTATGCACATAAATTGTGCTGAAATCCCTGACTAGAAGGCATGGGACAAGATCCAGGGTACAGATCCCCCCATGTGACAGAAAGCTGGCATAACTCTAGCAGGCACGAGAAGAGACCAATTATTTTAATTGTTTGTTGGTGTTCTAAATTCACTTTTGCTGTAGCTGCAGAGTGACAATTCTGAATTTTTCTTCAGCAAAAATGTTGTGGTTTCGGTGCCTGTGATTGAAAGGGTGGGTTTTGCCGCTTTATCCCGTCCACATGCAGCCTACAAACTGTGTCTAATGAAAGATGTTTGGATTTGTATTCCTGTCTTTGCTCTTTCACATAATCCTTTCCCTGCTAAAATGAGGCCGAAAGGCCTCTCGGCAGACATTGTTCACTGAAGGCGAAATTATGCTTGATATTAAGAGCAAGTACCCTGCGCTATTTTTAAGGCATGGGGTATATTCCGGCCACCCAGCAAGTTCCTTGCAGACTCTTTGCGGGCTGGCCGCAGGGTAAACCTCGAGGCTGTGAGGTCCCAGTGCCACCAAGCCCAGGGCATTGACATGCAACGCAGACGCCCGGGAGAGGCCGTGGCCGCAGTTTGGCCGACCCCTGGGTCCAGGGGGTGGGCTGGGGAAGCGCTCGCCACCCTCTTTCTCTCCTCATCTCGTTCGGTGACAGCCTGGCCGATTACAATGACTTTACGTAGTTGAGCAGAATTTGGGTTCGGTTCTCGAAGATGCTGAGGGTTTTCTCGTCCCGCTGATGTTTGTGTGGAGCATCAGTGGCTCTGCTGTGTGCGCTGCGATGGCTGAATCACCGGAGAGCGGCGTCACAGCCCAGTCATCTTCTTACAAATGCGACATGCCGGCAACCTCCAATTGTGTTTATAATCCATTGCAATTTTTAGCATTACTTGAGTCGGAAAAGTTTATTTCCATGAACTTTCCATCCCTTTAATGTGAAAAAATAGCAAAGATAGGTAACTAGGAAACATGAAGAAACATAATTAAACATAAAATGCTTGTAGTGTTATAAGAACTGACCTCAGCCAATTAAAATTATTAATAGAAAAAAAACTCTAGTGTCAAAACCCGAGTACATCAACAGCATTCTCATTTGTGTAATCAGGATTAGTTTATATTTCCTGACAACCGAGTGAGACGCAGTCCAAATTGTAGCTTCTTGACCTTTTTCTCATTCAAAAACAGGTCGAGATACTACGTGAATAAAATGGGGAGTGTAAAAGGCATATTTGTGGGGAGAGACTGAATCGCCGATTCTGTATCGACTAACTATGGACCTTTTAAGAATGTCACCCTTTTCAAATATTGACTTTTTTATTGCTTCTCTTACAATTGCAATGGGGGGAATTTAAAAGCCCCACAAAGTACTTTATCATATTATTAGTTTATCAGTAAATTTGGACCTCATACATCAATCACTACAATGCACAACCTCCACCGAGACAGAAACCAGATGTGCGTGCTTCTGCTTTCTTCTTTATAGTATCTACAGCATCATTAGTGCCTGTGCTACAGTTTAAATTGAATTCAGCAAAAAGCAATGGTCTTCCCCCCCTGCAAGCAATCTGATATTGCTGCAGGGATAAATCAACATTATGTTGATTGACAACTCGTACTCTTTCTTACTCGTTCCCTGTTGCTGCATGGAAAAGAGTGAAGTATAATTTGTGTATGCAAAAAAGAATTTTAACTAGGTAGGTATAGGAAAAAGATACTCGGTTTCACGGTAAGTGCTGTAAGGCGGGCATGCCGTGACAATGACACTGAGAGGCTCGATATGCTGAATTAACCAAACTGAAATCACCAGCAAAGGGCCTGCGTGCCCATTTCTTCCCCCTGCGGCCTGGGGTGTAGCTTCCCTTTTGAGCGCCGCTCGGTTCTCATGCCTGTGTAACCCGAATGGGGAAAACCTGGCAGCACCCGGGACAGGCTGGGAGATGTCATTTTTCAGACACGACAAGACAGAACTCTTTCTGGGGTCACCTGGGAATCCATGGGAAACGTTGGGACGTCTGATCATTGCATCCTACGTATCCCACGAATTTCAAAGGCGAGGGTATGTGTGTCCCTCCAAGCTTACGGATCATCTTGCGGACAAAGGAGCGGAGCTCTGAGCAGAGCAGTGTCTCCGTGTGATGACTATCGGTTGCTTCACCAACTAATACCAATCTTTTGGGGCTCATTCATACAAAATTCTCCTTGAAGTCAGGGTCTGATTGAAAAATAAGGAGCCCGGCTTGTATGTGCATTAAAAATCCAAACAGATCATTATTTACACTACTTTTTCATTTTCCCAGGAATCAAGCACTGGCTGGTAATAATCCCCAAAGGGCTGATTATACCGGCAAGATACAGCAGCTCTCTGACCACACCTCTTCCCCGGGAAAATCTCTATACCGGGGTGAAAGGCGGTGTGTTTCTAGCAGAGCAAAACGGGAATTTCAGCGCATGGAATTGACGGTTCTCACGTTCTTAGCAGAGCCGAGCTGGAAGCGCGTACCACAGCGTGAGGACTTGTCGGGCGGTCCGTAACACGCTTCCTTTCCAAAATTAAAAAACTTGTTCTGATTGCAAGCAGACTTTTTCAGAATATGTGCCTTCTCCTCCGCTCCTGAGAACAAGCCAGCAGATGCTTGGGTGTCTCTAACGCATGATACTCACTGCTGCTCATCTGCCTGTCTAGTGTACCAGGAGAAGAGTCCTTCCTCCAGGAATAACATGTGTGTAATGTATTACATTACAGCTAATTAAAGTAGCCTCTGCTGCTGCTGTTAAACTTGACTCATAGATCATCCAAATATTTGCAGGCATCGTCTTATGAACACAGAATATTAAAACTGCGCTGTCTTATCGCTATGCAGAAAGGCTGCTGGAAACACGCTGCCCGGGTGAAATCAGGCACCCCCACCAATGCAGTCGTACCTGGAGAGCTGAATGGGGTCATGGGGAGAAGTCCAAAACTGTAAAATAAAACGCACACGTTAACTTCACAAGTTCCAGTTATGATCCCCGTGTTTGAAATCGCACTCAGACATCCACCTCGCTGCGAGATATAAGGTTATACCCCTGTGTGAAAGTGGGGAAAGAAATGGCTGATTTATTCCTAATGGGAGAATTTGAATATTACAGAAATAGCCAAGCAGGAGTTGGCCTGAAGAGCCACCTTTATTAGCGGCTATGTATGAGACAGCAAGAGCTGAGCGTGATTCCTCAGGCCCAGGCTGTTAGCGAGGACTTTGAAAAAAACATCTCCTTTCTTGTAAATTGAGTAGATTTGGACTGGAAGTCTCTGGGACAAAAGAGGTGGAACTGTCTTCACAGCTCAGTGACACTTTTAGTTCAAACACGCAAAACCAAACCCCCAAGTGCGAGAAGGATGGTAACGTGGTACTGGAACATGATTGTTAAAGAAGTTCTTAAAGCTGCAAAGGATATTAACCACCAGGATTGTTTCCCTTAATATATATTAAAAGCTTTTTTATATGAAGGGCCTTAGGTGTACTCAAATTTCAAACGCCTGGGATGTTTTATTACTTTACTGATCTAATAAATGCAGGTGTTTCATAGCAAAAGCACACAGGCAGTCAGGCTGTCTGAAGGCAGCAATGAGTTGCAAACATTTCTCCTAGTATAAATAAACGGCCACAAGCGCACCGAAGCGGATGGGCCTTTGGCGTTAATTGCAATTAGACGGCAGTCAGGCTTTAAGGTGTAGAAAGATACTTGTTTAAACCCATCCATAAAAAAGATGGGATATCGTCTTCCGAAAATCGACCGCCTCCAATTGTACCGGTGAGGGGACTGGGGAGGGTGGAGGCGAGGCCACGACGGCCGGTGCCAGGCTGGGGGCGAAGCGGGTGACTCTCCCACGGGTGGCTCTCGCCGTGGGACACGGCATGAGGTGCCGTGCTGCCCCACCGGCCCACGCGTGCCCTCCGGCTCGCCGCAGCCAGCCCCCCGCCCGAGGAGCGTGCCATCTCTCTGTCTTTACCAAGATCAAATGGAGCTACTCAATCAGGGGATGCCATTATTGCCTCCGCCATGCAATTTCCACTATCAATAATTCACCGTATGCGCTGCACAGGCAGAAGGGGGGAAACGGCAAGGCAGATTTTTGACGGGAGGGGAGGGAAAAAACCCACCCCGCGGGGCGGGCGGGCAGAGCCGAGCGGGGCCTTTCTCCCCGGATCCCGCGGGCGCCGCTGCCGCCCCCGGCTCGGCCGGCGGGCGCTGGCGCGACGGGCGGCTCCGGCTGCCGGTGCCGGTGGCGGTGGCGGTGCCGGTGGCGGTGCCCGGCCGGGGCAGAGCCGCCTCCGGGCCGCCTGGATTGAGCACCCGCGCCCGCTGCGCGCCTCCAGAAAGTCACCGGTGTAACGTTACCTGGGGCGCTCATTAATAAGCAATGCCTGTTATTATCTTGATTGCATTCCTAATAGGCAAACTACGGAGAGGTCAGCGCGGGAGCGATATTTAAATGGATCGGGCTTGCTTAATACCCGGCGGAGTAAACCAATATCCCGCGGCGGGCGGGCGGACCGACACCCCCTCGCACCCCCACCCCCCCCCCCNCGGCCCCTCCGCGCCCTGCCCGCCGATCGGGGGGCGCCGGGGGAGCGGGGGCCGGGCCGGGCGGGCGGGGCGGGGGCGGCGGCGGGGCCGGGCGAGGCGGCGCGGAGGCTTTAAGCGGGGCAGCGCGGGGCGGCGCGGTGCCTGCGGCCGCCGCAGCCGCTGGCCGGAGGCGAAGGCGCTCCGCGGGGAGGCGGCGGCGGCGGGGCCGGGCCGGGCCGGGCGGCTCCCGTTGGGCGGCGGGGGTGGGGGGGGGGATCCGGCTCCGCTGCCCTCCCGCCCCTCATAAAGCTTTGATGAGACACTTGAGCCGCCGCCTGTGTTGCCGGGGCGGCGGGAGGCGGCCGGTGGGACTGGGCGCCCGGGAGAGGATGTGACTTCCCGGAGGGGGACCCGGACAGGCTTTGTGTGGACGACGAGGTACGCGGCGCCCCGCCGGGAAACTTGAGGGGCCGGGGATGGGCGGGCGCGGGCCGGTGCGAGGCGTCCGGGGCGCGGGAAAGGCGGCGGTGAGGCGGGGAGGGCCGGGGCAGCCCCCGCGCCCCTTTGTTCCCGCACCTGTCGGCCCGGCCCGGTGCCCGCCGCGGCGGGGCGGGCGGCCCGGCGGGGCTTTTGTTGGGGGCGGCCCGGCGGAGGCGGGAGGCGTTGAGGGGGGAGCGCGGGGCGCGGCGGCCGTTGGGCTGCGGCGGCGCTTCCCCGACGGCGGCGGCGGCGGCGGCGCGGGGCGAGGCGGGGCCGGGCGCGGGGCGCGCTGGCCGCGTGGCGGCGCCCTGCGCGGGGCGCGGCCGTTGGGCGGCGCGCGGCGCCCCCTGGCGGCGGGCGCGCGGCGGGGCGGCGGCCCCGGCCCCTTCCCTCAGGGCGGGCGGCGGTAACGGCGGGCTGAGGGGAGCGGGGAGGGACGGGGCCGGCCGGGCGAGGGGGGCGACGCACTTGTTGAAGGGCGGCCTCACCGGCGCTCCGGTGCCGCGGGGGCTTTGTCCTCCGCCGGGGAGGGAGCTGGGCCCTGCCGGCGGCGCTGGGTCGGGCGTCCGCGGTGGCGGGTGCGCGGGGAGGAGGAGAGGGGAGAGGTTAGGTCCTCCAGCGGGTCTGGTTTCATACCGGGGTGGAAAATACTTATCCCCCAGCCGGGAAGGAGTTGGCCTGAGATGGTAAATTTGGTTGGCAAAGGTTTGATTAATACTTCGGAAGACTTGTGCTGTCCCACTGACTTNGGTGTTACAACTGTGAGGCCACGCTTGCTTTGCTTGTTTATTTTTAAGAGGTGCCACTGGTATCTTGGTTTGCACATTATGGTTAAAATATGTACTTTTCCTTTCAGTTTATTGTAGTTTGCTGTTCTGAGGTTATGACTATTGCGAGATCAATAGCCATTACTTATTTATGTTTCTAGTAACACGGTTCTAATGAATGCAAAGAATCTATCCCGGCGATACATTTTTTTCCTCAGCAAGTATTTCTGTAATCTTTAATTCATGGTGTGCTAAGTACATAAAATGAATTTCCTTGGTCATCTTTAGATACGCGCAAAGGGCCGGGCAACGAGCCGCCCGCTCGCAGGAGCAGCTTTCGCGTCACTAAGTTTGAGTGGCTGTTGGGCAGCAGAAGCGAAGGTCTCCTCCTGCTTGCACGTGGTCGGCTGTCTCGAGGGAGAAGGTCGTCATATCGTCCTGCTCGTTTGTGTCAGGTAGCGCCTTGGTGCAAATCAGTGGCCCCGCTGGCAGAGCAGGAGTGCTGCCTGCGAGTGCTCGGGTGAAAACTCAACCCCGGTGGTGGCCCAGAGTTAGTCTAGGTATGGAAGAATGTAAGCGGAGGGGATGCTCTTGGCTCTGTCTGGGCTGTGAATCCCATGGTTTGGCATGTGAGAGGAGGTAGCAGCTGTCAGGGGGATGCACGGGCTCCCTGCATGCGGAGCGGCAGGGCACTGGCTGTGTAAACAAACCCGGAGCGAGGGAAAGGGAGAAGGCAAACTGCGACGTTCTCCTGCCTGCTCCAGGAGCGGTGCCATCCCTCACCTGGATCTCGGGGGGGAAAGCAAGGGCTCCATTTCAACTCTAAAATACCTTGAAGGAGCTGGTAGATGTTCAGCTATTTACCAGATACAGGAGCCTTTCTACAGGGCTCTGTAATTCGCAGCAATTTTCTGCTGTAGTACTATCACTTAATGTTCAGCTTCATTGAACCTCGGCTGGGAAAACCCATTTGTAAGTTGCATGCCTTCTGTTCACGTCGCCAGTGCTCTCTGCTTTCCAGAGCTGCAGGGTAGATCCTGTAGTTATACGGCTGTGAAATCAGGGTAAACCGGGTCAGAAGGATCAAGAACACTTTATCTGAATAATCCAGATATAATAGTGGAGTAAAATGGGAAAGGACTTTTATCTTGGAGGGAGTAAGGCTAAACTGAAAAAAGTTTAATTTCAAGCAGTGTGCTTTTAAACACGAAGGCATTATGTTGTAGTGTAGTGCTAGGGGAGTACTACAATATGCTGGAATACTACGAAACATAGTGCACAGATGCAAAGGATTTTAAAGACTCATTAAAATATGAAAGAATATAGTGGAAAATACGGATCTGTGCTTTTGCTTAGAAGCTTTGCATATAGTGACAGTGCTGAGCTGAAAGTAGCTGCAGTTGAAAGTCCTTGGAGTACCTGTAGCACTTCCTGCAACTGTTACTCTGCTGTTATAGTGAGGAAAACATAAGAAGCTGCATGTCTGACTCAGGTAATAGTTCTTTCCTGGGGTGCAGGTATAAAAGCAGGTCACAAGGAACTTGTGAGTAGGAGACCCTCTCATCCCTTCTATGCATAAGCCTGCATGAAGATGAGAAACAATTCACTCCGACTGAATTGTGTAATAACTGTGGTCCTATTTTATTAAAAAAAAAAGGGAAAAAAGTATTTCCCATATCTGCCTTCCTGGGTTGTATAAAAGGCTGAAATATTGTTCTAAGAATGTGCCCTGTGCCTACACTAGCGATCTCATGTTAGGCATTGTGTGACTTGGTGGAGGCTCCACTAGAAGAGGATATATGCTTTTAATAGGTTAATTGCGAACTTGTCTTGACCTGTTTTCAAGCATATGTTGTGAGCACTTGGTTCCTCCTAAATAGCTAAAATGCTGCTTAATTAGGAAACTCTCAATCATTTCTTAGATCAGTTCATACACTGGCATTCTTGGTAATGCTTAGCTGTGAACACCCTTTAAAAAGAAGCTTTTAAAAGCACTGAAGCTAAGCTATTTTTATGTATTGCCAAAATGAAGTGGTAACTCCTCTTTGTCACCACGAAGACCTACAGTCTTCTGTTCCAGCTAGGAAGGTGCTGTGTGTAACAACTCTTTTGTTCCCTGCAGTACACCATTAGGAAGCAGTACAGGTGTGTACTGAGCAAGCTGCCTGGTGCACAAGCTGGGATGGGGCTGTGCTCACTGCCAGCTCACAAATCTTACCGTTTCCCTTCCTTATCCATACCTATTATTCAGTCTTATCTTTGACTGTAAATTGTTTGGGGCAGAGATTATCTTGCCTGTCTTGTATTTCTGGCACCTGACAAGGACTTCTTGGGCTCTTGTAATACAAACAATAACAGATTTTGCTATGTGATGTATATGGGCAACTCTGGCATGGTGCCTTAAACTCACATGTTATCAACATAAATCCTTATGCTGCTTGATTTGGAATATACAACAACAGAAGAATAAAATGCTTTAATTTTGGAGACACGTGGGAGTTAATAGGGTAACCATTATACTGTGGCCCACGTCCTCTGATACAATCTTATGATGGCCCCGTTGCTTACCATTCTCGGCACTGAGTAGTCCAATGAGGAACTCTTGTTTGCAGGAGTTGTCCGTGCACAACAGGACAGTCAGCCACATGCATAAAGTGCAGGTGATCTGTAGGGTCAGGCTCATGGAGCACTCTGAAATACTGAAGATGCTATGGAGTTGACTGAATAGGCAACAGTCTTGCAGGGAAAAAAAAGCCAACCTTATCTCAGGCGCAATTTCTACCCTTTATAAATAGTGAACAGAGGGTTGGCTAGGATGATGCTGATTTGATGTGATTGTAATCCTTTGGTAACACTGATACTAGTGGTAGCAGAACATCCCATTACAGCATAATTTAGGCATCACAAATGGCTACAGCTGTCTGAGGATGAGTACCATGGACAACCGGAGGAAGCAAAAGGAAACTTTAGTGAATTTTCATGCCCCGGTGACAGCTGCCATAAGGCTGTAGCAGTTGTATACTTTCCTCGGTAAGAATATTGTATCTTTCAGAGAAGTCATTTTTTGAAACCAGTTAATTAGGACAGTTATTTCTGGCCGTGGCATTTGTACAGAACAGAAGGCATGATTGTTCTTATGTTTGTTTCTCCGAGTCCTTTGATCGACTAGAAGCTCTCGATGATTTACGCTATAAATTACCTCAATACTTTGGCAGTTCATTTCTTTTCTTGTGTACTCGGTTAGGAAAATGCAGAAATCCTTGTGACTCAGCTTCAGACTACTATAAATTATGAAGAAATGGGGGAGGGGGGTCACATTTCAAATTAGGAAAGGCAATTCTAGGAGGATGGGAGGAATACTGGTTGCTAAATTTGAGACAAGCATCTCTTGGTATCTCAAAATCTGAGCAGCTACCGCCACCTAGAGATGCACGAACCAAACACGTTGCTATGGCTGGCTCTTGCAAGTGAGGCTGGACAATTAAAATGAGTGAGGCTGCTAATCCCAATCCTTTTTACTCCGCAGCAGTAAACTTAGTGTATGCATGTGGGCTTTATTTAACCCTGTAACTGAGGTGGTGCCTGTAAATTCTGTTCTACCCATGCAGGTAACTAATCTTTATACAGTCTTCCTTGTGTGGCTCAAATAGATAAACAAGAAGGATAGTTTTCAGTAAATCATTTGCTGGCTGAACTTTAGACTACACCTAAAAAAGTATTTGCAAGTCAAATTTATACTGGCTTGTTACAGCTGTTGGTGAGACTCGATAGGGTGTCCAAAGCTTGCACCAAAAAAGTGCAAGGTAGAACCATTCTGTTAAGGATTTGAGTTGGGCTGGGGGGTGGGGGGTGTGCGCCTCCACCCCAGCATTGAACTCTGCTTGGTAGGGGGTGTCCTTTAGTAGATTTTTCATGGAATAGAAAAAGAATCGTATTTTCTTAATGTATGGACTCAGTACGCTTTAGTTTGGCTTCACTAGATACAGGATTTTGCCAATTTCAAAATCAAGTATTGAAGTTAAACTGGGTATGTGGGTATTTGTTGCTACCTCAAATCTAACAACATGGAATACACTTTTTATATCTGACCCTTGGTTCTTAGGACATAGTTTCCTGTTTTGTTTTGAGCTCACAGCTTTCTGTTTTGTACATCAATCTTTGGCCATAGCAGGGTCGTCTTCTGCATTTGGGAGAGAAGAATAAGCACTGTTGCCTATTTCATTTGTGAGGAACTGCTTACAAAGAGAAACAGTGTGCCTTTTTTTACCCACTGAACTCATAATCTCATGTGCAATTATTTGTTTGACTCTTACAGACACAGTACATTTCAGGGGCTTTTAGAATAACTACTAGCTTATGGCTATCAAATGCCCAGTGGAGTAAAAAATCCAACACAACTAAACCTCAGTGGGAGTTGAGAACTTCCATCTCCTAGAACCTTGAAAATGCAAGCCACTAGTTGATGGCACGTACTGCATATCTGTCCAGGTTATGGTTTTGATAATTTCTTAAGTCTGTCAGTGCAAAGTACATTGGGATAGGTGCTTAATACATAGCTTCTGAAGGAACAGTTTTCCTGGGGGAAGCTGAAGAGCTGTGATATAGGAGCATTTGCTGTTCAAGTCAGGAGGCAACTGCAGACTGGTTATACCGTAGGGTGTATGAGATAGCTGTTGTACCAAACTAGCATTTGAAAAACTGCCTTTGACTCACCTGGAGTTCCACATCCAATCTCAGCCGAAGTACATGCACTGGGCTACAAGTAGCCTTGTAGTCCCTTGCATGCATGTAGCATAGCAGGAGGAGTCTGGAAAAAGATCGAACTAGGCAAAGTCTTGAGCAAAATGCTGTTATATGCTCTTTATTAACTCAGCATGCAAAAGGCTTGGAGCATGTTGCTGCAGTTAAGGCTGTAACAGTAAGAACAGCACTAAGTCCTTTTTTTTTTTTTTTTTTTTTTTNGTACATATCTTATAAAAGAGAGTTAATCTTGTGCCAATTCTAGTGCATGTTGTGCCTTATCTAATGTGATCAAAACCTGCTTTCTCTAAATATAACAGCTCCTGGAGAAATGCAGTTTTTTCTAGATCAAGGAATTAAAGGTTATGATCTCTGGATTCCTTAGTCCGTTATGCCATTTACTTTCTAAGCTTGGTGCAATGTTTAGTATCCATATGGTTTAGTTTACTCGTCTTTACACTGGCCATGGCGCTCTCGGTGGGCGTTTAGTACTTGATATACTGAGATGAAAAGAAATGAAATCTAAACTTTATTCAAGGGCTGGATTAGTAAGTAAACCAACCTCCCCTTAGTCATAGCTGTCACCGTACTACAGAAGTGTATGGACACTTGGGATGAGCGACAGGACTTGTTTTGTGGTATTTCTAGATAATTGTGCCTGCTGGCTGCCTGCATTAAGACTTGGATCTTCACTTGCTATTTACATTCCTTTTGAGTTGATAATCCAGTTTGACTGAGCTGTAAATGCCAAGAGAGAAATGCTATTTGATAGAATTTGTACTGAAAGCCAGTGTGAGTCCAAGGGGGAAGCAAAGCCACTAACAAGTTCAAGCTGGCAAGGGTAACTTAACCAGAACTGGTGCCAGGAAACTGTGGTGAAGTATGAATTTGCTGCTGAACGTCATGACCGCCCTTTATCTTTATAATGGGTTGAACCAAAACTAGAAATAAACACATCTGAAGTTCTCCATTTTTGCTTTTCCAGATATAAACATTACAGTTTATGTCAATGTCATGGTTATTTTTTTTTTGGTTGGCAACGAATGTCCTGCAGGCTGGTGAAGAAGGATTTTTTTTATTTCATGGGATGCAAAAAAGGATGTTTCACGTCTCATTACAACAACAGGGTACTTACTGGTATAGCATTGGCAAGTTGCTGCCAGTTAAATGGTGCAAAGAGAAGATAACCAAGGGCTGCTTTGCATCTTCTCGCAGAAATACAAATTTTGTGTAATGACTAGCAAAAGAATGTCTGAAAATGAGTTTTCCTCTTAAAAGCTAATGATTGGTATCTGAATTTAAAATAAAGAACAAACCTCCCTCCCTCCCTTGGAAGACTCATTTTAAGTACTTTTTTTCTATATATATTTTGCACTAGTGATTCATATCTCCTGCCCCCAATGCAAAACTTTTCTGCCAGTGTAACTACCAAAGTAGCAGCAATGTTAACAATAAACAAGGGTGTTCTAAAAGGATAAGTGAGTGAATTTGACATGCCTTGGGGGGGGGGGGGGGGGG
>RSEF01000005.1:5488248-5498895 GCA_003993805.1 Himantopus leucocephalus
TTTGCATAAATAGCCGCAAGGATAACCAGAGTGCGTCAGACATCCAGTTATGCATGTGTTAAAGGTTAATACTATTTGTTCTCAGTACATTTAGTCTTTGCAAATCATGTGCTGACATGCATCCCATTTTGGTATCTGTTCACACACTCCGGTAATGATGTGTAGAGCAGGAACTCATGCCTGTGCCATTCAGTAGTATTTAGTAAATTGAACTTTTGTATAAAGGTCTTAGAAAATGGCAAGGCAGAAAAAGAATGTCGTCTTGCTGCTAATTTTATCTTCCACTGCACACTCCTTTCTGGAGATTAAAGCATTATGAATCTATTCACTACTGAAAGTTATTTCAACTTTCATAGCGCATATCAGGATGCAGAAAAGCAAGAACATGTTCACAGCTGTTCCTCAGGTCTCTCCGCTGGAAATACAACCTGTTAAGCTGCTAGATTTCTGCTTAAAATAATGCAATAAAACAATTAACTGGTGAATCCTCATTAAATACAAATACTGAAATAAATAGTACAGTTAGGTAATTGACTGCATATGTAAACTAGCTGTAGATAATTGACATGACCTTCATTTAACGAGCCTCCTTCCCATTAGTGGAGACGACTGCCACAATTATGTGCCCTTATTCTGGCTGTAATTGTATGGACTTTATTGAAGTACAACTAGGTCACGTCTTCCTGGGATCTGGTCCGTGGTGGGTGACCTCTTTTCATTGCTTCAGCTTTGCTATACTGCATGAGAGAAGGAAGGATGTTCTTGCAGCCATGAGAATGGATGTCGTTCAGGAAACCAGTCTCAAATGTTATTTCTGACAGAGATGTCTTGTGTGACCTGAAGGAGGCTAGCATACATCTATTTTAAATAGCTTGTACCTGTTTTATACAAATTAGTAGGTGTATACAACAGTCTATGGGACAGCAGTTGAATGAAGATTCCTTCTGCTGGAGAAGTCTTTGATCTTTTATGCCTAGTGACATAGCTGAACAGGAGGAGTGCAAAAGCTGCAGCCTTTAGTTGTCATTCCTGGAAGGTGGGAAGTAGAGACCTGAACCTCCTACAGCTGAGAAGGGAGGGGATGGGTGCGTGATAGGACTACAGATTGAGGCTGTATCATCAGTGATTTTATTTTGTATTTTTCTAACTGCGCATCTGTCTAAAAGTGGCCATGGCTACTCTGTTTTGTCTGGCATTCAGTTGTATTGATGCCCTCAGAACATGCGGTGTCAGTCAGGTTGCTCCAGTTAAGAAAGACTCAGCACTGATCAGCCTCCCTGGGAAATAGATAGTTGCTTGGCCTGCTGGGGTAGCGCCAGACATGGGTGCACATAGAAGTGCTACGCCATCTCCATCCCAGGCCTCGTAGTGGTAGATGAGCCCAGCATGGAAAGGGGCAGTACCTTGCTCAGTATTAGCATGCTGGGAAACCAGGAAAATACAGCTTTCTCCCATGTGCCCACCCCAGTTCCACACAGGGTGACACAGTGACTTCCTCATAATCAGAAGGGTGTGCGTAATCTGTTAGTGTTTGGGATTTACAAGGTACTTACTGTAGCAGGACAGGCAGTATCTTTAATCTTTGCAACATAATGAAGGTTTGATAGTTGAGGAGCAGAGAAAAAGGACTGGAAGCTGCCATCCAAAGTGTTTCCAGTGACCTTTTTGGTGCTGCGTTGGGATATTAATTCTGCCTCACTAAGTAAGAGATGAACCATGCATTCGTGAGTCAGTTCAAAAGTAGCTGAAAGGTTGTGTGTTTCTACTCGTGGGGTGAGATTTAAATCTTATTCTGCTATAGCATATTAAACTAGTAGATTTTGAGCAGCTGCTACTAGAAATTGCTGTGGCCTCTAAAATGAAGATATTTCCTAGGTGTTAAAATATTACTTCCTTATATTAAATCACTTGATATTATTTTACTGCCAAAGTCAAGGGCTGTGTATATTGCTCAAGTCACTGTCAAGATAGAGAAGAATCTTTTCACATCCTGCTTGCACAATTCAGCTTAGTCTGGGACTCATTTACAAATGAGTAGATGTTTGATCTGTGTTTGCTTACTAGCAATATTCCATGTGTCTGTGCTGCTAAAGCTTACTCTGACATACTCTTCTGCTGTTATAAATGTGAGGAAGAGGGGTGGCTTTTAGGGGGACACATTTTCTTGTGTATTATCAGTATGTTATGTGGATAACGGCTGTCTTAAAGTTGTTGGGTTTTGGAGCCTAGTTGTACACTGTTTCTTACCATCCCAGAAAATAGCAGCGGTTGTACGTCATCAGATGGGATGTAAATTGATCAAGCTTGACAGCAGTTTCCTTCCTGAATGGAAGGCAAAATTGATTAAGGAAGGATTAATTTAACATGAGATATAAAGTACTGTTAGATCTGGTGACCAACCAGCCATTGGCGGAGGACGCTGTGGGCTTATTGAAGTTAACTGGTGAGGTTTCTCTGCACCTCTCTGTTCTCTGTCATTTTCCTTGTAAGAAAAATCTCCATGCAAACCAAGTTGCACAGCCACTATTCTATTCGTTTCACATCTCTCCAAGTTCATTGCTAGAAGTATGGCCAATGACAATAGTGAAGGATGTGGCCTGGTCCAGGAACCCTTCTATCCTTTGTTCACCTGCCTAACTTGAAAAGCAAATGTTCAGCCTCCAAGCGGTGCACTTAGCTGATGGGTGCAAGTTTCTCCTTCTCTGTTTTGTGCTTGTCTTGGTGCCTCTTGTGTTGTGTCCTCTCTTTTGCACTGGAAGGCCCTTTGGGGTGCTACGTGCTCAGACAGAGTCTGTCCTCCAGAGTCAAGATATTGGCTGGGACCTTTGGGCACTACTCTAATAAAAATAACAGGAACTTGATTAGGAGCCAGAAGATCTGTGTTCTGTTCACTGCTCTGGTGGTCACAAAGGGTGATGTGGGTGTTTGGATTTTTTTTTTTCCTTTTAAGTTTTATATAAAACAATTCTCAGCAGGGGGAGTGTATGAATATTATTATTTTTGTTGCCTGTTCCACTGGCTCTGCATTTGTATGCTAGCTGAACCACCCCTTCTCCCTCCTGTCTTGTCTCTCCTTGTTTGATAAAGGAAGACTGATAACCTTCTTCCTTGTGTTGCAAATCACCTCTGTAGTGTCTCTCTTCCTCCCCTTTGAGGAAGAAATCTGATACTACTCCCTGTAGAATGTTTTAAAAATCCTAGGATGAAAAAAATCTCCAAAATATTAATGTTCTGCATGGTTAGAGCAAACACTATGTTCCTGTGAGTCACAGATGTCAGGTTTGTTTAATCTTAATAAATCTATGCCACAATAACACTTTTAAACAGGAAGAGAGATGGAGGGATGAAGGAAGAGTTGTGCTGGGGTACAGAGGATTCTTAGCCAAAATCTTGTTTAGTGGGGAGCACGGATGCAAACCCAAACACTTCCCACCCCTCGACTTCATTAAGTAAGGTTTGAGACCTACATTTTGGGCACTGCCTTTCTAGTACATATTTCATTTTTTTTTTGTATGTTTTATGATAGATTGTCTTTCCATGTTCAAGTCTTAAGAGTACTAGTTTCCCACAGCATATTTGCAGGAGATGAAGTAAGGCTTTTTACATAGCACCCTGTTGGCAAACAGAAATAGCATTTACTCCAATGAGTGCTGCCAAGTATGAGGTACTTCCGAATGAACTTCAAAAGCTTTGAAACAAGCATTAGCTGCTTCTTCAAAAATGTGAACAATGCCATTGCTTTCTAGCAAGCAGAACTGGTGAGAGCAGGGATCGGAAGGAGGAAAAATAACAACTGGATGTGATGGATGTTGTAGTAGCACTTGGGATCAGACAGAAAGCATAGCTCTCTGTCACTGCAGGATTTGGGGGGTTCTTGTAATAGTGCCTAAAGTGCGTAGTCTGCACTTGAGGAGGAAACAATTTCTACCCTGAGGAACATACAATCTACAGAGACTCGGCAAAGTGCTTGGGAAGGAGCAGTCATACAAGCCCAAGCTGTTGGGAGTGCTGATAGGAGTGAGTCATGCTGATTCCAAGCCTGGTGAGGAGTTTTCTTACCGGCACTCTTTCCTGGTGCTACCCATCCATGCTCAGTGAGGACAGAGCCAAGTGTACATACAAGGCTCAAAGCATGGCCCGTATCACGTGCAAGAACTTGGGGCAGAATGTGAGAGAAACGGGCAAAATGCTGTGGTTCAGGATGGCAGTAGGGCTCGTTGTGCTGCTGGTTTTCATGCTGGGCTCTGGGCTCTGGCTGGGTTTAAATAGGTGCTTTGTCCGCTTGGGAGCAGGCAGAATGGGGCTCTGGGAAAGTACGGTATGGTGGTTCTGGTACTGTCATTTCAGTATAGCTCTTACCAGCTCTGTAACCCAGCAGGTCCCTTCCACGGCATTCACATGATGCAAGCAATCTGTCCAGCTCAAACTTAGTGTGCAGTCCTGGACTGTTTTCTTGTTCTATATTTATGCGTATGTACCCTCTACTTTTAGATGAGGAATTGACCTGCTGAGACCTCAGAATTTGTATGGCCTCTTCCTGTGTTTTGAAGGTTGCTTTCAAAATACAGATGCAATTTATCCTGGTGCTGTTCATTTTTTTTTGTGGATAGAACGCTGAAATATTTTTGGCATAGAGAGATCTTAAAAATCAAATATTTGCACTTGAAATGGAAGTCTTGCCTTTAACGCTTGCAAAGCTGTTTTTTACTGCTGCATGTGGCATTGCTAAACAGCAGTTTTGCTTTTGCTGTTACTTGAAATAGGTGTAATCAGTCAATAAATAAGGGGTCCATATAGTACCTAACCTGATACTACAGAAAGACTTTGGCATGTAAAAACTTGGACTTGCTGGTGTCAGTGCTAAGCTTTGTCATATGCTTTATCTGAAACTCTAAATCAAAGAACACCCTTGTACAAGAGTATGCTTTATCGCCGGTAATGAGTTGTGGTGGCATGCAGCAGATCTCTGCAGAAAATGCACAATGTCTCGTGACAACTCGGGTGAATTTGTATTACTCCATCCCTTTTAAGTTAATTTTTTTTTTCTTGTTCTTGTCCTTAACAGTTCCACCAAGTGAGAAGAGTGATGACCATCCTTTTCCTTACTATGGTTATCTCATACTTCAGTTGCATGAAAGCTGCCCCGATGAAAGAAGCTAGTGTAAGAGGACAAGGCAGCTTGGCTTACCCAGGTCTTCGGACCCACGGGACTCTTGAGAGCCTAAACGGGCCTAGTGCTGGATCAAGAGGACTGACATCGCTGGCGGACACTTTTGAACATGTCATAGAGGAGCTTCTAGATGAGGACCAGGACATCCAGCCCAGCGAGGAAAACAAGGATGCAGACTTGTACACATCCCGAGTCATGCTAAGCAGTCAAGTGCCTTTGGAACCCCCACTGCTCTTTCTCCTCGAGGAGTACAAAAACTACTTGGATGCTGCAAACATGTCCATGAGGGTGCGGCGCCACTCTGACCCGGCTCGCCGCGGGGAACTGAGCGTATGTGACAGCACGAGCGAGTGGGTGACGGCGGCAGAGAAAAAGACTGCAGTGGACATGTCCGGGGCGACTGTCACAGTCCTGGAAAAAGTCCCAGTACCCAAAGGCCAACTGAAGCAATACTTCTACGAGACCAAATGCAACCCCAAAGGGTACACAAAGGAGGGCTGCAGGGGCATAGACAAGAGGCACTGGAACTCCCAGTGCCGAACTACCCAGTCTTACGTGAGAGCTCTCACCATGGATAATAAAAAGAGAGTTGGCTGGCGCTTTATAAGGATAGACACTTCCTGTGTATGTACATTAACCATTAAAAGGGGAAGATAGTGGATTCGTGTTGTATAGATTATATTGAGACAAAATTATCTATTTGTATATATACATAACAGGGTAAATTATTCAGTAAAAAATAATTTTATGGACTGCATGTATAACTGAAGTTTATACAGTACAGTGGTTCCACAATCTATTTATTGAACATATCCATGACCTGAAGGGGAACAAAAGTCATTTGCGCACAAGTTTAAAAAAAATGAAAACAAAAAAAAAAAAGAAAAACAAGCAAACAAAGTCTGCATTACATTCCTCGATAACATTGTGGTTTGTCGCCGTTGCCAAGAATTGAAAATATAAAAAGTTAAAAAAAAAAAGAATAAAATTGCATGCTGCTTCAATTGTGAATTGATGATAAACTGTCCTCTTTCAGAAAAATAAATTGAACCAAAACATTCCGTTTACATTTTAGACAGTAAGTATCTTTATTCCTGTTAGTATTATATCTGTTTACTGCTTTTAACTTCTGATAGCGTTGGAATTAAAACAATGTCAAGGTGCTGTTGTCATAGTTTTACTGTTTCTCTTTTACTTTTGAACTCCCATCAGATTGAAAAAGAAAAAAAAAATCATTACCTTATTCTGGATTAAAAACAAATTTGTTTTTTTGTATGTTGTGAAGGTGTTTGCAATAGCAATCCAACTACTGACAAAAAATAATAAAAAAAAAAAAAGAGGCAACTGAAAAAGAATGGTGATGTTCCACTTAACATTGTTGAACTTCAGGCTTAAAGACAGCACTAATTTAACTGTATGGCAACATGCTTTTTTGGGATATTTTCTTTTTTTTTTTTTTTATTTGCTGTCTTTTGAGACCTGCATTTGCTTATACCATGTTTGTTTGTGTTTGGGTTTTTTTTTAGCCTTTCCTCCCTCTGAAAGGATGTTGGTTGTGATCTTTAAAGTGTTTCACTTACCATACAACTGGAGCTTGTCATATAGAAATATTCTCTAGAGTGATTTTCATGTAATAAAAGACACTGTGCTTGGATCAGATGTCTTGGTGAAGCACAACAAGAATGTCACTAGAAACAGGGTCCAGAAAGATGATAGTGGATCCGAAATCAGGTTGGTCATGGGACTGGGTAGCTCAGCCAGTTCAGGGACAAATACCAGTGTTTTGGGTTGACTGAGGCTGTCTGACTCGTAGCTGGCACTGAATGTAGTCCTGTGCATCATGAGAGTGAGAGCTTTGCCTTGTACGCCGATGCCCTTACCCTCCAGAGCATGTCTCGCAGCCCCAGGCCTGCAAAGCGTGGTGTGCCGGCCGCAGCGGCACCCCTGCCCGCGGGAGCCCTGGGCCACCGCTGGGGAGCGAGGCAGAAAGAGCCCCTGCCTCTAGCTGAAAGCAATTAGCGTCTATGTGCGTGTGGCTCTGCCTCTGCTGTCAGCCTTACTTTATGAAACAAATATTGGCATAAAAAAATACTCTTGGAGTAAGTGAAGAGCCAGTGCTGGAGTAATTGGCTTAACATTGCCTAGGTTCTGATAGATGTATTTAGCCCTGCACTATTCCTCGAACTATCCTGACAGAAGTGTTTCTAAAAAGGCAGGTTGTAAGCCTGAGAGCCGTGCGTAGCACTCGCACTGACTACAGTGGGGAGAGAGGCAGAAATAGCTCATTAGTGAGCTCACTGAAGGCAGATGCTATATTTGTAATTCCTGTAGATGAAGAAAAGGAGCTGAACGAAGAGGAAAATACTGCAAAAGATAACTACTTCTGAATGCTGCAGCGTCTGCGTTAGCCTGCCTTGCTGTTGAAGTTAATTAAAAACCTGGACTGGGCAAAGCTTGTTTGAAATATGATTCCCCCACGATAATTCTCTTTGAAGAGCATATTTAAAACTGGTTTTATGTCATTACTAGTAGAAACGTATGGTGGAAGCTAACAGAGAGAGTGATTTCTTCTACTTAGGGTAGAAGGGCTTCCCCTTCCCCGGGATGACTGACTGTCCGTCCCAGCTGTACCGTGAAATCCTTTTGCATTGGCCACGTGCACGCTGGACCGTGAGTGAGGAGAGAGGGCTGTGTGACCCACCTGAACTTCAAGCTTCCGCCTTCCCAATCAATTGCAGATACTCAGGCTCCCACATAGAAATCAGAAATGAAAAAAAAAAAACCCTTACTGAAATGTCTAAAAACTTCAACTGAAGCGTTCTTCGTGCGGATTAAATGTTGGTGTAATGGAGGATTTCATTCCGCTGTGGCCAGTACCTGTATGTGTATTATAATTCTTTACATTTAATAACCCAGACTTGGCTCAGGAGCTATTCTCAGCAATATTCCTAAACTGCAGCAGAGAGGTGGTGTAATGGTGGCTCCCCTCAAAGCCAGGGCTGGTTGCTTAGGAAGGGGAAAGGATTATGCCAATGAGTGAATAACAAACAGATTGCTCAGCTAGACTGGAAAAAGAAACGATAGCAAGGACATGACAGTAATCTAATTCAGATACAGGAATAAAATAATTCCCAGTTCAAATAAATTAAATTTCGAAAAGAGGCGTGTTAATGCATAAATCATGCTAGAAATAAAGTTCCTCATTTCCCAGAGTTCATGATGGCTATTTCCTTAACTCAGCAACCCTCACCTGGCACAAGGAAGGGTGGCGCTGGCGCGGCAGCGTTACAGAGAGTGGGATGGAAGGTTCGGAGGGGTAAAGGGCAGCCCGTGCGGGTGGGGGACGAAGGGATGGAGCTGTGACCCAGCAGAAGAACTGTCCCCTGCACATCTAGAGTGACGTTCCCCATAATGCGCCAGTTCCGTGCCTATCGTGGCACGACGTGAAACTGGCAATTAAACCGCAGTCCCACGGCTCTCACCTGCCTGACCTAATCCATCCAGGATCGCAGCCTCGGCAGTTTCAGTTAAAACAGATGGGGGCGGGGGAGGTGGTGGTGGTGGTGGTGGTTTTCTTTCATGTCACTTAATTAAACTCTTGCTGTGGTCTGTTTGTGACAAAGGTATATCATGCATGTCAGCAGGCCTAGTGCTGTGTTAAAGTAAAGACTCTTGCAACTGTAAGTTAATGTCTGTGGCCTTGTTCTCTATTATTCACCTTGTGTAACATAAATATTTATTGTATATTTATATAATTTTATGGTTTTTGGGAAAAACTGAAATTGGCATTAAAATTTAAAAGCAACTGCGTCATATTGTAAATATAATTAAGCTATATTTAAGTGTACTGATTAACATAATATATGTTTAACTATAGAGTTTTTTATGTTTTTAAATATATTTTCAAAATATATATATATATATATAAAACTTGGGGTTTTTTGGGGGACCATGTGACTCTTTTCTCTAATTGTAAAACAAACTTGAGTTTTACTATAAAGATGTGTGTTCTTTGTTTTAAAACAATTTTTACTTTATTTTAGCAATAAAATCTCACTCAGAGGGCAGATAGCTCCCTGTTTCGTAGCCGGACAGTTAGCGTGGGGAGGGGAGGGGTGGCAAGAATTTACTTCCCGTAAAGGTTGGGGATACTTGCAGAATGGTGTATTTCCATTTAATTCTAGCACGTAAGTCCTCGTGAGACTAAAACCCCACGAATGACACATAGATATGATTTTATTCAGCTGTGAAATAACGAGCATAATGGAAGTGAGGGGGAGGGGTTACTAACCTTCGTAACTAAGGGATAAGTGAGACATAAACTCAATAGCTATAGTCCAGTCATGTACCTGATTTTTAAATGGTGTCATGTATATTTATATCCCCTGAGCTGAACTCATTTATGACCCCACGGAGTACTAGGAGTGGAATTCCTTGGATTTAACATATTGTTAGCATTTCTAAAAGAATATTCTCTACTACAACTGCCAAGCCTTTGTATATTTAATTATCCCATAGCCCTAGAACAATCGATAAATCTTCATGATGAATAGAAAACTTTCATATAACTTAAGGGGGGAAAAAAAGCACAAACCCGAACTCTTAAAAAATTCCATTGCTGCGAATTTCCCAAGAGCCCAGCGCCAGCAATGGCTCCACAAGAACTGAGGAAATGGTGCTTCTGCAGATTATCATTTATATTAAACACACATGTGTGCACATTGCTTGCTTTATTTTTGTCTTAAAATAAGCTAACGGAAGCAGTAACAGATACTCAAACCATTGGCGTAGGGAAGGACGGGGCCGTGTTATTACCGCGCCACGTGCCTGCTCCTGGCTGCGGGAGCCGGCTCCGCTCGGACCCTGCCTCCTGCCCCAGGTAGGACAGAGATGGGTGAGGTTGCTTTGCCTTATTATACTGTTGAATATGTGGCATAGGTACCTAGGGAATGAAACGGGCACCCTCAAAAGACATACTTGAGCTGCAGAGGAAGACACGGGAGCTTATCGTCTACCTGTACGCTCTACTGAACGCTAGCTCTCTAGGGGAAAAGAAAGATATTTCCATAGCTTTTATCACTTGGGGCAGAACAAAAAGGCATGTAGCTAGACTTTTAAATTACTCAGCCAGAAAACAATAGCAAGCAGCAAAAGAAGATTTTTGAAGAGAACATCAAGGCTCCGTTGAAGCACGATGAGAGGGGGAGGACATTTATTTCAATTTGTCCCAGGTGGATCCAATACACACCTTCCACAGGCTACTTCTCATTAAGATCTCATTGAGAAGACACCTTCTGGCAGGGCCATTAAAATGGAGGAGGAATGGATGTGCTTGTTTGGAGTAAATATATAAAGAGCACCAAGACCTCACCTTATGAAGCAATTTTAAAGTTAGGAAGGTTCTGCAGGGGGGTGTTTTGGAAGAGGGGAAGATTTTTCTAAGCTTTTTTTTTTTTTTTTTGTGGGGGGGGGGGGGG
>RSEF01000005.1:5542770-5556189 GCA_003993805.1 Himantopus leucocephalus
CACTCTTGTCTACTCACAAATATCAGAGGTCTGACAATATATAAAGCTATGAAGTATAGCCCCCATCTCTATAATACTTCAGGACAGATGATGACCATCATTAGCCCGTAGAAGTTCATATGCTCAATTCCAGCACTTTGCTTAAGTTTTGTTTCAAGGTCATAATGCAAAAAATTCTTTACGGCTTTTATGTAACAGCTTCTAATGCTATACAAAGAGAGGGACAAAGATATCTGACCCAATTATAAGTAGAATATAGTCAAGACTACCAAATATGAAGGGTAATTCACCAATCTCTTGGTTCCTCATCACTGGGGAGAAAACAGATTTAAGGAGACAGGGGGCATAAAAAGATAATATGAGAAACATGAAGGATTGCTTCTAAAAACAACAATGAATTTAAATCCATGTCTGTCCAGGCAATCTATTCCATGTTTCAATGTTTCAGGTTTTATTTTGGTTGGTCTTTATGTAAAGTTCTGAGCAAAAATAACCTTACAATTTTAATTATATGTTTATAAGGTAATTCTTTTCCCAAGTATAGAATTTATAAAGTTTAAGCACCGCATCTTCAGAAGACTTTAAAGAGGGAAGACAAAAAAAAGAGACAGTATCTACACCACACAAAGTTNAGGTAATTCTTTTCCCAAGTATAGAATTTATAAAGTTTAAGCACTGCATCTTCAGAAGACTTTAAAGAGGGAAGAAAAAAAAAAGAGACAGTATCTACACCACACAAAGTTCTTTTAAAATCAAGAAACATTAGGAAAAACAGACAAAGTTACTTTTTTCTACTTTACCAGAATATCAGTACCCAGACACAAAGAATAATGAACAATTCTTTACAATGCAAACAAGAAGTGAGATCAGAACTTAGTGAAGAAATGAAGACTTAGTAGCACCCTCTCTCCTTGCACTGTTTTCATGGCTTATACAGAAAGGACAAAAAACTTGGAAGAACAAAATGCAAGATCAAATTTAAAGAAAATTGAGAGAGGTTAACTTCAAATTCATATGAAGGAATCAAGTTGCCTGAATTGAAAGACAGGTTAAGTACTCAGGCAATGAAGGATCATCTTGATTAATAAGTTTAACATAAAATTCCATTTTCTGCATTGTGCTTTTCTTCCATAATTGCTTGTGTTGTTGGAAATCTCTATTATACCCTAATTTTCTAAGATGTAATTTTCTTAGGTAGGTGAAGTCTAGCTGATCCATTTCTGAGTGGAACCCTGAGTCTCTTGCAATTATTTTCAAAGCAACACACTCCCACAGAAGTTCAGGCCCTCAAGGTCCGAAAGTATGATTTGAGCCTGCTAATGTGAGCGCTGGGTTTGTGGAAAGAATGCTTGCTTAGCAAGGAAGAGGAAAATAGGGGAAGGTGCTTTTGATTTCTTGAACCTAAGAGAGTCCTAAAACTCTTGAACAAAAGCCGTGATTGGCAATATTGCTCTTCTGCAAATCGTCCAATAAAGGTATGGTTTTGTTCGTGCTGAAGATCAGTGCCCGATTCTGGTGTAAATTCATCTAGGAACACTGAAAGCAGATAAATACACATCAATAAGCCTATGTTTAATGCTCCTTTCCCAACCACCAATAAATGTAAAATATAACAGAATACTCTACTATGCAAGTTTACCTGTGAGGGATAAAGACAGCGCAACGATGAAAGCTCCTAGAGCAAACTGCTGGAAAGCATTCCCTTTATAATTATGAGCCATAACACAAGCAAAGAACAGACCAAACCTTGTGACCAAAATTCCTGTTGACCTCTCGAACAGCAACAGGGTGAGCCAATCCAGCTAAGAGAAACCCCTTTTAGTCCTAATTACATTCAGCATTTTCACATAACACTGGAAGAACGTAGGTTTACTTTGCTACACGTTCACTTAATACAAAACCAAACTATTCAACATACTGAAAATATACTATTTGCAATGTACTGTTCCTAGAGAATCACACCACGCGTTATCATGATACATTCAAAAGATGGTGTGACATGGTCATATAAACTGCATACCCAAACTCTTTTAAGTACCAATTGTAGCATTCAAACTTTAATATAAATTTTCAATTTATTTAGTATACTGCACAACATGCATCACAGTAACAATCTCTGTACCTTCTGCTTGAGCCACAAGAGCAATTTTAGAAAAATAAAGATTGCAATCAGAGGACATTTAACTGCTATAGTTTCAGCTTCTTTCCTTCTCTTAACCAAAAATAAAACCAAAATACCTACTGGTTTAGCATTTAAATCATCCAGTCTTGCAACAACTCTATAGCCTTCAAAGACCTTTAAAATTAATCAGAACTAGAATATGTATTTCCAGAAAAAAGTGCGAAGAAATCACATTAACTTCAGTCTAGTTTAGGAATAACTATAGTCGTCATTTTGACCCGTAGGGTCTCCAATGTTTAGTTCAAGAATATTAAAACGTTCATACCATTACATGGATCTCCCAAAGCAAAGGAAATTCAAATAGCTTGCAGCACTGCGGATCAAGCTCACATACGTGAAATCCCATCCTTTTAAAAGGCTGGTGATAGACTTCCAAGTTACCTACTCGAAGTTTAAACTTTCAGCAGAAAAGACTCAAGCATTTCAAGAACCTGTAGAAGCAGGGGAGTAAACTCAGCACCGATTGCAAAAAATCAGTATTTCTCATCAAATTATGGAAGTACCACTATTCGAAATCTGTGAGGAAAATGCTGCAGTGAGAAAGGGAAGTTTGTCAAAGTTTTGTTCAGAAAAAACAGGAATTGCCTATGTATAAGTGAATGCAATCAAGTAACCTGGAGGGGAGCGTGGTTAATAAAAATGAAAATAATATATCCCACCGTTTCACATTCAACAAAGTTTTGTCTCTTTGGAAGGCACTAGCTATCATTAGCTAAATGCTTATAAAAGACAGGACAACGACTTAATCTTATTTGAAAGGATCCTGAGGTTTAGAACAACACAAGCAACTATGCTCTTTAGACAGAACACGTACATGGAAATGGCTGGGCTTGTTGCTCTTCTAGTTCTGAAATATATGAAGATATAATATTTTCCTCCTGTAATGACAATGTCCAAAGAGAATTGCGAATAACAGAAAAAGAAAAAAAAATGAAAAAATGATATATTAAGGCTGATATCCACGGAGTGAATGTTTTTGAGAAAAAGCCATACAGCAACATTTGATAAATTGAATAATCACTGCATTAAATAGAAAGAGGAAAGGTTAGGTTCTAACATAAAATTACAACAGAAAAATCACTATTTGAGTTGGTTCTTTGTATTCCTTACAATAAAACAAATCTTTATAGTATCAAGTGCAACCAATAAAATAATACTTATTTTGACTTCTATAATTTATTTTCTTTGTTCATCAGCATCAATTGCACCACAGGCTCCTGCTGTTTATTGTCCTGGTCGATTTTAAGCCCTTAGGTGACTTGTTAGCAAATGATTTGGAAATAAAAAGTGACGCAAAGAGCTGCGTAAATCCTTATTAATCGTTAACTCACTCTACCTCCAAGCCACCTGCAGTACCTCTTAAAGTTGATTATGGGACAGAAAGACGTCAGAAAGCCAAAACACTGAGAACATTCTAGTTCCAGTTAAAGGGTGCACATTTTTTCATATAAAGCTGTATTGAAATTGTCATTCAAGCTTAAAATATTCAAAGAGTTTAACTAAAGCGCTTTAGAGATGTGTTAAACCTGTAACAGGTTGTGACTGGTTTGAGCATTGCAGCAGGGAAGAGCAAACAAAATATTTTATAAAAGATTTTTTTTTAGATCCAAAAATTCTTCATGGAAGGAATAAAAGTGTCTGAAATACTTTTTAACATTGACATCCCAGATCAATGGCTAGAGAGCGCCATTCTGCAGTCTAAGACTTTAGGCAAAACTGCGGATGACCCTGATGGTAGTGAGGAAGGCAAGGAGCAGACTAGAAATCCCAGGATTCAGGAAGACCTCAGCCTGTTTAGGGAACGGGTAAGGAGGAGGCCTTGGGAGGCTCTCCTGACATGCGAAGAAACTCAGGACAATGGGTCATTTCCCATGAACAATCTTGGTAAAGCGCAAGGGAATCCATACTCATCTGGAGAAAAAAAAAAAGGAAAAAAAAAAGAGGCAGGAGGCCAGCTTGGCTAAACAGGGAAATCCTGACAGTGCCAAAAAAAAGGAGGGCCGAGAGAGAGAAGCAGAACAAGTTACCAGGGAGTATAAAACCAGAAAACCTGAGCTGGATTGCACTGGGTTGGAATTAGGAACGCCTAAATCTGTCAGAAGCTAAAACTGGGAAGGGATATGTCATGAAGACTGGAGCATGGCACAGGTGACCTAGTAATTAATTTCACTGAAAAGGCTGAGGTAGTAAAAGCCTTTGCCTAAATATTTACTGGCAAAATCTGCTCCAAGTGCCCATTATCAAAGACTAGGAGGGAAACGTGCTAACACCACAGTACAGGAGGACCAAGCAAGACGGGTCACATACAGCAGTTGGACATGAACAAGGCTGAAGGGATCAGATGACACGTATCTGAAAGTGTCAAGAGAGCTGGCTGATGTTATCGTGAAGCCACTCTGTCAGCTTTAAGAAATGGTGGTGATCCCTGATGAATGGAAAAAGGTCAGTGCCATGATAGCTTCAAAAAACTGTCAGGAAGGATTGTCCAGAGAACTACAGGCTGGCAGACCTCACCTTCATCACTGTGGAAATGACGCAGTAAGTCCCCATGGAAGCTATTCCCCAGCACACGAAGAGCAGGATGAGAACAGCCAACACAGATTTTATTGAAGGCAAAACCCTCCTGACAAACCTAATTGCTTTCTAAGACAAAGTAACTGGTTCTGTGGATACCAGGTAAACAGCAGGTTTAATTGATTTTAATACAGCTTTGGATTTTTTTTCCTCTCTTACCTTGGTGGCCAACATGAAAGGCACAAACTGAACGTATGGGCAGTAAGTGGGATTCAGAGGCGATTGGTACAATGGGTCAGTGTGTGACCTGCACCTGGAAGTCCAACAGAAGAGAAGAGCTTCCTTCCAGAGGGAAAGCCCTGTCAGACCTGCCAGGACAATGTAATTTTGAGTTGAAAACTTAAGTAAGGTTCAGTAATTAAAGTGTGTACACTACATATGTGGCTGCAGAATGAAGGGATAAATGCATTTTTGTGAACCGTTATTTTATTACATATTCCTAATAAACTTGCAACACTGACTCATTGAGAAGCTTCCAGACTGGCAACAAGATACTAACTTTTCTTTATGTAGTTATGGTTAAGGAGAGGAGAGGACAAGACATTTTTAGTTCTGTACACTTCTACATCTCAATGTTCAGTATCTTATTAACTATGAGAATTAAAAATGGAAACACATCCCTGTGAAAACAAGAAATTCCCCTAATTATACAGTGCGATTCGGTTCTTGTTTCTAGCCTTAGTAAGATAAAGGTCTTCCAGCCATGACATCATTGCACAGAAAAAGTACAGAATTTTAAAGTTTTTAAAATTCAGTAGAATTTTGTTTTATTCGCATTCCTTGCTGCAGTATATCTGAATTTATAATAAACCAGTGTCTCAAGCAAACAGCTAAGAAAAAGGACATCAAATTAATATCAAAAGCCTACAGCAGCTTCTTTTTCAGACCGTTTGTTATCTGCAAATTATCCAAAGAACCAGAATTCAAGGTTTTCTTCAGACATAGCTTTGATGCCCTGTCCATCAGGTACAGGACCGAGCAAAACAAGACGAGACCAAGAATACCAGCATTTTCTGTACCTGCTGCTTATTCTGCTAAATTGCCCACAAACCTGTAGTGTTCCAAATACCTGGGAACTGCAATATGGAAATTCTCTATCACAAGAGTGATGTGAGAGGTCTCATCTACTTTGTAATGTAAAGAAATATTAAAAATAGCAAAAGACTGGTCAACAGTTTCATGATGGTTATATAATTTCTCATTATTACCAGACACTTTAGTTAATACTGTTGTTAATCTATCTGAATGTTGTTTTATTTTCAAAAAATCTGATTTTTTTCCATGGCACAGTGTGCTTTCCAAACATGCAGAAATAAGATCATTCATACTACACAAATCATAATCCACAATACAAAAATCCTACATTAAACATCCTGTAAAGATACTCCTATTTGTGGGGTTCCCCTTATTACCATGACAAGGACTACCACACTATCATTAACCTTTATACTCGGTCTTTTCTTAACTTCAGGTCTTGACACATACAATAGATTCATATTGGAAACAATAACTCTCTGCATAAGAAGAAAGTTTCAGGTTATATACAAAATTTTTTGTTAGCTTCAACACAGAAGTTGCCCTTTATAGTCTCGGAACCAGTATCCACCATGCTCCCCAAATTCCCTCTAGGTCATACAAGCTTTCCCGCAGCATAAAGCTTCACAAAGTGACAGCACTGATTATTCAAAGTGTGCACACATTTTTGGTCCTGCTAGGTGGAAAAGTAGCAACTGCACATTCAACCCTGTTATGACACAGATTTTTGGGGTTTGTTTGTTTTTGGTTTTTTTAGAAGATAAAAAGGTACTAGCCTAATTTCATATATTATTAGTTCTTAGATTAAATATTACTAGGTGCCAGAAGGTTGTATCTTAATATTGGCCTCACCAAGTGCTAGCATCCACGTTTTTTGACCGAGGCAGACTGTGGGAAGGGTTGAATTTGGGTAAACGTGCTCTTCCACTCCATGCTTGGACGGTCACACATCACTGCACCTTAAGCCAGACTGCACTGCAAGGAATGGAAACGCATTCTGATGCTCAGTCAACTGAGATTTTTGCCTTGTCTTTTGCAGCAAATCGCTCTGTTCATTAGGAACAGCTAGCAGTCATGAATGAGATGAAGGAGGATGAGCTATTACCTTAAACTGATAGAAAATATGATAACATGCAGCACATGTCTTTGGAAAGGGTGGGAAGAGACAATGCAGAAGTGGATTAAGCCCTCTCTTGGCTTTTTAACAGCTGCTCTCCCAGTTTCGCAGGAATTGGTTCCTAGTACCTTTGCCCTTCAAGAGAAACAGGTTTTCAGGTCCTCATGTAATCATTGGAATAAAAAAATAATGGTACTTTGCCAGAGATAAAGATGCAACGGCATGGGGGAAGGGAGTGCTTCTTACCCTCCTCTTTCCCTTCCCAGCCTAGCAGGCGGCACAGATCACCTTGAAGGTGAACAGCCAGTCCGGGTATCATTATCAGAAAGAAGTTGGTTCTGTTTTCCTGACTCATAAGTAAAAATTTCAGTTTCAGCAGCCTCTAACTTCTCCTGATCAATGTAAGACTGAATAGCAAATGATACCAATATTACAGATTATTTCTGCTGTTGAGACATGGCATTTGTATTATCTCTTAGAAATCTGTGTTCTTCAAGAGTTACGGCCACTTACTAGTTAATATTGGCCTCAAACACTTGCACCATTCAGTGGTGACAAGGCCATAGGTAACTTCCATTCCAAGGTACATGTCTTCTCCACTGAGGTTTTACACAGAAATTCTCTGAAATCTCCCTACTCAAATCTTTGCTGCTTGATCAAGCTAAGTTGCTGTATTTTTCAGGCATGCAAACACAAAGCCAGCAATTAACTATCTGATTTTACTTTCAGTCCTTTTGAATATTCTGCACAACACTTGGCACAGCTGAGTCACAAAGGCCAAAATCAAATTAAAATGCAAATGATGTTTATTATTATGACAAGAAAAAGATAGAATTACGAAGGCAAACTCAAAGTAATTCATTTTTATGGTCTATGTCACTTATATGCATAATCTTAATGTATCTAAGATAAGAATAACAGTATTTGAAGCACAATGACTCAATGAGAAAAATCTGAACTCCAGATAACTTCTCTATATATCTATATTTCATAATTAGCTAGCTATGAAGCTCAACACTGATCCAAAAATGTGTCGACAAATATTTTCATTTAGTTACCTGTTTTCCTTTTTATCAAATTGGAAGAAATGAAGTTACGAATCAGAGACTATCAGCTTTTTTAGTTACTTAGTAAACAACATGTTTAGCTTAAATACTCATCAGCCTTGACCTTCTCTTAGTAAGTGACGAGCACCTTTTTGTCCATACATTTCTATTATCTCCACCTTCATATGAAAACGCCAGAATCTTCTACTCTCAAATATTATAATCTATGTACTGATGAAATATACTTTTGCCTTTATTGTCTGATACAAGGAGACATATTTCAATACAGTTTGTGTCCTCTTGTTTTGTGCAGAGTGCCTCAGTGCTTCCTATTATAAATGTGAACAAAAAGAAGCTACGTATACAGCTCTTGACAAATAGCAAGCTAGAATACTGTTGCTGAGAAATATGAAGGTACCTTCTTCTCAATAGGACAAAAAGTTCTGTAGATAACTAGCTACCAGGTGCAAAAACTTCAGATTAGAACCTACATATTCTTCTCTTCCTCCCTCTCATTGAAGAAAGCAGAATCTTGAGTTTTGCTGTTACCAAAAAAAAAAAAAAATTGAAAGGAGTACTCTACCAGTTTCCTTTACGAAACACTAATTATTTTTATAAACAACAATCTGGTTTGTTACTCTAATGACAATATACCTGGAACTCAACTGCTCAGGTACAAAAAAAATGCTTTAAATGTCTACAAAAGATATTTCTAAATATATATATTTTTGACACATACATTTTAAAATGGTTTTAATTAGAATTTCAGTTCAAACAGAAAAGGTTTTACATGTATTTTAGTAATGAAATAGTTACAAAAGCAATATATAGGTACCTAAGTCATCTAAACACCTATAAGAAACTTTCTCATCAAAACCAAGAAGATGGAAAACCGGCTGAAAGGAAAAGTTGATGTCTCCTTTACACATCATGTGAGTTCAAAGATTACTTCAGCATCATAATTATTTACTTTAAAAAATAGAGACATCTGTTCCTTTTAGAAAAAAAACTACAACCCAAATTAAGCTTCACAGAACTGTCCTCAGAAACACTCTGCGCGTAAGAGCTATAACATTAAACTTTCAAGATGTTCTGAGCACTTTTATAGCACACTGATACAGCTGAATTTAAAAAAACCCAATATAATGGACACGTCTGAAACTACTGCTAGTTGAAGTAACACTTGGCACTGCATTCCATATGAAGTTAAGCTAGCAGGTATATAAAATGTCCTTAAAAATAAATCAAGGATCTGTACATTAGTACTGAAAAGATATTCAAATCACCCACATTCAGCTCCACGTCCTTAACCAATATCTAGAAGGGGGTTTTGTTTGTTTGTTTTAAATTAATCCAGAGGCTTCTCATCAACTTAAGAAATAAAGGTCCTCTCATTCTGTAAGAACAGTTAGCATTTTATAGTATTCCTAGAAACACTAACGAAAAACTGTGATGGAAGAAAACCAACATTCAACAGAATGTTTCTTGGTTTCTTGCTCACTCTCCGTGGTCTAAAAGCTCTAGTTTCTCAGGCTGGAAAGTAATTAAGCTGCTTGGCCTATAGTTCTCTTGTCTAAAGAGGCCTAAGATGATCATATTGACTGCCCTGACTCAGCAATATCTAGAATAGAGAGTATGAAAAGGAATAAAGGGAAGCAGGAATAACTCACAGGAACAGAATCACTTCCTGTACGCTTTGGATGAGAGTCCACTCGGCAGGATCTCATCAGGGAGATGACAATATGATGAATCTCTCTCAATTTTAATTTAAATACTGTAAATAATATAAACCAATATAAAACAATGTCACATGGGATATGACTCCAGGGGCCACTTTAGGATACTCACTACTGCCTGTTAGAGAATGGCGCTGCACAAGTTTACCATTTAATGCTATAGCACAGTAAGATCAGAAAGTGAACGCATTTTAGAATCCTACTGTGCCTTCAAAAAACTCAAGACCACCCGCTCACATCAGGTTACAATCTACAGTCTAAAACTGTTCCTACGGAACCTGCCTGAAGCATGAGGCTGGAGTAGATGACATCCTAAGATCCCTTCCAATGGGAATGATGTTGATATTACTAGAGAAATTGCCTAAACCAAAAGTACCATCCAAATTGATAGACATCAATTATTCACAAAACTCTAATTTTCACTTAATACTGAAATGTAAAATGACTTGTTAACGGTAACAGAAAAAAACCATGGAAATAAAACAGTTCATCGTTTTAAACCTAATGCTTGCAAACCTTGCTTCAGAGCTTCAAACTGGCCAGCATCTCCTCTAAGATTTTCCTACTAAAATAATATAACGGTTCAGCTTCTTTCAAGACTACTCAGATCAAAATGGCAGCAATTTGTTTTCCTAAACTAGTAACACATAAGAGGGCTGTCCTGACTCATTTGACTGGAACTTACATTAAATCTAGCACTGGCACATGAGTTGTTATGTACGAAAACAAAGAAAAAACCCCAAATTTATGACATGACATTGAAAATAATCTTAATCATTAGTATAAATATCATAGCATTGTGCCAAAATAAAAGAAAGACATATATATAGCATTAAAAAGATTAATAGAATCTTGTCAAGAAAATGAGTCTTGATAGACTGATTAGTATTTAATCATTCTCCAAACGTTTCTATTGCTAAATAAAAGCTTTAGTGGGAATGCCATAGTATATATAGAGGCAGTATTTGGGCATAGCTGTGTTCTTAAAAGACACCTTACTCCTTTAAGATGTAAACAGTGCAAATAAGGACTTGTCTTTTATGTAACCAGTATATGAAATTTAAACTCAGCTGCTAATGTTGGAAATGGCCTGTAGCCATCCCACCTCAATGCGTGAGCTAGACAGATCTCGCAAGTTAAGTAAGAGTCAGGTCAGGACAGTATTTGGTTGCAACTGAGGCACAAAAAAATCAGAGCTCTGAAGTGATTTTGATAAATTTATAGTGTTTAAATGCAGCAGAGAGCAAGCTTTTTCTTGTCACTCAGTATTAAAATCCTGATATGACACAGTGCGAAAAGAATTCTGTGATGGAGAGATATAAGATGTCGATACCACCTTCATCAATTCATCAGTCCTTAACGGCCTATATACCTTGAGCATAAAAAGCTCTGCTCCAGCCTTCCAAACATACATATTAACCTGCTTCAGTCAATATAAAGTGCAATCTTTCCTGCCCTTATTGACTGTGATGGAAGAGCTGTTTTCCGGCTTCGCACGCATACAATAGTTAACAACTCCCACCATTGGAACTAAATACCAGTTTTAAGACCCACTGCATGGGCAATATTGGCATTGAGAAAAATTCTCAGTTTAGGACCCCACTCACCCTTTCCCATATATTTGGCTGCAGTGGTAACCCACACTTTCATACGTGTGCCCACTCTGCAAGGGGCAGTGTATGAGCTTTGTCACATCTACCTCTGAGGAAAAGAATAAACATGCTGGAAGCCGAATCTGACCAAAGAGCCCCAGTGAAACTGCCCTGCCTCAAAGGTATGCTTCGTACCCACCCAAAAAAAAAAAAGTAAAATAGGACTTTTATATCTTAAAGTGGATAAATACACTTTCAACTGAGTAGCACATACACTACTGAAATTGCAGGGGGAAGTTCTTAAGATATTTAGATAAACCGTTGCATTCAACTCGTTCAATCTTCTCAAGCTTCAGGTCGATACTTGAAGACTGGTTGTCTGCTCAACCAGTATACTCAGATTTGTTTTCTTTTTATGTTATCATCTTCATGGCTTTCTCCTAGCTACATCTTCCCAAACTTACTTCTAATACTGAGCCACATATTGTATTAAAGAAACACTTGGATTTGTGTCTCATTTCTCTTCCATCTCCTTTTCTAAGGAGGTTCTGTGTGCCTACCTGATCTTAAATTATGCTACATTTCAAGGATGCTTAGGAGGGGTTCGTATATCTATGCCTATTTCCACGTGCTCTGTTTAAGCTCTGGTTTTTGTGCTCTGTTTAAGCCAAACAAATGCATTCTGCTTATATGAACAGACAGATTGAAGAGATGTAAGGTATTCTCTAGATTGTGCCCTGTGTTATTTTCCATGGGCGACAATCTCATTAATACTTATTTTTCAAATGTTCTATATAGAAAAACATCAATAAAGCACTAAAAAAATATAAAAAGACTGCCTATATTGCACAGCTCAGTGACAAACTTCAACCTGTACCTTTATTCCTTAAGCAAAACCATATTATGCTCACTCTCAAGGATGGTAACTTTCCCTGTCCACAGAAAGCATTAAGAACACTTCTGATGCTCGCACGATACCAGGAATTACATAGCACCTTCCTGTTTTAAACCATTACTCATTACTGATCTCTATGATTAATTGTAAAAAGAGCTTATTAATTATAAAAACAATTTTTGTTTCTATGTTAGCTACAGGAGTTTCTCAAACAAACTTTTTTCAGAGCCAATCAACAACGTTGAAATAGACTACTGTGGCTGAGGATTAACCAATCCTGCCCTCTTCGCTCAACCGTCCGTGCTGCACAGTGTGATAAAAAGTCCATATATACTCCACATTGCACTTGCTTTCTACAAAATCACATTTAACTGATTTTTTCAAAAGTAAATATACTGAACCACNCCGTCCGTGCTGCACAGTGTGATAAAAAGTCCATATATACTCCATGTTGTACTTGCTTTCTACAAAATCACATTTAACAGATTTTTTTCAAAAGTAAATATATTGAAACATATTTTTATATTGTAAAGTACTTGGTTTCTACTATGCATTTTTGCACTATAATTTGGGTTTCCCATCTTTTTGCTGTTTGCTCCCAATTAAAATACGTAGCGAGAGTTGATGGTAACTCTGGGGACAGTGGCGCGGGCACGCAGACACCTGCAGTTGCTCAGTGTATATATCTACATGCATAGATACTGGTTTTAGTATACAAATACAGATACAAAGTTTTACAAACCATTTATATTCAAGGCAAATAACAAATTATTCTGCTAGAAGACTAATTAAGAATATAGTCTTGATGAAGAGGCATCAGCATTTGTTCCCATTATCTCTTGACTTAGCCAGGAAATACCCAACAAAATATTAACAAACTGATCTTAGCATAGCACTGCATGTCAGTCACTCCATTTCAGCTCCCTGATCTAAAATCCCTAATAAAACCAATAAACTTGTCTTTCAAATTCCTTGCCAGAGATGTATTATTGGTAACCGTGGGTATATGACTGCAATAACAATGCAGGGTATTACTACAGGAATGTTAAGTAAATTAAGAAAAGAATCCAGTACTGTTTTGTTCAGCTAGTTAACATGCTCAGTCATATAAGATGGTCAGTGTAAAATACAGAAAAACACAGGTACGTTGTGAAGAACATTTTAAAAAAGACTCCATATTGTACTATGTGATTTTTATGGAAATGGTTGTAAAGATTTTTTTCATGAGTTGATTTTTTTTTT
>RSEF01000005.1:5562980-5585130 GCA_003993805.1 Himantopus leucocephalus
TCTCTCTCTCTCCTGCTTCTCTCTTTGAAGAGAGGTAGGGGAAAGCATCTGTCTGTCGCCTGCTGGCCAGTTCTGCCCAAACCATGACAGACATATAGTGAAGTATAGAGGTGACTGGTTCTGTTTTACCTCAAACCAGGACACGTGGCAAAAACCATGTTAGGTTTACTTACGTAGTGATGGGCTATGAGCTGACCAGTCAGTAATGAAATACCGGGCTTATAATACATAGTTCTGTGAAAACTTAATGCTTGCTGTTCACTGGTGCTTAGAAGAGCACGCTAAAAACTACGAGGAAAGGAATAGAGAACAGAATAGTGACTGTTAGCCTGTCATTTAAACCCATTATATGATTGTATTTTTAATTTTATGTGCAGTTCTTGTTCCCTTATGTCCGAAAGGAGAAGACTTGGTACAAGCAAAGATACAGAAGAGCAAAGCTTTGTGGCTTCTGTAATTTCCAGCTGAGTGATGCCCCTACTTAACTTCTGCCCTTCTTTGCATTCCTCTTGTGTTCTGCTTCTCCTATTTCTCCTTCCCACAATTAGGAGCATATAGCTGGGAGATGTGACACTGTCCGAGTGATGGGCAGACAGTTTAATGCTTAAGGTGGAGTCAATTAGGAATGTAGACATGCTCTTATATGAGATAGCTCAGGTAAGAATGACAGGACGGAAGAAAAAGTTACTTATTTCATTTGTAATAAATTCTTGATGTCAGCTGCATTCATCCTTAGTGTTCTAAGGTTTAACTACCATGTCAAACAAAGAAATAGTTTGTCAAAGGAAATAAAAATCCTGTAGCGCTTTATCAGGCCACTCCAATACTGTCAACTGCGGAATAATTAAGAAAAGAAAAAAAGCATCTGTGGCTCAGATTGTTTTTCCATTTATTATGTCATAGTATTGCCACTGAGTCTCAAGGTCTAAACTCATATTTTGTTAACAAGGCAAAGGCTATGCAAATATATTCCAAGTATCAGTAGCACCAGGTCTGTCAAAGCAACAATTATGCACAGTCTCGAGCAAGCTCTCTCCATGAATAGAGCACTTTAGAGTGCCAGAATTTATGATGTGGAAAAGCATTGTGCAAATTTGCTTCGTTAGCTAAAGAAAATTTAACAATAGTTTCATTTATTATTTGGTTCTGCAGGGAGGAAAAAGAGATGCTTTTTACATGCTGTATGTCTGTGTTTTTATAGCTCTTACAAAATGTAAATCAATTTGTAATAGGAGTCATTTTAAAACAATTGAACGTGTGGGTTGTAGGTAGGAGTAGCCTTTTGACAGTTTATTGCATATTGCTTTTTAAATCATCAGTGTATGCTCTGTTAACTTCAAGTTCATGTTATATGTGCAGATAAATATGTCAATAAAATAGACCTTTTATTCAGTTAATGGATGAATACCCTTGGAAGTTGGATAGCTATATTCTAATCTTGGAATAGACTTGACTACAAGATGATTTTGCACTTTCTTCATAATTTTGTTTATGAACAGATTACTATGTATTTCTGAAATTATGAGTTTAGAGGAGAAAGCATTGGACACCGCAATGATTTAACTTTCTTTGCTAGAAAAATGATGTACTTGATCTGAGATTCTGTTATGTGTAAAAATTCCTTCTTCGTTAATATCCATATTGTGCAGAGAATAGTTAATTACAGGTTTAGGTAAGCTAAAACATATCTAGGCAGCAGAAACCAAAATGTTGCAGGGAGAGAAAGCAGTTAGCAGAGAAAGTACACTTTTTTTGTTCATTTAACATACAGGAGAGACAAGTTCTTGAATGGTTTCATGTATGGTATGTTGGTCACTACACAAAGCTGATCACACCTGATCAGTAAATCTGATTGAATGATAAATCTGTTTGTGAGCCTTGCCCCAAGTTTGAAACCCTGAATATAGTTTCAGATTCCTCTGGGATTGGATGTTAACACTAGGGAAAAAGACGATGTGATCTGCTTATTCCAGGCATGTTGAAAAAATGTATCTGCAGATTTTAGTATTCTTATATTCAGGGGCTGAAAGGTGTTTATACGCAGCTGTTATGTTTCTCATGTCAATTTGTACTTTTCAACTTGCTGATATATATCCAGATTTTTTTTCTGTATTCTACAGGGTTTTGGCAACTGAATTAAGCAGCGCTTTTCTTCCTTCGAAGGCCAGTAGCAACATCTCTTTTGAGTTCAATGAAGCACCATTGTGTCTTTAATGAAAGTATGAATTTGTATGTGGGTTGTTGGGGAGTGGAGAGCAGATTTTATAAAGATATCTTTTAAGATGCTACCGTAGAAAGAATAAGGAAATAATGCACAAGATTTATCAACTCTAAGGAAAGTTGCTTTACCTTTTCTTACAGTGAAAAATAATCTTAGAAATAGAACTTGAATAATGAGATCACCCTTAAAAAGTGATTGTGCAAACTCTCAGCAGAAGTGCTGCAAGACCATCAAAACTTCTTGCAGTAATTGTTAAAGTAATAGTAGTTATTAGGAGAACTTAAATGCAGATTCATTAATGTATGTCATATATACATGCTGGAGCTGATGGGGTGGTGTGTTTTCATTAGCTGTGGAAATTACCGCTTAAGTCCCTTCTTGCTTTAGAGCTATGCTGTAGCCTGTCTGGTTCCACTAGTGGCTGAACGGAGGTAGAACCACAATGGCTGTGCTTGTAAAACCAAAATCATCCAGAAATGGTGCAGTGGGGCACGCCTGCATCAGTACAGACCATAAATCCTTCTGCGATCTTCATTTTTTTCAGTTATTCCTCTCAACGCTTTGATTTCCATGATTGTGGAAAATGAGCATTTTTGAAAGTGCNCCTGCATCAGTACAGACCATAAATCCTTCTGCGATCTTCGTTTTTTTCAGTTATTCCTCTCAACACTTTGATTTCCATGATTGTGGAAAATGAGCATTTTTGAAAGTGCATCTGGTGGTTTTGCTCCCTGATATGCCGGTTTGCCCAGGAAATTGTTCTCTGCTCTGTCATCTTCATTTGCTCTGCACTGTGTTCCTTGGAGGCTGTGTGAGGACAGCAGGAGAGGGTGCGCAAACCAGTACAAAAAGAGCCAGAAGCGTAAAGGAAGCTGATCAGCTTTCAAGTTAAAACCAGTGTCAGTAAAGCTGAGGCTCACAAAGAATGTTTGGTAGACCTGAGATGATGATACAGGTATCCCACTGTTCTTGCATTATGTCCGTTAAACTTTATAAAACTAGACTGTCCCATCGCTGGGAGTGCTAACCTAACATACACCTCAAACTAAAATCGCCAGATGGGGCAATGTAAAGTCAGAGAAATATTTATGATTCTTCTGATGGATAGTGTGTTATCCTTTGAGCCGTCAGGTCTCATGAATAAAAAGCAAATCATTCTAATGGCTTGGTTTTCTTGGCACGTCTGAGTGATGACAGCATATTATATGTTTTACACATATTATGGTATAAAGGTGGCACGCATAACAGTGTTATGTGTTTTATAACAAAGATTTTAACTCTGGCTAGCTGCAAATTGCATAAAATAATATAATTTGCTCTTATTACTCAGCAGGGCTTTGTATTACTTAGAAAACTTTAAAATACATTTTTCTAAAATTTTGGTGAGACATATAATTTTGAAAATTGCCTCAATAATCACTAGTCTTATCCTATTAGTCTTCCATTTGGCCAGAAAGAAATGACTTCCTTAATCTGTAATTTAGCCAGAGAGGAACAGTGTTCATTAGGACCTTAAATTTTCATATTTGTTTCTGACGGGATTGAACATACCTGCTATGAAGGATGTCTAATATGGTAAGATTTCTATTTCTGATGTAGTCTATGGAAATGATCTTTAATATTTGTGGTTTTGATTAAATAATTATATCTTTTCCTTTAATTGAAAGAGTGTTTATAGTTGTGGTGGTGAAAAACCTCCCCCGCCCCACTTCAGGCCACTGGGTACTTGGTGTGATTTCCTTCCAGCCTGGGCTGCATTAATAATACAGTGGACCAGAATGTAACATAATGGTCTAACATGAAAGAAAGAAAAGGTGGAGAGCAACAGACCAGAACACAATAGTGTGCCTGGTCCCCATGGCTCCCACCGGTTGTGTGTGCCTGGTCCCCATGGCTCCCACCGTTCGAAGATAATAACCATTATCAATCACTCCTGACAACGTATGGATCGTGGCCACAGAGGGAGGGCGTACCAGGACCCCAAGATCTAGCAAGTTCTGGGCTTGCGTAACTGGTGGGAAGTACTGGAATATTCCATTGTCTGAGCTGGGCCGGAGTGGAAAAGTACCCGATGAAAGTCAATTATCTCAGATTCTAAGCAGCGATTCTAGTAAAGACCCTTTGAGCTCTTCTGGATCACAGCGGGCTGTCACCAGTATCTCCCCTGAGCTGAGACGCCACTCAGGCTGGCACCTCGAGGCCAAGGCGAGAGAATCCTTCTTGAGCCTCAACTACCGCCTATTGAGGAACGCTGATATATTGTGAGTGTTTACCCTAAATTTGAGAAAGGGAAATTTTGACTATAGGCCAGTCTCTCTTCCATCCACCTCTCCACCTATATGTTTGTGATATACACAATAGCTTTACGGCTGTGGATGTTCTTCCGTCTGTGCGTGCATGTACAGGACTTTAAAGAGCCAACAGGTACCGCTTTAGAGTTGCCTGCTGTTGAGAAATTCCTGATTCTAGCAATCAGGGACCTGTGTGTGTGTGTGCGCGTGTGAGCTTATATGCTTTGCTTATTGGGTATATGTATTAATTTGAAATCAGTGCTTTTGCCCATATGTATATGTATTGATTTGGGATACCTTCTAGTAAGTTAGTGTGAATCTCACCATCTTTGAATCTGTAATTAAGTCACAGTTCAGTTATTTTGTTCACTCACTTTGTAAACCTCTAAACCAGTTAATGAGTAAGTGCTGCTAAAAGTCAACCTCTTGATCTACTTTAAATCATTAATAAATTTTGAATCACTGCTAAGTCATAACCATGTCAAATATTTCCATCCATGACAATAGTTTCTTCAATTTAGAACAGTAGTTTTTACTCAAATTGTGTTTGTGTTAGTGGACAGAATAGTGGAATGCATACTTTATATAAAAGTAAAAACGAACATTAAAATAATGAGCATTCTGTTTTGAGGCATCCTGAAATTTCTTACAGGTGTGCTTGAGAGGTTGTTAGAAACAGGTTTTGGTGCTTGGAGTCAATAAGGGATGAAGAACAAAGGACAGCATCGTTTTATGGAATAAAAAAGGAGAGGAAGTCTTGCTGGAAATTGCAGAACAATTAAAGCAGGAAATAACTACTTTCATAAGGGTTTGTATGAGAGAGCGAGAAGCCAGGCAATTGACAAGAGGAGACAGAGAAAGGCGAGCATTTTCATCTTTGGGGTAGTAGTTCTGACAGTGTAAGATGCTCAGTGTTCTACTAGTCAATGCAAAAAGGGCTTTCTGTTGGCGTTTTTTTTGGTGTGATGTCTTCAAGTTATGTGGAAAGAAGTATTTAACTTTTTAGAATGTATGCATACCTTGGAAGTGTTCCCTACTCTGAAGCAGGAGTACGTGGTATGTAAATGTTTGCCAATTCATAAAGACTTAAAGTGACATTTCTGTGATCTTAACACACAGAATAAAGTCATTATTGTAGCCCTCAAATTTGAAAATATGAACTTACTTGGTTCTATGGAAATTGCTTTTCACATACACTTCTTCCTGTTTTCAGGTCTTTGTTAATCAGTGGCTGAGATTTGGTTTTGTAATTTTGTAGCACAAAACCCAGCCTAGACTGAACTGTCAGTTCTCAAATAGATATATGGGCTTTTTCCAGAGCTATAATTAATTTTTTATAAAGCTAGGAATGTAATGACAAGGTTTGTTTATAAGTTGATAGATGTTATTTTTTTAGTTTTATTTTTTTTTTCTTTGCAAACATGAGAACCATACCAATTTCCCATTTGTCAAAGGTCATTTAAATTTTTTTGCAGAATATTCAGATACGTTCCTTGAGAAGGGTGTTGCACTAAGGCAGAGTAACGCTTATACGTAGGATGCTGAAAGTTCCAGGATTTTATGACTGGAGTACTTTGTGGTTTGCTTCTAGGTGTGCCTGGCCCAGTGCAGCTGTGAGTGAAAGTCACAGCTATCTGACAGCTGCTGAGTGACCTAGGTGAAGTGAGTCAATGACATCAAACCAGGTCTGTACCACTATCCTCATTACAGCTGGTGCTAATTGGCACCCCTGCTGGCAGTCTCAGTGGAGTTACTGAATCAAACAAAGCTCCAGTTGGTCTCCTCGTTTGATGTGCGTTGGCAAGAGTTAGCTGAAAAACTTTTTTTTTTCCCAGTTGTCTCAAAGAAGCCATTTATTCTGGTTAAGTAGAAGGTAGTTTTCGCTGTTGACAAGGGATCATCACTTCCTGACTTTCTATGTATTCATACATAGAATTTGTAAGGGGAGCAATGGTGAAAGATCAAGAGCAGGTATTGTTATATACACATAAAAAATGCTGAAGCACCATGAAAGCATAATCGTACTTTTCTGTGAAATTACTTGAATGATTGATGTCACAGCAACCTCTGTGACAATGGAGAGAAACTAAACAAGGGAAAAGATTTTCTCTGTTTATTTTATAGAAGCTATATTCATGCTTTACTCTTTTCCTGTGTGCATCCCTCTCAGCTGAGTAAAATAAAAAGGAAATATTTTTATAAAGCGTTGTAGAATACCAGAGGTTAACTGAAAGCAGAAGAGCCTGAAATACATTAGGAAACTTGGAACTCTTTCTCATTCTGCTCTTTCATATAATTGAGAAGTGTGGATCCAGTGCCGTCTATCAGAATTACTATGCTATGTGTCATAGCATAATGTAATAAAATACTGTGTTATGACCTGAGCAAATGATTCTGAACCCAAGGTTCCATGTTATTTTCTCACTGTAGCAAACAGTACAAGAATTCTGCAAGCTCTTGAGGTTATCATGCAATAAAATCTATTAAGTCCCCACCATTCTCTAAGAAAGAAGCATTCAAGATTTTAAAAGAACGCTGGGAACATGGACAATCTAGCCAATTTAATAAAAAGTTATTTCAGCTCTTCATAGTTGCTTTGTTTTTCTAAAATACTCTGTATATGTAAAGTGCTGTTCAAGTACTAAGTTTAAATGTTTTGTCTTAAGCAAGACAATTGGATCTAGTTAGATTGTAACCTTCAAAGATCACCTAAAATGATTAAAAAGCTCTCTGTGTGACCCTTTGTAGTCTCAACAGCTTTGGATGGTATCCCCAAGACCCACCTAAAACCCTCATTCAGTCTTGGTCTGTAATGTTTTGATGTGCTCTCTCTTCTCAGGCCTTTTTGAACTGCAAGGGTTGGCTGGTTTATTTGGTATTTAGGGATGGTCCCTGGTTTAGCTTTCCTGCTTTCTCCGCTAAGCACCGTTTTTGCAATATGTTAAGACAGAAAGGGTAACGGACAGATTTTCACACTAGACAAGTATGGTCATGGAACATAAAACTTCTAATGCCCAAAGAAAACATTGAAACACTGGAAAAGAGAGCAAAAAGAATTTCTGCATACCTGGGGAAAGCAGAGGGCATGTGACTGTCAGAAATAAACATTTTTAGCGTAGGGTACACAGCTTTTATTATTTATTTGAGGTTATTCTGGAAACAGGATTTACAGATTATATAAACAAAAATCTGAAGGCAGAAGGAACTGAGGCTAAACTAAGCATTTTTAGTGAAAAACCATGTGTGTTATAGGCAGTTATTATTTGAACATAGGCACAAAGAATAGTAGACAAGGGAAGACTTTTATTATGTTCTAATAAATGCTTCTGAATGCTTGGTAAAATATTTTTATTTAAATGTGTCATGCTCATAATCTAATAGATTAGTCCTTATCATCACTATCATAATTGTAACTATCCTATTGAAAAAAGCGTTGATATTTATATTTCCTTTCATAAGATAATAAATCTTTCCTAGCTGTGTACTTGGTTTGATTAATTGAAATGTATGAGACGCCCAAGATGCTTAAAATTGTTTCGTCTAGTCCACAAAGAAAGAGGAATTCAGAGAACCGGCCCAAACATTTAATATAGTCATTATAATCTCATGAAATGCATCTATTTTTAGTAAAGATTTATGTTCACCAAGACACCTATATCCACTATTGATACACAAAGCGCAGTGTATAACAAACACGTTCTATAGAGAGGCTATAATTTCGCACGGCTGAAAGGCTGACATCAAAATGTCAGTCATCTAATTCTTTTTCAATCTTTTTTTATTTGAAAGCTCCAAAACATTTTCCAGCTGAAGCATCTCTCTACTAAAGAGTAAACTTCAACTTACTTCAAGTATACTTCTTTTTTTAATTACCTTTTCCTAATCGCAGAGGGTTGGCAGGCCACAAATCAAAGGCCACTGTCCCAAACATCTCAGCCATCCGCACGCTTATGACTTGTTTAAAGAAACGTAATCGAGTTTCTCGGGCGTTATAAATACAGTTCAAAATACTTTTTCAGATTGGTTGGTAGCACAGTACAGCTCTGGTTCGTAGCGTGGGTTACTGTCTGCTGGGGGAACTAGGCGATGGCAATTTGTAATTTTTTCCAAATCTCATATATTTTCATCTCCCGTATACAGAATTGTAAAGTCAATTTGTTTGCACAAGTTGTACGGTTAGAAACACTGCCCCGTTGGACAGAGTGGTACAGATTTTCAAGAAAATTCCTCTCATTATATTGAGGGGAAATATAATCTCAAAGCTATAACTATATAGCTTAAATTGGTTTAAATATGTGAAGTGGATCGTTGTGCTTTTCAGGAACTGTCAGTTCTCATTAAGCTGAATAGTTGAATTTAATTGTACGCTGGTCAGTACTCAATTCAGAAATGCATATGTGCGATCACGATATCCCTCATGAAATCTGTTCATTCAAGGTATTTCCCGGGTTTTGTGCTATGTTAAATAGGTTGATTCATTCTGCTCTAATGAGTATACCATTGTGTAACTAAATGTTCTTCCATATGGTTGCGTTCTTAACTTCTTCCTTTTCATGGAGCTTTTCTTACCACCCACCCCCACTCCCCCTGGTAGCATTTTCTCACTCCGATTGGATGGGTGCGGAAAACGTTCTGATTCCCGGGTCATACACGTTTTTAAAACTGTGGCCACTGGAGTTGAGTAAGTTACGTCATAGCGCCAGTTGTCTTGGTGTTAAACTGACCTGAAAGAAGGATTAATCTTAAGCTTATGTTTTGAAAAAGTTTGGTTTTGGGGGTTTTTGTTGGGTTTTGGTTTTGGGTTGTCTTTAAAATTACTATAACTCTGAAGTGTCAAAAGGTATACGGGCAGCTGTCCTTTTGTAGCTGAGGCAGTTAAAGGAGTTGCTGTCTCTTTCCATTCGCTGCTGCCCGTGTAACTTAGGCAAAATTACGTGAGTTAACCTAGTGGACCTGGTAGAAATTTGAATGCTAATCCATGGTGCTGACGAGCAGTTATCCCAACCGTCATCAAAACTCAGATGTGGAGGCAGTAGCTGCTTGTTAGGGGCAGAAATATATTGTGTTTTGCAGGTACTGCTTAAAAATGCAGCAACACGTTGGTTAATCTTCTTAAATCTTTGTGAGATTCACTGAGATTTTGACAGATAAAATATTTAATTGTAGGTCACCTTATATATAAACAAGAATCAAAAGTCTAGGTTTAGAAACCCAGGAAAGAGTTGGGCTCTTCAGAGATGTGTCATCTTCTCCCTTGCCGTGCCAATTTCCCTTCCCACTACGGGAATATTAAGCAAGAACCACCTTAAATCTAAGAAAGAAGAATGCTAAGCACAAATATGCATGTGAAGCTCTGCTCTCCCCAGTGACTGGGTGCCTCAATCAAAACTACACTGAAGGATTTGGTCTGTTTATGATCCAGCGCACCTAATTTCACCGAATTATTTTTGAAACAGCAAATACTGCTTTAAAAAAAAAACAACAAAAAAACCCAAAAAAACCAAGAAAAAAGTGTTTGTCCCATGGTAGGAACCCAGGATTTTTCTTCCTGGCGGGTCAGTATTAACCACAAGGCGGTGCAGTCGTGTTCCATCTTGTCTGCTTCTCTTCTGGGTCTGAGAACCGTTCGTTCTTTCCTGCACGTTGGTGTCCCTTGGCTACGGGCCCTGCTCAGCGCCGTGCCTACCCTGGTGGACAGGGCATTCCCATTGAATGTGGGAGGTGTCCCTTTGAGTTCCTGCGCATTGAAAAAATGAAGTTTTAGTCAGGTTTCCATTTCCTTGAGATCCAGTAGGAAGGGAGCAGAGTTAAGCTGAAGTCGGCGCTGATGGGTGGGTTGGACTAGTTTTCAATGTTGCCATATGGAAAGTACTTAAACTATTACTTTGGGAATAGCCCTAGTGCTTCTGAGACAATGAGAACCACTATCTCATTCTTGCTATACAAGGGGAAGACACTGCACTGTTATCCTTAAAATTGAGGCTATTTATTTGTTGTTTTCTTGCAGGAAACAGATTCAAGCTCTCCTAGGACAGTTCAGCCAGTCAGAGGCTTTGTTAATCTCCTCTGGAGTTGAGCCGGGGACTCTAGATGGAGTTCTCTTGGATGCTGGCTGTTCTTCTATGCAATTTGATACACCCGAAAGAGGTTTTTCCCTGCAGAAGGACGGACCTTTGGACATGAGGATGGATAGTGACAGGTACCTGTTAATAAAACTTCTCCTTGAAGCTCAAAGACTGTGTGCTCAGCAATCCCCGTGCATTTCATTTCCCCTTAAGTTGAAGAATTCTCATCATCAAACCACGTCTAAGTTTGCAGGAGTATACTGTCTTTCTTGTGCCACAGAGCCTTTTTCGATCTTAATACTTAGAACTCTGGTTATCATCTTTTCCTTCTTTGAAATAAGAGGAAGGTTCCAGTGATGAGTAATTAAACCACTAACATTTTTGTTAACTACACCATTAAAATTCTACAGTTTTGGAGTGTATGGTATACGGTTACAGGGGCATCTCGCTTTCAGAGGCCTGTCTTCTCCCTGTCTTCTCCATGGTTTCTCAGACTGTACTTGATCTACAGGCTCACAATCCCTCACTGCAGTCCCTTTCCTTTTCTGCCACACTATTTGTGAAACCTTCAGTTGCTCCCTCAGGAAAGGAGCAACCTCCCTCTTTTCTGCAATGGCCATCTGACCCAGTTACTTCTTTCTAAAAGAAACGTAATATTAAATAAATAAATAAAATCCCATCCGTGATATCTGCCACTTGAAATCAGATAGCAACATTGCTTTTAACACACTAGTCTAATGTTGTCTTACATGCCCGTAGATTTATTCTAAGCTTTCCCTAGCAATATTAAAAGCTTCCTTTCACATTGTGTAGGAGGCACATCAGGCTTACTTAGTTGTCAAATTAACAATTACTAAATAAATCACCTCTATTTAAATTATTAGAATTAGTGTTTAGTACATTCAAGAGCATGAAAATCAATGGTGGAATGATTAATTTCTACTTATGTAGCAGTTTTCATCTTCAACCTGATACATTTCTGTAGCATTGTGCCTTTTACATGACCGTGATTTCTGGTTTATAGATAATGGCAGTAATTGCATAATGCATTACTGAGAGAATGAAAATTTTTGCTTTGTGTTTTGATGAACCTGGAGTCTTAAGAAGTGTCATTTGATCTTTCATTGCTCACATAGAGCCGATGGGAAGCCTCAGTTTCTAAGGAATTATCTTAACACATTAATGTTAAGTTTTAACACGGGAAATTTCATGATAATTGCTTTTTCCAGTTTTGTGTAAAAAGCTCACGTGATCCTCCTGGGATTTAGCCCTCAGCTTTCAAGAATCTGAACTCCAGGCTTGTTTTTGCGACATGAGAATACATACATGGAACAGGAGCATAAGAACAAAGGATACCTGTGGCATTACAAAAGCCTTACGCTACAGTTGTTGCTATGATACTACTTGCCTCTGATTTCTAAGTTTTGTTATCTTTTGTAAGATACTGCAGGAGAGTAATAAATGCCTGAAAAATATTCTGCACATTCACGTATTTATAGAAGAGAATTTATTAAGTAGGTTGTATGTTTTCTCCGATTAGTAAACGCATATATGATGTTCATAAAATACCTTGAACTATTTCAATAGTGAAGTGACAGAGATTTAAAAAAAAATTAATGTTTGGCTTATACTGTTTTTATTCTAATTCCTGCCATTTGTAACATTAGGTCATTTCTGTTCTCTCGAAACAGTATTTGGATATAAATTCTTATGCCTTTTAGTGAAAAGAAAAGTTAAATTATTTTCATGAACAATTGTTTTCATAGCAGGAGATGTGAAAGAAGAGATCCTTGAGATCAGTTCTGAGTAGAAAACAACGTATAATGCAAGGTGACTAAAATGAACCCATAAGGGGCAAGTTTATATTCTAAAGCTGTCTAAATAAAAAGTCACACAGCATTTCCATTTTAATATGATACTGAAATATACTTATTCTTGTCAACTCCTTAAGCATAGTTTATGATAATAATTGGAAGTTTCAGCTGTTCTCATTGATGTTAAGGAACAAACTCCATTTAAAGTAGCAAGGAAAAGGATTTAAAAGGTGCAAGCTATATCTGTTTTCATAGGGTTGCTGTCTCTTATTTGAAAACCTCAAAGGCACTTGTATGCAGTGTGTGTGTTTGACTTTATGTCTCAATGCTATGAAGCTTCACCTCTTGTCAATGAAAACTGACGTCAGTGAACTAATTGGCTCTTCTTGTGCGTAGGTACCCTGACATGCCCACTGCTGCTGATGTTGTGAATGCTTTAGATCAACAGGCGCTTGCGTCCATCCTGAGAACATACGGGGAGGAGAGACACGCCAAGAAAATCGCTTCAGCCATCGTTCAGGCACGCAGCATATACCCCATCACCAGAACTCAGCAGCTTGCAAGCATTGTTGCAGGTACCCTCATTAATTCTTCACAGTGGCTGAGGAGAAAAAATATTAATCCCCAAAGTCCCAGAGGGATCTATTTGTACTTGAAATCATGCAGGATCTAATCCTGCCTATTCTGCTCTGATGTCAGCTCTTTCTATTTTTTTCTTTTTTTTTTAAGCTCCCGCTTTTTATATTGTAGTTTGACGATTAGTTTAATAATAGATTTTACATGAAGTGATTTATCATTTTGCCAACCAAGTTGAACCACACAATGACAGCAGCCTAGGGAATTCTTTATCCCAGCTATTGATAAGCCTTCAAATATCAGATACGTCATATACCTCTCTTAGTTTTAAATTTCTACATTTTAATATTTTGAGGGGAAGTGCCATGGCAGTTTCCAATTATGAATGAAATCAGGTTGTTTCTGTCTGCTTAAAGAACCAGGAAGGAAAAAGTAAAGCAATACGTAGCTTGCTTCACCTTGTGAATGCCAACTAGATCAGCCTGAAGCGACTATTGAAACACTTCATCTTACTTACCCTTCACTGTAAACAACTTGAACAAAATGCAGTTAGGCAGGAACTGTGCTCATATCGAGAACCTTCATGTTTGTGTTCTTGAGTAAAAATTTTCAAGGGAAAACGTAAGACACAAATCCTGTTCATTAAAATTATAACATGTAATGTTGGGATATTTTTATTTTTTTTAAACCAAGAAATGAAAATTACTGGGTCTTGTCAAAATAAGTCTCAACTGCTGACTCCTTTGAATATAGATCTTTAAAATGGCTATCCAAATTTAACATTTGCTAAAGAATAGTGTTAAAAGTTTTATCTGTATCCCGAAGACTTTTTAAAAAATACTGTATTCATAAACATTTGTATTAATTAAACTGGAAGTTTAAGGGACTTACTTTTAATGACCAACAGGCAAATTAAATGGTTTGGATTTCTATAAGTCAGGATACCGAAGCAAAATGTCCAATCAGCCGAGGCGCAAGGTTTAGCTGATATGATTAAAGGACCTGATGACACAGCTGTTTTAAGCTCCTGCTGTAAATGTAGTGAATGTGAGGAGCAAGCACTCTTAAAAAACCCAAGAGGAATAAACACTGAGTCTTTTACAAAACCTGAAGTTACATTTTTAATATAGTCATTGTCATCGATATCATGAAGTAATAATTTACTTTTTGTCGCATGTATCTCATGCTTTTTGAAAAACTGTTGATTAGAACAGTGTGCCACTATTGAGATTGAAGCAACCATTTTGCTGTGATAAAGATGTAATCTGTTATAGGCTGTAAACAAGCAACTCATTAACTTCTGAACTAATTTTGTGCACTAGCTTGAACTAAGAATATAAAAATGCTAGTGCATAAATGACAGTGACCGAAGATCCTTTCATGTTTAACGTGTTGCATGTGAGTCATCACTTAATGGTCACTTTCTGTGACAATGAGAAGGATTTTTTGTTGTCACTTTAAACTCTGCTATATTTGAAGAGCGGCTTGATACGTGAATCAGGTATGCACCAGATAGTATACGTGCCAAAGACAATGAATCCAGCACATATCTGCCAAGACAGTAAATATGTATGTTTTGTGTGGGTTTTTTGTTGGGTTGGGTTTTTTTCTTTAACAGACAGTTACAGTGCTCCCTGTTTGGGCAGAACTTCTTCCAATTTTAATTTGATTCCTCCAGTAAAGGAAGACAGTGGTGGATCCTACTAGTTTTTGAACTGATTATACCTTAAGAAAATTTCTGGTGACTATAATATATTTTGTTTAGTTTATCATCTCTGATCAATCTATGTTCTTATGCAAAATGATATCCATGAAGTTATTGAGGTAAGCCAGAGCTAAAGTGCCAGAGACCACAGCTACAGGATCCTCTTGGTGGCACAGCCCAAACCAACCTCTGACTAATTCAGGACTTTGCCAGAGTGAAATCGATGACCTATTAGTTAAATGTCAAGTCCTTTAAAAAATAAATATTAATTAGAATAATAAAATCTTGCATTTTATATTTTGCAGACTCTATATGAGCATGATTATCTCTCCAGAACAGGATCAATTTTTTTGCCTAGTATAGGAGCCAGAAAACAAGCAAAAAATCTAGGCAATGAGCCTGGGTATTTATGTCTCTTTGCTGGTGTCAGTGTCTGAGAATTCACATATAGTCCATATTTCTTTGACATGTTAGAGATTACTATGGCTTCAGAGTTTCTAGAGCTCCAAAGTTTTGTGGTAAGGTCCAGCTGATAACCAGAATCCCAGTGAATCTAGATTTGAACTAGCCTGAAATTGGAAAATTTCATTTTTATTTATAGAATGCTAGAATTCTGGTCTTTCCTACCACTCCCCAAAAGGTTAGAGCGTGTGTTGCTGTCGCTAATTGATTGGGACATAAAACTGAAGGGTGTAATTGAAAAACGAACAAACAAAAAAACCCCACCCAGCTCCACAATAGTTACAGAACAATCTGGCATTTCTAAAATCTGTATTAGCAAAAGTTATAATTTTAAGGTATAGCTGGAAAAAAATATATATAAATAGATTTGTATGTCAAGATTGCCCACAACAACTTGGGGCTAACTCAGGTATATACGGGATTTCTTGCTTGCCTTTGTTCCAATTCAAGAAAATAATTCTGCCTATTTCTTGACATAGAGCCTGAAAGTTATCTCTCTACATCCTGTGCCAATGAATAAGGTCCTACAAAAAACCCTAAAAAAAGTTTGGGGTTTTTTTTTGTTTTTCTAAATGTTGTCTAAAAGGATTCTGAGCCATTTAAATAAGATGTCTGTGAGCTGTGGAGACTGCAGTTTACATGGGAAAAAGGAGGAGTTTTCTATTGAGTCATGTGAACATCATCTCTTTGTGCAGCACAATCTAACTCCACTCACTGTTTATAATTCTCACACAGCTATCTGCAATGATTGAACGCTCTGTAAATGCTAAAGATCAGTACTTATCAACTGAAGGGCTGTGAACAGATGTGTGGAAGTCGCTTAAGAAGCGCTTCCTGATGGCTTTTGCTGTATCTCATTGAGTTGTTTGGAAACAATAGGTTTAACTCGATGTGCAGGAAAACTAGTTAAAAATAGTGACATTTTTAGAATGTAATTTTAATATGGTTTTTCCGTACAACTGATGATCTATTTTTTCTTTTCAGTGGGTAATATACTTTGTTACCTATTAGTTTTTGTTCAAAATTTAACTTTTGTCAGTGTTATTTAGATACATAATCTATTAACAGATCATTTTGAGATCATGTAATCATTCGGATTTAACTTGAAAGGAATTGATGATGAGATATTAAAGAAATTTGGAGTTTAAAAAGAACTTTAATGGGTAAAGCCAGTCTCATTCGGATTGGTTCACATTTATAGACTTTAATTATCAGTTTGGAATTTGTAATATTGCCTGAATTTCAGATGGGTGAGAATTAACACTGTACTGAGGGAGCCTAGACAAAAGGACATTAGTTGCGTCACAGAAACTTATTAAATGCAATGCTAATTCAACAGACGGATTCCTGCAAACAGGTGCACTATCTGAATTAATTTTTAAACTCTCCCACTCTCATATACTCTGGGGACTTTAATAGTTCATATTGACAGGCACAACACGTTGCTAATTCCATTCACAAGCTTTAAAATTTCAATACATTTCAACATGTGAATCTATTAGATTTTTTTTAAAGTGTAAGTAGCATCAGGGCATCCCAAAACTAAAAATGATAATTTCTCTCACTGGGATTTCAAACCAGTCATCTAGCCAGAAGTGTGGTGTTTTTATGAATGAAATTCATTTTACAAGCTTCCCATACAGATTTTTTTTAATATATTTTCATACATTGTACAGCCTGGTACCAGGAAGGATTTTCTTTTAGCGTCATGGTAATTGGAGGGGGCTGGCTGAGAGATTTTGTGCCTTAGCAGAAAGCTCAAATAGGTTTATATTTAACTATACCTGAGGACTAAGGGTTGGGTAAGAAACTTTTTCACCCTTGGAACATAGATCAAAATTTACTGCCTTTACTAAAAAGATGAAGGCCAGTGTGACAAAAATCACTACCACAGATTACATTTATTAGTTAATCCCAGTCTCTGAAGACAGACCCGTTAAGTCCTTGAACTTGCAAATGGTTTGATTATTGGTTTTGGTTTGGAGGAGTTTGGTTGTATAAAGCTGCAACATGACTGCACTTCTTTACCAGTTTCCTGGATATTCGTATTCTGTACCGTTACCTATGACCTGCAGTGCTGTTTGCGCATGTTCAACTGAGGCATGTAAGGTTGTATTATACTTACAGAAAATATCTGGGGTTTAATTTATTTTTCTTCAGTGTGTGATAAATTAATTCACAGTAATAAATTAATGTCACAGTTAATCGTCATGGGAGATTATTGCAGGAAGACACTGCCAGGGCAAATGGAAGAACCTTCCAAAGACCTGTTAGTGTCCTGGTCATGCTGGTAGCCTGAGTATCTCATTTCTTTTGTTTATCTATTCTGTATTGCAAAAGATCAGTGTTCATGATCAGACTACTAAAAACGTGACCAGATACCAGCATGTCATGTCTATTGAACCCCAGTTGTAAGAGATCAGGAAAGGAAGGCTGGAGGCAGGCATGGCTGAGTCGAGACCTGGTGGTCAAACTAAAGGGCAAGAAGGAAATGCACAGGCACTGGGAGCAGGGACAGGTATCCTGGGAAGAGTATAGGAACGCTGCCCAGTTGTGTAGGGATGGGGTCAGGAAGGCTAAGGCGCAGCTGGAACTGAACTTGGCGAGATACGAAAAGAATAATAAGAAGGGCTTCTACAGGTATGTCAGACAGAAAAGGAAGATTAAAGAAAGTGTACGCCCCCTGATGAGCAACACTGGTAACAATGGACGAGGAGAAGGCTGAGGTACCCAACTTTTTTGCCTTCACTGACAATCTCTCTTTCCACACCTCTCGAGTGGATGGACCACAAGGCAGGGACTGGGGGAGCAAAGTCCCTCCCACTGTAAGAGAAGATGAGGCTTGTGACCACCTGAGGAACCAGAACGTACAGAAGTCTATGGGACCTGACGAGATCCATCCCAGAGTCCTGAGGGAATCGGCTGATGTAGTTGCCAAGTCACTCTATGATATTTGAAAAGTCATGGCACTCAGGTAAGTCCCATGTGACTGGAGAAGGGGGAACATTGCGCCCATTTTCAAAAAGGGTAGAAAGGACGACCGTGGGAACTACCGACCTGTCAGCCTCACCTCTGTGCCAGGGAAGATCATGGAAGAGATCCTCCTAGAAGCTTTGCTAAGGCACATGGAGGACATGTGGTTCGGGGTAGCCAACGTGATTTCACCAAGTCTTGCCTGACCAACCTCATGGCCTTCTGTGATGGAATGACTATCTCGGTGCACAAGGGAAGAACTATGGATGTCATCTATCTGGATTTCTGCAAGGCCTTTGATACAGTCCCCTACAACATCCTTCTCTCTAAATTGGAGTGGTATGGATTTGATAGATGGACTAATCAGTGGTTGAGGAATTGGTTGGACAGTCACATCCAGTGGATAGTGGTCAACGACTCAGTGTCCCAATGGAGACTGGTGGCAAGTGGTGTCCCTCAGCGGTCCATACTGGGACCAATACTGTTTAATATCTTCATCAATGACATAGACAGTGGGATCGAATGCACCCTCAGCAAGTTTGCAGGTGACACCAAGCTGAGTGGTGTAGTCGACATGCCTGAGGGGTGGGATGCCACCCAGAGGGATCTGGACAAGCTCAAGAAGCGGGCCCATGTGAACCTCGTAAAGTTCAACAAGACCAATTGCAAGTTCCTGCACCTGGGTCAAGGCAACCCCCAGTATCAATACGGGCTGGAGGATGAAAGGATTGAGAGCAGCCCCACCAAGAAGGACTTCGGGGTACTGGTGGGTGAAAAGCTGGACATGAGCCAACAATGTGCACTCACAGCCCAGAAAGCCAACTGTATCCTGAGCTGCATCAAGAGAAGCATGGCCAGCAGATCCAGGGAGGTGATTCTGCCCCTCTACTCCGCTCTGGTGAGACCCCACCTGGAGTACTGCATCTGTCTCTGGAGCCCTCAGCACAGGAAAAACATGGACCAGTTGGAGCAGTTCCAGAGGAGGGCCACAAAAATGATCAGAGGGCTGGAGCACCTCTCCTGTGAGGACAGGCTGAGAGAGTTGGGGTTGTTCAGCCTGGAGAAGGGAAGGCTCTGGGGAGACCCTATTGTGGCCTTTCAGTACTTAAGAAAGTATAAGAAGGATGGGGACAGACTTTTTAGTGAGGCCTGTAGTGATAGGACAAGGCGTAATGGTTTTAAACTAAGAGAGGGTAGATTTTAGACTAGATATAAGGAAGAAATTCTTCACGCTGAGGATGGTGAAACACTGGCCCAGGTTGCCCAGAGAGGTGGTAGATGTCCCATCACTGGAACCATTCAAGGTCAGGTTGGACGGGGATCTGAGCAACCTAATGTGGTTGAAGATCTCCCTGCTCATTGCAGGAGGTTGGACTAGATGACCTTTAAAGGTCCCTTCCCACCCAAACTATACTATTCTATTCTATTTAGATTTTTCACAAAACCAATTTTGAAGTAGATCTTTATATCATCCTTGTTCACTCAGATACATAAAAGATATTTTGGTGACATAAAAGATAAATCTTCCAGTATTTTATGAAAATTCCAGTGAGATTGACTGTGGAAATTTAAACAAAGAATCTCATTCTAGACTTCTGTTTTTATGGTTAGGTCCCAGTCAAGAAGCACATTTAGTTTTGTACCTAAATTACATGCTGTACTCTTGTGGGTTGGCTTCATTTTTATCTGTGATACTTTTGGAAGCTGGAATACTCTTAGAATATCAGAAATGGATCATCCCCAGAAAACCAGCAGTATTTTTAGAAAGTACTTAGGCTGCTAAAATATGACAGTTAAAAATTCTGGATCTGCTTTGAGAGGTGAACACCAGCTCTGGGTAGTAACAGCCCAAAACTGAACACATAAAACTGATTCTCTTAAAGTCAGAGCTGTAAATTTTTCAGCAAGAGGCAGGAGAAAGGAGGTAGTGCAGGAAGTGTATAATAGAACAATACAGGTAGAATTGAAAAAACGCGCCCTGTTTTCTAAGCCACCAGCTTGTTAGCAGGTAATATTTTGTGAGGGAACAGTGGTTTTGCATTCCAGTTATAAGTATTTTCAGGAAAGTGAACGTGGCAGCGGTGGGCTTGGGGTTGGAAGGGGGAAGGGAAGAGTGAGGTATGTTTTCAATGGTTTTAAATATAGACTTAGAAAAAGAGGTAGATTTGTTGTGTGAGATCACTTACAAAAACAGTATTTTCTTATTCAAGAGACAGTGGGGTTTGTAATTAAATTCAAAAATACCCAGGTATCCCATGTATCAACTTCAAATTCCATTGAAGAAAAAGTCTATTATCAGAACCTAAGACAGGTCTTATGGAGAATATGAAGTATATTTAGTCACTTAGTGCATGCTATGGGAACGAGCATGCCCTGTGATATTTTTGGATACATTACATGCCGATTTTTAAACCCTGCTGTTTCATTTAATAAGTATGCAAGAGTTCTGAGCATACTACTAGTGTTTGTCGCTGTTAGTTGACACACAAATGGCAGTCAATGGCTGTTTTAAGGATTCCATTTTCAAAGATTCTATTTTCAGATAAGTAAAGAAATACGGAAACGGATACTGTGCCAGGTAGTACAAGCTCGGTGTCAGTTGGTTTCTCGGGACGCCTTACCTTGTGAGCTTTTGAGTTCTCCTTTTAGTTCAGCTCTTTCATCAAAACAGGCTTTGTGACTCCTGCAATGAGGGTATATAATCTTTTTGATTTATAGAAAGTATAGACCATGGTGTTCTCAAAGACAGAAATTGCATTAGCTAGCTAGTGTAACTTTTTCCATTGCTTTTAAGTGATGGAGGAGCCTAGCTCCCACAGGTTAAATCTATTTACTCTGTTTTGTGAAACAGAGTTTAAAGCCACAATTTCCTGTGCAGTAGTTTGTGTTGGGAGAAGCTGATCCTGTTGCCACTTTCTGTCTTGAAGGATTCGGACTATAGGAAGAGGAAACAGCCATGGCTACGGTGGGTTTCCTCAGTTAATTCAGGCACTGTTAGCGTTACAGTCGGAGGAGGGAGGGAAAGTAGTTGGGAAAATTCAGTGTGCAGAAACGCATCTTAGACACATCACATACATGATTACAACCGTGTTAATAATGATTGAATTTTTAAATCCCATTGTTGGCCTCTCCCTTTGCTGAACACTGATGATCACTTGTGTGTTTGTGATGCTGAACACTTATGTTTTCTGACATAAGTAAAATCTTACTTTAAAACTCTTAGGAATTCCACTAATAAATTATTTTGTGCCAGCGTACTAGATTATGATATCTCCATTAAATTTTCTTTAATCACCCATGTAAATGTGAATTTAGTCAACTTATTTCAGAGGTACCATATTCCTTTCTTTTACTCCACTATGTAGAATATCAATTACTTGATTATGAACGGCATTTACTTCAAACCCATTGCTTTATTATGTTGTAGTTTAGCACTGGCATGGAATCAAGGCATTTTAATACATACATACCAGCTGTATTGCCTTATCTCTAATGGGCCCTCTTGTTTGGAAAAATAATTCTTTCCAGTTATGCGCTAGCATTATTCATTCCATTTATCTTCGCCAGACCGCTGCGCTCCACTTACATAATGGATTATAAGTTTACTCAGGTTTCACAGAACTTGTAAGACTCTTGCACTTTAGTCCCTTTGATCCATCAAATCTGGCTTCTCTGGCTTTTTGCTCTATATTCAGATAATGAAGATTCAAGCCTAAAATACATTAAATAAAGATATATTAAAGTTTCTATCAAAATTTCAGTCTCTACAGACTTGTATAACTCATAAGAATTTTGGAGAAAAGAGGAGAGAGTTTTGTGCATGTAGTAAAAATTACTTAATCTGGTGATTTTTCGTGCAGCAAACTCATACCTTGACATGTTCTACTGTTTAAGCACGTGAAAAAGCAGCAGTGTCAGCTGCATTGTCTAGATTTCTCAAGGTATTTTTGTGAACATTTGAGGAAGTACAGGTGTCGTGGTCAACAATTTTTATCCCCAAACAAGGATGCCTCTTTTAAGCTTTATGTAATTCATTGAAAGAT